>NAJI01000007.1:0-236865 GCA_002179835.1 Calonectria leucothoes
ACGAAAACTCGACCCTGAGCCTCCCAACATTCATCATCGGAAATACCCTATTGATTGGCCTGAGGCAAATGATCATGCCATCATTTTGTTACAATCCGTGGCGAGATCTCAGGGCGAGGAGGTGGATGAAGATGCTCTGGAGGCTGCACATTTGAGGCTGGCAGAAGTCACACCTTCGTCTCCTTATTGGGACCCTGGCCGGACTGAAAATCGGTATCAATATAGGAAGTGAAGTGGCGCTTAGTTACTTGGTGTGGCTATGTTATTTCTTCGCACTTTTCACACCACCACATATCACCCGAGTTTCAAATGTGGTTGAAAGAAGACAATGGACTTTATTCTACCCGGGAATTCTAGGAGCCAGAAAGACCGCACTGACATCAAACGTCACCAAAGAGCTTGGAAGCCAGTTGGACGGGCGAGACTGTCGGCATTGTATATGTATACTGCAACTTCAAAAGAACATATAAGCAAATCACTAACAAGGTTATTGCGAGTACATTGAAATAGGTATCTTGAAGCAAACTATATTACTATAATATATAAAATCCTTAAATAATAAATAAAACAAGCTATAGATAGAATCTTTGCTGAATCGGTTTTTAAAAGCTCTTTACTTTATTAATATAAAACATATAAAAGTGTTGGAACATGGTCAACTCGGGCAATTACGTTGCAGCCGCAACAGCGGCTGCGTCAGGGTTCAAAGGACTAGCCTAGTCACATGACCTAGCATCAATACCAAAACCCCGCACGATTAGGTAGCTAGACTAGAAGACAATAAGAAAGCAACGATTGAAGAGATTCGAATCTACCCCGGCTGCGATGCAGTGCAGACCCTAACGACAAAAAGTCTTTATTCTTATTAATATATTAGATAAATACTAATTATTTAATTTTTCTAGTAATACTTTTAAATCTACATACCAAGTATAGGGCAAGCCTTTTTGTAACCTTTTAGATTGTTCCGAATATTTTTGACAAATTTGATGCAGCTATACTATTTGAGATATGTGCATAACCAAATGGCGTAACTTCCAATTATTTATTAGCTGCAATGTAATTTTAGTGGAGGAGGCTGTAACTGGGATTGGCGAGTTGATTGATGGAATGTACGTGACCATCTGGAGATTTGTTCGAGACTTACTGGCTTGAATAGGCGTTTGCTTGTGCAACTTCATCTTCATTCCTTGTTTTATTGTGGCTACTAATTTGGGTCTAGCCACTACAGCTAGGTAAAAGATCAGACGGGAGGAACCCGCATGATTTGTCCTCACAGACACGTCCATTTCGCCTGCTATCTGCGACCAATGCCCGACTCACTGTAGCACTTATCGAAACATGCACATTTTGATACACTATTTGCGAACTCTTCGATCGTATACAGTTATTTTCGTATTACAAGTGTGCCTATTGCACATTTTTCTCTTGATAATTCTTAAGCCCATACGTAAAGTCGTTCATGAGTTCAAAACCGGGCTGATTGACCATATATTCACCTAGTCCTCCCACTTCCTCCCCCCAATCAAAAGAAAAAACCGGTCGAACATGTTTATTTAGACACCATTCACTTACCGACTATGTCCGCAATTCGAGCGAGGTTCCACTGCAATTCCATTAATCCCAGATGGGGGAGCTTTTCTGGGTCATCGCTGGAGATTTCGAAAATTTGCCCGTTTTGGATTGGTAAGCCACTTTCATTGAAAGCTCGGCCATTACCCCACTGAGGATCATCAAGCCCGGCCTGAAGGATGAATTGGTTGTCGTTTAGTGGTATCTTGGATTCTTTGCTTAGCTTGGAACCCTTCAACCAGTGAAATCTGATAAAAATCTTGGTATCGGTGTGGTGGAGAGGCTCCAAAGCAAAGGCGGGAATGCTCCATAGACGATGGAGCTCTGGGTTAAGACTGATTAGATTCTGGGGAGACTCCAGAAGCCCCCTGTTGCTGAGTAAAGATTCAAAGTGGAAGGCTTGCTCCTCGGGCCAAAACGTCTTAAAAATAGCTGCGATATGCTTCCATTGTTTTGGATCCGATGCGGAATTCGGGAAGATGTGGGCTGCTTCAGGGACAGGGCTACCAGTAATGACACAACGGTTACCATCTCGGGTCAAACACTGCATACATGTTAGTGAGAACATTATCCTGAATAGAAATGAGACATAAAATAAAAAACCTCTTTTGTGGCCTTTTTGCTTCGGGGTTCTTTTGCATCGTTGCTCGAACTGGATGCGATAGCGACACCATGTGCGCTTGTATTAGGAGGGCGTCCTCCCCTCGCCCGGACTTGGGAAGTTGTGTTAGTATCTTGAGATTATGACATCCTTCAAATGCAAGTAACTTGACGTACATATGTGTATAGCAAGAGGCCCGTACACACAAGAAGCGCGGTGAACATTTTGAAGTATCTCATCAATCGCAGCAATCGGCCGTGGATACTTGATAGAGCGATTCAAAGACCTCATCCTCTCTATCGGCGCCACCATCATTATACCAACAGTGCAGACAGAAACTTCACGTCGGAGGAAACCCTATACCGCCTCTTGCATGTCCGTGAAGAATCCAATCCGATCGTTGTAGTTGTCGATATAGTCGTCGAGTTCTGTCTGTGCATAAACTCGCGGCACATCCTGCAAAAGGCGTGTCAGAAATGGGGCGTCCACAGCCGCCAATGTGGCCAAATTCTGGATCTCGTCGCCCGTGAGATTGTTGCGAAGAAAGGCCATGGCGTTGTCGACATCGTCTAGAGGATTCCTCGAAGCCATATTGAATCGCGGGGCTGGGTTGACGCGCGACGAGGGATCTTGGATCTGGAGGCAAAGAAACGCGTTAGAAAGAGGTAGGCATTCGGTACAGGGCATGCAGAACGTACACAAATGACTGGATGCGTCGAGACGCGGGCGTGAAAGGAGACACAAAACAAAAGAGCAGACGAGAAGCACAAGCTGGTTCAAATTTCTGCCTTAGTTATTTTGAAAGAGCGACAGAAAAAGTGGATGGGAAAAATCGTTGCTTAACCTGGCAGGTGCTGACAAGTGCACCATCAAAATTCAAAATTTCATCCCACATCTCAGTTCCCCTTGGCAGTCATTATTCTAGAGAGCATGGACCAGTGGTGTCTGGCCGTGAAAATCCTTCAGGTTCGCCTTTGCATTTGTTCTTTTGCCTCATTTTCGAAGCATTCGGTTTCTACTCACATCATGGATCAATAAGCTCGCAACATCCTCGAAGCCATTGATTGCAGCCCAACAGGGCGGGGCTCGACGAATAAATCGTCTTGCGCATCCAAGGTAGGCATCTGTTTGGCAGGTAAGCGGGTTACCGCTGTCTCCAAGCCCAGGTAGTATTAAAAATATAAAAAACTGGATTATTATTCAATTTTGAATAAATTATAAAAATGATTCTTTAATTATAATAATGAAAAAAAAACATCCCATAAACGATATATTGGAGGAAAGTAGCTTGATGTTTTATAATTGCAAATAGTTTGGTCCGTATTAACACCTCCGAAACTAGACAGAGTCGAAAGTCAAGAATGGTAGCAGAAGTATTGTTTCTATTGCACTTGGTGCTGTAGAACTATCCGTGGTTAACCTCTCCATCTTCTCCCTTGGACAGCTGACCTCCGCAGGCAATAGCTGCAATTCTCATAAACCTCCACTGGTACTCCAAAAGATCCATGTCTGGCAGTTCATTCAGCTCGCTGGCTCTGATGACAAAGATTTGACCTGTCTCGATTGCTGGCAGGCCGCAAATGTCATGTGGCTGCTTTCCCCACTCCGGACTATCTAGTCCAGCTCGTTGAAAAGCATTATCTCCTTGGACCGTCTCACCCCTGGCAAATGGAGACAGCTTTAACCAATGAAACTGAACGTAAACTTCCTTCTCCATACTTCGCATAGGTTTTAAGGCGAACCTAGCTTGATGCCACCAGTAATTGAATTGAGGGCTGAGACAAATAAGATTCCGAGATGCTGAAATGGCGCCGTAGTGGAAAAGCTTTTCCCATTTAGCCAAGTCAGACTTATCCCAGAAGCCCTTCATGATTTCTCGTATGGCTGATTGTGGACTTTCTGCGTCCAGAATATCCCAGGACTCTTCTATTGGCATGTTTTGAAAGTCGTCATTGCCTGCAAAGGGAAAGATATGAGTAATGTTAGGATTCTTGGTGCCTGTGATTAAACAGCTATCGTTGTATCGGCTTCGGCACTTTTGCATCGCAGATTCTGAAGCATTTGGGGCAAGAGGCAGTTGTAGCTTTGGAAGAACTAAACCCAGCAGTCAGTAAGCCATGGTAGAGATGGTAAAAGGCAGACATACATGCTACCAAGAAACAAGGGGCCAAATCACCAAGCGCCCTGTAGAGCCATCTCAGGTCAATATAGGGATCCAGGATTTCGGAAGGGTAGGTTCTGATGTAAAAGTCCTTCAACGGGATCAAGACCTCGGCTGGTGCAACCATTATGATAGCAAGACTGGTGGCGTTTAATGGACTGAAATGGTGATTTGAACCCATCGACTCGAGAAAATCGAAAAAGGCACGACGCTGAGAAAAGTTATCGACATACTCGCCGACCTCTTTCGGATATTCTTGACAATTGTATACTAGATCCCGAATCCTGGGAGGGCTTTGTTCTTCGATCTCCATCAAAAAACGACAATATTCACTCGGTTCCCTAGGCATGATGATTCTTATTTCGTCTTGCAATGATACGATCGTTTGAGAGAAGTAAGACGACGGGAATTTGGCCTTTTTATAATTACTGTGTGCCCAGCAAGGCGTAGAGTCATCTCCGATTGAAGCTCTCGCGAACCGTGGCTCTGCGCCTGCAGGTCTGACCTCTATGGTTTTTCACGATGTATCGCGAAAAGCTTGACTGTTGACTTAGGCCGCGTACCAAAATTTGAGTAGTTGTGTCGTTTTAGGTTGCTGTCAAAAAGGCTGGGCGAGGATCTCATTATTTTACACTTTTATTGTTTTTAGCCCTGCGTCAAGAATCCATTATGCCCTTCTCGCAAGAGAAGCTGTGATCTTGCTAGCAGAGGATATTCAATAAAATCGAAAAGATAAAGTTAAGTTCTCAATTTAAATTTAGGAGTCATGCGTGCATGAATACAATCATCGATCGTACTCAATATCCTGTACCAGCGAGCGGCAGCGTTTCTCGCGAGAATAGTACAACTGATAGTGAACACAAGACCAAAATCAATGGGGATACAAACATTGATATCCTTTCTTTTTGTGCCCAGAAAGGTGTAGAGTCATCTCCGAATCGGTTGATGGAAGTTCTCGCGAAACTTGGTTCCGCACATGTAGGTCAGACCGTTATGGTTTTTGACGATGCATTATGAAAAGACTTGATGGTGGACTCGAACCAAGTACCAAGTTTTCAGATAGAAGCGAAAGGGCTGGGTAAGGACGGAGAACTGATGCTGATCTCGCGAGAAGGGCGCAATTGATAGTTTATGCAGGGCCGAAAATAACCAAAGCGTACCACAATAAGACTTTTGCCTTGGCTTTTTGACAATAATCTAATTCACACAACTGCTCAAAGTTTGGTATGCGGCCTGAGTTAACCGTCAGACTTTTTGCCATTCGCCGTGAAAAGTATAAAGGTCTACGGTGCGCGGATCTGTAAGACCAAGTTTCGGGAGGGCTTCAATGGGAGATGACTCGACACCTTTCTGGGCACAAAAGGACGGTAAAAGGCTCACCGATCTGCGAAATGGTGGACGGACCTCGGATCCTCAACAAACCACTTCCGTGACCACCTGCTTGCAACAAAAACAACAACACAGCACCCAGCTGATGATGACCGTACGCATCCATTGCGGCGCCCTGCGTCGCTAACCGCCTTGAATCAAGAGCATTCTTATCTCAATATATATGAAAAATAAATGAAACGTTCTAAAAATTGGGCTGCTAAAGGATGTTTCATTCATTAGAAAAGGTTCAAGTCACAGCTAATGAGAGGGTGAATTTATCACCCAGAGCTTTTCTCTACTGAGGGCCCACTGTGCAAGGCCTATTCGTTGAAGCATGGAATTTGTCTGCCATCGCTTGGCTACTTTATTGATGAGGCGAAGGCGGATCAAGAAGTTCACCGAATTCTCTTCACAGGATAAATATATTGACTTTTTATCTGACATCATTTGCTATACAGCAATTGCAAGAATCAGGGGGATGGCGAGGAGTAGCAGCTGTGGGGCATTATAACCCGCCGAGTCCTTGGCATCCCCGCTGTCCTGGGCATTTCCATCGCTGCTGCTGTTGTTGTTACTGCTATTGCTATCATTCGACGAGCTCGAGCTGCCGGTGGGTTTGGCGTCCGCGCTCGCCACGGTAACTACATGCTCCCTCTCTTTGAAGGTCCAGGTAAACACGTCGCCGCTAACAGGCGTCGTGATCTGCCCGGCGATATTGGAAGTCGTCTTGGTGCCATTTTTCGGGTACTCTCCGTAGGCGTAAACCTCGGCCGACTTGTCTCCTCCCGGTGGTGTATACCCGAGCTTGCTCACGCATGGGTAGGCGTCCATTGAGTCTCGGCACTCGGACCACTCCTGTTCGTCCTGCACGAGGCCGTAGTACAATTCGTTGAGGCCGAGGATAGCGGGGTCCGTCGTTGGGCATATGTCGAAGAAGCTGGGAACCGTCAGTGTATTGGCGCGGATGGGTCATGGGCGCGAAGACTGACCTAGACAGGATGATGTTTTGGGAACAGCAGGTGCATGCCCGAGTGAAGACCTGGATCTCATCATTTGACGTGAGCTCTTTAACGACGGCTTCTCCATTGGCCCCGCAATCGTCCGACTCCGCGCTTGTCTTGTATAGGGACTTGAGGAGCTTGGCGACATTGCAAGAGCAGGAGCCAGGCGCGTCATCGGGTGGAGGGAAGAAGGGAACACCCTCGAAAGACGGCTTGAGACAATATGTGCCGATGTCTCCAGCAGTTTCCTGGTACTCGCAGCTGTAGACCTGTCGCAAATTTAGTCCCTGCTCGGCAAAAGCAAGCACTGTACCTGGTACCTTATTCCAGCAGTGTGTTACGGCACAGTTGATGTCGTCCTCGACCTGGATGCAAGAACAAACGTCAGTGCAGTCGATGTTCTGGCCCTCGCAGTTGTCGTTGACGCAGCTCGCCCAAGTGTTTTTGGCGTCCTCGTAGCACTTTTCCATGCCAGACGGATCCACGCACTGCTCCGAGTCGAAGTAGCCAACCGTAGCGGCCAGAGCTGGCATCGAGGCAAGCCCGGTGGCCACTGCGCCCGCCAACTGAAGATATCGCATGTCGTTTACAGTCGTTGGAGCCTCCGAAAACAAGTCTTTCAAGCCTGAAGAGGACCGCAAATGGGCGAGGAACAAACGGCCAAGGCCAAGTTTATCCGACTGGATCCTGTCATAATAAAGTGTACGGCAGCACCGGCATGGGTCTACATGCCAAGTAAAGACCCCGGCCGCGAGCTGAAAACAATTGTGGGCCAGGCCACATCTGAGCCTCTGCAAAAGGGCCCCGAGAGGCTCAAAACTGGGAATCCGAGTGGATCGCGCCAGTCGGGCGGACGTTTCTGCCACCCAAGGCTGGGGCGTGTGTTATCTGTTAACCTCGTCTCATTCGCGGTTGGCTTGCGGAAGTGGGAATTGGGCGGATATGCCCACGGGGACTAGCCGAGATTAAACTCTGGTCCGCAGCGACGATGTCATCACTCTTTCAAGATCCTTATCCCTGGGCTTGGGGCATTCGTTCCAAGCTCCTCAGACCACCACCCGCGATGGATTAACCGGAGTCGAGAGGAGCAGCGAGCTGGTGCAGAGCAAATTCACTGGACCGAGGTTATCATAGTCATGACGGTGTCAAAAAAAAATCGCTGCAACCTCCGCCGCTTTGAGGAGGTGAGTCTTGGACAAGCTCTGTTCATTCCTCCTCCACACCACGTGCTAGCCATCGGCTGCTCATCCGAGTCCCCGGTCGAGCATCAAAAAGCCCGCCCCACTGGCTCCACCAAGTCAAAATTCCGCCTTATTTCCCCCTGGCCGAAGCTGACTGGACATGGTTCTTGCAACCTCCTGGATGCGGAACCGGCATGTACTTCTCCCGTATCACAGTTTGTGACTCCGTCTCCACAGTGCGCGTGACTTCTTCCTCCAAGAATTGACAAACTTGGATGCATACCATACTCATATTTAGTACGACAATTATATGTGACTCTATTGGGACAGAATCTGTTCGTTATTCAAAGTACGCGTCCAGTAGACGATGTAAGCAGTATTTAAAGCGAAAGATAGAGGCTAGCTCTTTCAACAGCCCGATGTGCACAAACCATGACTGGGATAACATCAGTTTCTGAGATCTTTGCTTAAGAAAAGGGTCCAGACTAAAGAGCTTCTGAAAAGATCTGGCGACGGTATCAACCTGATCACTTCAACGTGTCTAAAACAAACATTTGCGATGGGTCAATAATTGTAACTTTTGTGACTGAAAGGAAATCTAAGAGACTGAAATTACCCAGTGCCCTTCGCGTCCAGAATAATGCACTGGCGTTGTTAAAGACGAGAAAACTGAGAAATGCTGACTTGCAAGTGAATTTGAATACCCCATTAAATCCTCAATGTCCCCCCTTCCCGTTTCCCGTGCGAGCAAGGAGGCAGCGCCTTCTGAGCTCATACGAAAGTTCATCTCAGTTGTTGACAAACAAATTGTTTCCATGAAACATGTTGCCAAAATGCGCCCGATCCTCAAGTTCTGGATAGTAATCTATTTCGAAATCACCGGCGTGCTCGTTAAACTGGGTAGCAAAACGGTCGGGCCCGCCCATGTCATGGCTAGGACTCATCGTTCCGTTGTCCTGGGTAGTCTGCCAAGTCATTATGTAACCCGATGGACGTGCATCGGTGACTTGGGGGTCCACAAAGTCGCATGGATCTGCCATAGAATCATGCTGAGGAGCGGCGTAAGCTAGGCCATTTTCCTCCGACATGGCCACGGCTCTGGGGCTGGGATGGTTGGTTGTGCTGCGCGCGTCGCTGTTAATGGTGGCAAGAACCATGTCAGAAAACCCAGCCACCTGGTCATGGTTGGGCACGAATCCAAAAGACGACCAGAAATGTCCCGGCAGCGCCGCCTCGAGCGATGTCTTCAAGTTGAAGTGGCAGGAAGGGCCATCATTGTAGGGCGATTTGGGCACCACTAAGTCAGGGAAGAGCCGCTTCCATAGCATGAACCAATTCTCTTCTTCAGTCACCTTGTAATCATACATGATTTCCTGCAGCTCTTTGCAGTCTATGAGGTGAGGTTTTCGCGGTTCCTTGTTATGGCAACGCTTGTTGTGCCTACGCCTCGCCCTACTGGACTGGAAGCGCACATGACAATTTTGACAATGCCAATTGGGATCTAGCCCGTGCTTCTGCGCCATGTGACTAGCGAGATTATACCACGTTCGAGGTCTTATTCCCAAGCATCTTTGGTGGTTGGAAGGGTCGGCAAGGGCAAAGGGACAAGCCCACGGTGATGAATACCTCTTGCCCCCTCCTTTATGTTGCTGGCGCGTGAATCCTCGCTTCCGCTGCCTCGTTCTCCTGTTCACTCTACCTCTTTCCGTTCTTTCCTGGCACTTTCTGGGTCCATGTACAGATGCGGCAGTTGTAGCGGGAGTATTGCGGCATGAGTAGGGAGGGAGAGTCCAAGGGCTGGGTGCCACGATGATTTCGGAAAGGATTGTCTCTGCATCGCTACCTGAATTCATTGCACCGTAAGTATTCAGGAAGGACTAATATATGCATTTCTTGGACACGGGACAGTTCACTTACTTTCTCCATCTTCAATCTCAGTCCGAAGTTCTCTCGTCATGCTTTGGAATTCGCCTGAGGTTCATTGAGGCAAAAGTGAGACCAGTAGATGACATCGGAAATAGATGCGCGCAATCGATTTTAATAAATGCATGTCAAAACTTTTGCAGCTTTGAGATGGAACAAAGCTTGACTGAACAAGAGGTAGAATTCTTTGTCGGGTTTCGTGTGTTCTGCTTACGCGCCCATCACAATGAACAAGTGGGAGGGAGACACAGTAGTACTGCGACAGAACATCCTACAAATCCCGAGCGCACGGACCTTGAGCAACGGAACGTACTTGCTCGTCGTCAATGACTGGCTCTAGACTCTCAACAAAGCATCAATGAGAGGTCATTAAGCCACAGGAATAGCGACATAGCGCTAGAATAATCATAGGCAGAAAGGCTTACCGGGCGATATCGGAGAAATGCAAGCCAACCGATCTAAATTCTAGACGAAAATTGAAATTCAGTCCGGAAATTGTGTTGAGAGACAGAGAGTGTTACGCATTCAATACGCATATCCTGTGAAAGGTAGAGGTGGCTGCTGAAGTGAAAGCGAGGACTTTGGTGGTTTTTTAAACCAGGCTCAAAATTCCATGTATTATTTTTGCTTGAGTGTCATATTGGGTGAAGGCTGTTTTTATTACAACTCCCTTAATTAACGCTGTTAGTATCAGTACGGCAGGTTGCATAGTATACTGAAGTGACCCCGCCAAAATACGACATGGTTACCGCTCATCAATTAGAAATACAAAACTTCAGAACAATGATTATACAGTAGAAGGGATAAATCCTAGTTTTCTAAACTGATTCTGTCGGCGGATAGACCGGGTAGCAAACTCTTTATGGACAAAACTACACATAGCATATGCTGGAGCTGCCTACCACTTGTTAATTCGGTAGCACTATGTAAAATATGCCGCTGGATCCTTGGGGATTATGCAAAGCTTGCTGTCAGATAAACCATTTGGCCTCGGCCTCATAGCTGGGCATGGGACGGAGTCTCTTTATGCGGCATTTAATCCCTTGATAGTCCTTTACCTGAGGCCGAAGAAAAAGACGGTCGAGCCGATTGCCTTCAAAGAGGTGGTCTGCACACCGCATACAGCTCAGCTGATCCTAAAATGCCTCTAATGCTGCAGGCTTGAGTGCACATTGGCGAAATTCACTGTGCCCGGCTCATATTTGGATAGCATCGTTATCCTGCCCGATGGCCGTGTGGCCACCATGAGACAAGCCATAACGCTTTTGTTGCACAGCGATAACGCTAAAAGCCACGGCCCTCTGTTTGGTTGCTTCACACTCGTGCAAATGATGCAACTGCTTCCACAAATTTGGACGTGTGTGTGAGTTTGAGCAGGTTAAAGATTGATCTGATAATAATATGAACCCTGAACTGCGCGTCTATAACAACCATCTTGCTTGACTCCAGCGCTCATCACTTCTGACCAGTTGGTCCGCGACGAGAAGTCTAGTACAACAGATTTCTGTATATCCTTGTGTAATAAATGTTGCTATAGAAAAGGCTGTTCGAAGATCTTATCATTGAACAGATGAAATGCGTATGAATAGACTTATTGAAGTGATGAAGAGATCCAACATATTAGTCTTCAAACTAATCAATATTCGTCCTCCCCTACTTATCGTCAGTTTGGTCAGCATCACAGGGTTTTGACAAATTTGAAATTCGGTGAAAGGGTTAGAGGTTAAATATAATTTTTTAAGCATTTGGAAGAGGATCAAGTCCTTCTTGAGACCCATGAACCTTCTCCCGGTGTTCCTGTCTCCGGTGCCATGCGTCGGGATTTTGAAAGCTCATATCACACTGATCGCAGTTCTGAGGGGACTATTAAATGTCAGGACACCTAAGAAGAAATAAAATATAGATCTATGTAGCTAAAATGCTGTACTTACCTTGGCTTGGTCTAAAAGCTCTTGGGGTAAATAATCGCCGCTAGCCCCGGTGATTGTCACAAGAAACATGCCCATTTTCCCATCATCCGATGCGTTTTTGGAATAAGAAAGAATATCTTCCCGGAGCTGAAGGAACCCTTGGGGTATAACATTGGGAAGGTCTGTCTCGAGGTCGATGTCGTATTGAACGTAGACGGTAAGCCAGCTGTAGGTAATATAGGCAACTTGAGACGGGTCGTGGCATGGACGGAAAGGAACTATCGCACGGAATTTGTTTTTATCGGCTGTGGTGCCACCTAGTGCTGTGATTCTTTCAAACAGAAGACGAGATACATGGTCTTCATCTGGGTGATAAGTATACATCAAGGGCATACCGTAAGTTTTTGGCAGCTGATGAGCAAAGAGATAGGCATCAAGCGCGGCCACCGAAATTCGGAAACCACGAAGAAGGGTAGTAGATCCCATGATTTTTAGGGAAATATGGGCTGATTGAAAGTTTGCAAGCTTTCGTTGGCGTGGCGTATACGTGGTTTGCGGATGAGAATTTTTAGAACCGCGGAGAGGCCAGTTGTTGAGTGAGCCAAGGGTGCTTACTAAGCGGCCCAGCGGGGCAGTTTAAACAGAGCTCTTAGCACGAGCACGACACTGACTTAGGCAATTGTTCCATGGTGTAGGAGGAGCTGCCCCTGGCTTGAATTCCTCAGGTAGATGTTGCTATGATTCCTATAATATTTTGTTAAGTCTAACCATCTGCCACCGGATGATAAAATCGCTTTGTTGTGGGGCATAGTCGATCGGCGAGAGCCAGTCAAGAATGGCACGCCGTTCATCATCGTCTTGCCGTTAATTGAAGTGATCTATTCCTTTTCCCACCTTAATCATCATTTGACTACTGTGACTTGGCATAAATATCGATCTGAAAGTGTTGAAACTATGATACCTTGAGATGAATGCGTTGAGGAGCATCACATTTGACGTGAGCCTACCTCGAAGCTCATGGATTCCCTCTGGTTCCAATTCTAGCCTTTTCCAAACTCGCTTCAACCTCTTTCCGAGGTTCCCGCCTTGGGTCTGCAGATCGCCATATTTGCTTAGTAATCTTTCAAAGTCCAACAAGAACTTGTGGCAGTTAACAGATATCTCCTGTAAATTCGCTCTCTGCTGTTCACTAGCCTCAGACAAGGCAACTTCGACATCCTGCAGAACAATCGAAAGGCTTATTATTCTTTGAACTTGTCAGTAATGTCAACCGCATCATTGAATTTGTTGGCACACTTGTCAGAGATACTGTTGAGCTGGCTCGGTGCAACCAATGAGTTCCTTCCGAATCTGTGTGGCAAGCTCTATAACGGCGACAAGGTCCCAGATGCTGTGTCCGATGCTCATCTTGTTTACAGATTATCGCCTTAATCTAGTGGCGTTGTCGTAAAATGCCTACCGGTTATAGATTGAGGAGAAGGTGCATGATTATCACAAATGAGAGCAACGTGCCAATAATCAAGAAATTCGACACCGGGTGAAATGGTAGCAGGCATTGTCATAAAATTAGAAGATGACAAGATGACAGGAAGAGGGGAGGCAACCATGCCGTGATAACATTATTAGGTTTCATTGGCTGCAGGCTGCATATGGCAAGGGGGGTTGCTCACCCGCAGCTCAGTCAGCATGCACGATGATGTTATCGCCACGAATAAAGGGGAAATGCCCTGGACTATCCCTTTCAGTGCGGCAAGTCTGCATCGAGGGGCCTCGCCTCCAACACAACGCAAAAAGGCGACATCATAAGAACATGACCTAATTTTAGGTCAATAGAATAACTCTTCATAACAACGGTACCACAAAATAAAATGATTTATCTTTAAATTAGAGAGTTATCCCTAGTAACCGACTTTGCTTGGTACTAGAGTGCAGGCTTACCGCAGTCAAGGGAATACTTGCCAATAACATGACTGACACCAATTCAATGACTCTAGTCAAGATTCTTCCAAAATAGACTCATTCTAATACTTCCTATCTTTCATAGTTAGCAGGACACAAAAGTCCGAGTCATGAACGAAAGCTTTGGAAAATCTTACGCTTCCATATTGCATGGTTAAACTCGGAACGAGCCTTACTTATTCAGGCATGCAAAGGTTGTGAATGTGCCAGCTGCATGCGCCACAATAAAAGGATAAGTAGCTGGGTCCTCGTCGCTTCAAGCTCTGTTGACATTGATAGAGAATGACTGGCCATGGCCTCCAAGGGCACCAGTGACCGCCAAGCCAAATATAATGCGGGTTGGTTTGCATTCCAATAGCTATGAGAGCTATGAGGAGGAAAAGCTTGGCAGGGCTGGCGTGAACACAGAGTTCGGCTTAGCGGCAACATGGATCAACTCAGAGCCAACACCAGGCCATGTGATTTAATCCCATTGCTCAGTGCAACCCTGTCTGTAGTATTTAAATCTAACTTTTACTGCCCTTTATTTTGTAGCTACAAAAAGCACATGTGGCAACCCGGGCTGGATATCAAGCAGCCCAGGACATGTTTTACGGTTGCGTCAATTATGGAGGTTCAGCCACGTAGTTCGCCATTGGTGTAGCACATCAACTCAACTTTTGAGCAGACTTTGCATCATCCAGAGCTTGAAGAGGTCCTGGCATTAGAGTTATGTCGGCAATTATTGAATGGAATTTGAATTTTATCGACAGTCCATCTTCAGTTAGCCCAAATGTAAGCTGGGCGGCGCGCATCACTCATCAGCTATAAATAATTGGGTTGCTGCTCTCAATCGACGAGCCTTTTCTATCAGTCGTCAACACCAAAGTACTCATCACAATACAAATTTTCACAACACCTCACGAACAATGTCTTTCTCCCAATCTTCCAGAAACATCCGCCTTGAGGGAACCATCCTCAGGGCCGAGTGCGCCAGGTCCGATGGAACCTTCCAGGAATCAGAATTGAACCTCGACGACGTGCTTGGAAACATCGACGGGCACTTCAAATGGGGTTCCCAAGCCTTCAGTGAATCGGCCTTTGATATCCGGCTCAACGACGTCAACCTGGACGCTGTCCTGGAGGCCGAGAGCTCTGGCCCAACGCCCGCCAGCGTCAACCTCGACGATGCCATTGCAAACATGGATGGCGTGCTTACAGTCATAGTAAGTATTTAGGTGCTAAAGAAGGGCCTTTTTATCAAGTCTAGTTTCTGACATCGCCTTGTAGAACTAGTAGGGGACGATTGTCACACCATGCCAGATATGTCATAAGAAATTAAATAATCAACATACAACACAGAAATTATAGCTTAATGCATTTATTTCTCGTCACAAACCTCTTCTGTCGTAGTGCCATCCCATCCTATGGTTAAGTATACCAATGAAGATTAGTAAATGGCCAGTTGAGATGACCCATGCACTCAAAGAAACCTATAAAACTGCGCAAGAGTAGCATGTCAACCCAATGTCTCTTCCATGTCTATCCCTTTAAATGCCGTAAGCCTGCACTCAAGTACCAAGCAAAGTAGGTGGCCGACTGCAACCCTCTTGCTTAGAATTATGTAATCTTTTTATCCTAGGGTATATAATACTGTTATGATAAGAAATTGTGTTATTTGCCTAAATTTATATTAGGTCTTATAATTTTGTCTTTGTTGCGCTGTACTTGAAGCGAGGTACCTTGATGCAGGCTTACGGCACTCCAAGGGATAACATTTCTAGTCGGTATCTGATGTCTTGATCAATTCCAGTAGTTGATACGCATCAAACGACATGTGCGCCGAACGCGTTCATACCAACATATCATTGTGCCGCAGGTGCAATCAGGTTTGACCATTTTAGTCGCGTATATTGACACGATCCATTTATATGTGCATCCAGCTCCAGCCTTGACAGCAAGCGGATTAAAAAAAAAGCTATTGACACGATCCATACTCTGACCTGATGTCTGATCAAATGCTCTTACACCGGTCGCAATGACTACTACTCCTAGTCGCCAATGCTTCTCTCCCTCTACTGCAAGATTGCGCCATTCTGCGAAACGCTTCAGCTGGTCTTAGCCAGATAACGGTGTTATCGTTCATGAATGATGGCTTTGCATAGCCATCCACGTTGCACGCAACCATCCCCATAAGCCACTCGCGTTATCAGTGCGCCTCTCAGGCTGCACGATGTCATTCGCCATCCCTCACCGACACTCGGACACAGCTAAACACTGCGTCAATACAAAGTCTCACCTTGTTCAATCCAGCGTTGGCTCATTTTTACCATTGGTCAATGTCTCACTCATGGACCTCAAGCAACCATTGACCATCGTGGCTCGGACTGCCGCAATGCCCTCCTTGCTCCAATCCGGAACATTGCTTTTTTTCACTTAGTACCCATTTATCTGACCGCCCGTGAGTATGTTTTCGGTCTAGAACCTTTCGCGAAAACGTGCGCGCGCGATTGGAACTGGGACGGTCCAGACTCATCCATATGGTGGGCCTGTGTCACGGATGCAGCGTAGCGTTCCACCAAAACACCGAGACTACCTCGATGCAGATAGACTCCATCGGTTTAAGCCTTTTCACGATTGCCACGTGCCGCGTCGTGTCAGGCAGGGCAAATTTCTTATCGGTAGTTCGAAACCCGTGTATTCGGTAGGGGGGGCAAGGGTTAGACTCGGTCAGTTCGAAGGGTCCTTGTTTCTCCAAAAAGTCCCCGACTCTGATTATCCAAGATTCACTAAGCTTACCTTGTCGCCTTCATTTCAACCATTATATTCACTCACTTTTTTATCTTCTTTCGACTTGGAATCATGGCGGCTCGGCATTTGAGCAACGGGAAAACGCCCGGTCGTAGGTCGCCAGAAATTTTCAGCACCAGAAAAAACCCACAAGATGCCGATATTTACATTCACCCTCACCTCGTCGAAAGCTACGACGCATACACAGGTAGACAGTTGAAGCTATCTGCCCCAGTGCCCGCTGGCACTGTTCTAATGAGAGATGTCCCCTTTGCCATGGTACCCACATTGGAGGAGGCCGACTCGATGGAGTCGCTAGTGTGTAGCAATCTCATGTGTCGCCAGCGTGTGCCTCAGACCCAAGGCTCCCGTTGTCTTCAGGCCTGTGCTCCCGAGGTCATATGGTGTACTGAAGCGTGCAAGATTGCCGATCAGGCGCGCCATGGCTTCGAGTGTAAGTGGTTGAAGCAGAATGCTGCAACCATCCGCAAAGTCGAGGATGAGAATAACTATGCCATACTCTGGCTCATCGTGCGCCTGCTCGCCGGGCGACACCTCGAGGCCTGTGCCGAGCCATGCAATGAGCAGGGGCAGTACTCATGGGAGTCAACGTTCAAACGAGGCTGGGAATCTGTCGATGCGCTTCGTGGAAAGGAAGGCATGTGGGCACAAGAGAAGCTCCAGGAGTTCATGAGACTAGTCCAAACATATCTCTGCAATGACGCGACCCTTGGCAAAATCCCCACTCCCCAAGAATTGGTAACTCTTATTTGCCAGGAGGAAATGAACAGCTTCTGGCTTTGTCCTGTAGACATGACAATGTACCCGCCTCCCAGCCCATTGCCTGAGCCGGGATTGGCCTACGGCATGGCCGTGTTTCCAAGAGCTGCCATGGTGAATCACTCTTGTCTTCCAAATGTGAGCAATTCGAGACAAGTTTTGTGAAAGATTCATCTACTAACGCGTCATTGCTAATAGATCACACACAGTCCCGATAGCAACGGACGTATGGTCTACACAGCATATCGCGACATCGCAGCCGGAGAGGAATGCCTCATCAGCTACATCAATTTAGCTACTAATGTGCAGCTTTGGGAGAGACAAAGAAGGCTTCAGGATTTATTCCAGTTTGAGTGTCTTTGTGAACGATGCGCTAAAGAACAAGCCATTTTGTTGGCCTAAATGGGCTACCAGCACATCAAGATGGAGTTTGCGGAAGATCTAGTTTATACCTGCTGTTTCTTATTTATTTATAGACTTAGACATGTGCACTTTTGTTAGATCATTGCATAGACAAAGCCAAGGAAATAAAAGACATGAAAACTTTTACCAAGTTTCTATTCGTAATCGTGTCAATCCCATCGTCTATTCGTGCACAATATCTCATGACCGCATTCAGCATAGCATCGGCCAGCAATGCATATCTCTACATATATCTACCCACGTCAAAGACGCCGCCGTCAACCCGTGTCCTTCATAGCCGGGCCCGCGACTCGCGCTCTCATCCCTGCGCCTCCACACCTCTGTCAGTATTTCCCCAGAAACCCTATAACTCATAAATCCAGACTTTAAAAAGGCCTTGTCCAGCCACGAAATGATTTGCTGCCGGTGCTCGCTTGCCGTGGCCTCTGCCCCAGCAATGAAAGCGGGCCACGCCGTGCCTGGTCCCGGAACGCCGTACTGCTCGAGCGCCGCGTTGAAGGCGTACAGCGAGTCGATGACGTTGGTGACTGTCGTCTGCAGGATCCAGGGATTAATATTACGAATACGTCGATAAAAGAATATCACCAAGGCGGAGCTGAGAGCCCGCAGCATGTGAAAGTGCGGCGTCATCTCTCGTCCGCTGCCTCCTGTCTCGCTCCCTGAGTCGCTGCCACCCATGGAGTGAGGATGTGTATGTGCGCGGGATGCAAATGTGCATATGGCGTCTTCCAGCCGGGCAGCTCTGAGCTGCATGGATGAAGCAACATCGACATCTGCCTGTCCTTTCCCAGCGGTGAGCCGGTCCATGACGTTGGCGAGTCGCGTTGTCTGCGATACCAGGCTCAGCCACGTCTCGGGCACGCCGTATATCCGCATGAACATACTATCCTGACCCTGCCGTGGGTCAGCGAGATGGATATCTCGAACACTGCAGCCTGGGTCTTTTTGACTGTTAATATTCAGATCCCAATCCGACTGGTGCGGATCGAGCCTGAGGAAATTGTCAAGAGTAACTTCTGCATTGCCTCGGCCTCGCCCACTTTGCGCCTGCCTTTCTCTCAATGCCTCCTCCTCGGCCGTCGGTCTTGAGCTGTCAAAATTGGGATCCTCTTCGGTTGGGGTGTCTTGATGGAGAACATGTGTGCTTTCGGACACGATGCGCATCCAAGCATAAATGTGGTGAAGTAATCGAGCCCGTCGAGAGACTGTCTGTTTCAGCAACCCTCTCCTCCGGATGAGCTTTTCCTGTTCTGTTAGGTATCGCCGTGCATCTCTTTGGTTTCCTGATAGGAACTAAAACTCTGTTAGTATTGTGCGATGCAGCGTGCATTAGTGTGAGATGCCAAGACTTACAGCTGTCGCCAGCACAGCATGAAGAGCCATGAGCTGCTCCTTGTACTTTGCTTTTTCCGGAGGTCCCGACTCTGTCTGGAGACTAATCTTGAGATGTTGCTTTGCAGCTCTATATGTTCGTATTGAAAGGGCATCCCAATGGTCTCGGGGCGTGGCTGATCCTTCATATACGCCGGAGCTGACGGATAGGTGGAACGCAGACACTGCAATGAGGGCAAAAAAGTTGGATAAACTAGCGTGCTTTATCGCACTCTTCTCCGTCTTCAGCACTGTCAACTGGCTCATAGTCATCATGGCAGACTGCAAGTTGAGTATCTTCCACGGCGACTTGTCGAGGACCGGCAACGACCCCATCTGGCTAATGACATGGTCGTTGAAGTGACTGAGAAGAAGCGGGGCGTCTACAAGCAGATCCACCTCGGGCCATAGAATGTCCTCGGAGTTGGACTCGTTATGATGCAGAAGTTGATGCAGTCCATCGTGGCTGTGGCCGTGTGGGTCGCGCGAGTTGCCGACCTGGCGCCTCCACGCATCCGCCGCGACGGTTGCGCCGAGTTGTGGCCCATTGACCGTCTTCAGAATGGGATCATCGCCCCACAGACCCGGGTCCCACGTGAACAGGTCTGCCCACTGCAGCGAGTCGAGAAAGTAGATTGGCGAGGGCGCATTGCTGGGGCCGGGGGCTGCCGAGTCGTCGTGGGGGTGCTGGTTGTGGTGGTGGTGTTGGTTCTGGTGGTCCTCGGATCCCATTGCGTCGTTGTTGGTAATCGTCTCCGAGCCCGACAGCTGCGTGGTCGCGGCTGATGCGGCAGGCGTCGCTACGCTCGGCTTAAATACAGCAAAGGGCCCAACGGCAAAGCTATCCGAGTGCTGATCCAGAAACGTCTTGGACCGGTCCTCGACCTCAGTCAGGGCCGCGCCCACCGTGGAGGGGACGTCAGCCGCCATGGCCGTACACATGGATATGCGGTTCTTATCTATGCCCGCCTCTGTCAGCTATCTTTGACAGACAAAAGTATTCGGCAAAAAACCACAGAGTTTACTGACCAGTGTACAACTGCCGCCTCGAGTGCTGCTCGTCGCCCGTCTGCGACAGGACCCTCTCGTCCGTCTCCAGCCCCGTGGAAACAATCCAGCGAAACGACGGCGAGTAGGCCTCGCACGCCAGGCCAGAGAGCTGGCATCGATTGCAAATGGGCACCGTCTGGTCGCATTTGAGGTGGCGTTTGCGGCAGGTATTGCAGCCACCCATGGCCCGGCTGGGTTCCGACCCACGGCCTTGGTCCATGGCTGCAAGAAAACACGTCGTCCCCAACAAACGAACGGCTTTTTGACCGGAATGAGCCAATCACAACTGTGCAATCTTGCCTGACATATAGAAAGGTTGTGGAGGGGACAAGAGAACTGTTGTACTTTCCTACCAGGGGGGGGACGGGGGGTGTGTGTGAGAGAGGCGGGATCCTTGTTGTAATCAGAATTGGAAGGTTAGAATGGCTATCGTCGGGCTCAACGGCCTCTTTCATCCCCACAACTTCACCTGAGCGAACCATGTGGGGATTTTCCACGTTGGCGTTAGCGCCCTCGCCCTCAACCAGAAGGTTTCCGCGGCCTTCCCGTTCCGGAGCAGCAAGGCCTCGCTTCCAAGTCTCAGCTAAAAAAGATAGTGCGTGCGCGCATGCAGTGTGCATCAGTTAGTCTTCGGACAGACCGGGGAGGCGGTATACTCTATTACCAACTTGCATCCAGATTGGACGAAGTCGCATGCATGTAAGTTGCTCCCTACGTCGTTATTGGCGCCTCCATGATTGGTTCGCGCAATTATCACTTGTTTTTTCTGCGGCGACACAAACTGAAACGGGAACCGAGTAAATGAAGAAGAAGAAAAAACAATATCATTTCATTGGAAGCACATTTTTATCATACATGAAAAACTCAAATCTCATCGGGTGCACTAGGCCGCTCATTCCAGTCATCCCGATGCTCAATTCCCCCCCGTCCAGTTCCCATCTAGAACAACTTGGCGATTCGAAGGTTGTTCCAATCCCAGGCAGTGATGTCATCGTACCCACAGGGAGTCGAAGCAGTGATAAACTCCTTGAGGGGCAGGAGCGAGGCGTTTCGGTTGGGCTTGGCAAAGTAGGCAATGGAGAAGCGCTCGGGGATGACGTTGTCGCCGTCGGCCTTGATGGAGGGAGGGTAGGTGACGCGGTGGCAGGCGGCCTTGAAGGTGTCGTTGGTCAGGCGCTGCAGCGAGTCGCCAATGTTGAGGATGATGTCGGTGGGCTTCTCTGACTCAATGTTTCTAAAGGTGCCAAGCTCCTCCTGGTCCTCGACCTGCAGGCCGCCGACCGAGTCCTGGAAGAGCATGGTGATGGTGCCGAAGTCGGTGTGCTCGGCAATGCGCGTGGCGGTGCCGTCTCGAAGCTCTGAGGATGGGATGGAAGGGTAGTGCAGGATGCGGAATTCGTTCTCGGCCTTGTTGTGAAGGGCGCGGAAGTGCTCCTCGGACACGCCGAGGGCCAGGGCCAGAGCAGACAGAATGTGCATCTCCGTCTCAAAAGCCTTCTCGTAGAAGGACTCCATGAAGCCACGGAAGCCGGGGATGATCTCCTCGGGGACCCAGAGGTTGTCCACAAGCGAGTCATTGGCACCGCCCATGTCAAAGGTTTCCTTGATGCGCATGTTAGATAAATCACCATGTCAATTGGCTGTCATGCAGCTGGAGTGCTCACCTTAATGTCGCGTGTCTTGCCGGGGCCACGTCCCTTCTCGTAGCCACTAATGTTTGCGACATTCTCCTGACCAACGTAGCTGTAGCCACGGTTGGGGTTGGCCTTGGGGGGGTGCTTGGCCTTCATCTTGTCGTCATATGGCAGGTTGAAGAACTTGCGCGTCTATAGATGGTTGTTAGCCGTCTCCTTCTCGGGGTTGGGTTGTTGACAAGTCTTACAAAGTCGAAGAGTTGGAGGATATCCTTCTCGGGAATGCCATGGTTCTGAAGCTTGACACCTCCCTTCTTCTTCAGACCGGCAAGCAGAGTTGTGCAAAACTGCTTCTTCTGCTCCGGTGTTCCGAAGTACAGAGACATGTCGATGACCTCGCCCTTGGACATTGTGGTGGATGGATGGGGAAAGTTGTGTTTTTTGGTGTAAGTGGATTGGTGGAATGAGATTGGAGATGAGGAGATGATGTGATGATTCAAGTTGCTGCTGATGATGATGAAAAAAAGATTCCATCGTGGAGGTTCTCTTCTACATCTTATATACACAATGAAACTATGCTCTCAACCACTCTCCTCTCTGTCGATATCTACTCGGCCATTTCGCATTTCGGACACACCTAACAGTTTCGGACTTTACTGTAGGGAGCAAACGACACTGGCGTTACAAAACGATGCAAGGTCAGACGCGCTAAACCCGGGCAAGCAATAACGCAATGCTGACGCGCCGGGTAAACCCAATGGTTTGGCGAGATACTGGTTTGGATGTTGAGCCCGAGACCAGCTCCGCAATCTGGATAACAATAACCGGCTACCGCCGCTTGGTAGGGTTGTAAGGGCCACCCAAGAGATAACGACCTTCCGTCCTGGCGAAGGCTGCGATGGCCGTGCAGCGCTATTCATGGTGTTTCTGTCAAAACAGGGAGGTGAACGCGAGCTAGTCCCGAGCGGGGTTAGCCTTTGTCCAAAACAGGTCACGAGAATCATCGTCGCGTCTTTGATACAGCAATTGTTAAGCCGCTCGGTCCGTTCCACAACCGCATAGATTATGTCGGCCTGACTGCCGGTGGATCAATCTGGCTGAGATAAGGTTGTGCATCTGTCTTTGACCCTGTTGTTATCTATCCGATCCAAGCCGCGATGACGCAAGGGAAAGGTCACACCTGTGTGGAGCGTCGCCAGGGGAGAGGGGAACATGTTGGTTCATTCAACTTGTTCTCGTGCTATTGTAGGATTGACTACCTGGTTACTATCCGAACAAGGCAGGCATAATCGGAAGCTGGAAAAAATGCAGGACGCTGACGGTGAGGTTAGTAAAGAAAGAACATACCGATGGGAACCGCGATAAGTTTGAGCGAGAAGGTTTCCACAACAGAATCAATCCTCATTGGTATTCAACAGTTGTTTTCGTACAATTTAGACATGCAAAAGTAATCGTTCTCCAAGGCCAGCGCCGTATTGATGAAACAACAATGTGGGCGAATGCATGTAGGGTAAGTGACCAAACAGTAAACACTGAAGCAAAATTCGTGGTCAAAGCTTGTGCACACTTCGCTCACTCACCCCTGCTTGTTCTCTTACCACTGACGAATAAGAAGCCAGCAAAAAGTATGCATTTGTCCCAAAAGGCAAAAGAAGGGTCTGGCCGGGGATTGAACCCGGGACCTCTCGCAAGCTATGCTGTAGGGTTTTCCCTAAGCGAGAATCATACCACTAGACCACCAGACCGATCAAGCTCGAATGAACTTGTGTTTGTATCACGTGATGGAAGTGGTGAGATTATTGTACATTAATAGGGCCGGATAGAACCCTTGACTATGACTTGTTGAGGGTGATCACTCGTAGCGAAGAACATTCAGCATCTAAATTCACCCGAGAGTGCCAATTTGTGTCGCCGGTAAAACCCATACAGGAAAACCAATCACTGTGATTACACCAATATTTCGTGTGCTTATGAAATCTCTGTCCGCGGGTCTTCAAACTTCTCCACCCACGCAGTGATTTGAAAAGTGCTTATGCCATCAAACCTCAACGGAGCCTGCGAAATCTCCACCTCGCTGCAACTTGATGCCAGCGGTACCCACCTTGTCAACACGTGCGCAGCCGTAGGATCGAATTTGCCCACTCATAGCCGCTTTGGGTCAAATTGACGGTGCAATGTTAGAAAGCAAACAGCATTTTGAATGCCACGGAAGCAAATTATCCTGTGCTTGGTTTGCAGTCCTGCGCTTGCATTGATAATCATGATTGTTACATGGGTTAGACATGATAGGATGGAGATGCTCCTTGCGCGTATACAATCAGTGACATGAGTTAAAGATGAAGTTGTCGACCTCAATGGTTTGAGGAACACATCGCAACGCTACACAGCATCTCAGCTACACCATGGCATCTTCTACAAAATACTTCACTGCAGGCGATGCACCCAACCTCGACGCCCTCGAGCCATCCAAAAACGACTCTCTCACTTTGGCCTACCGAACGTACGGTTCCGTTGCTGATCCTGCCATTTTCATCCCGACTTGCTTCAGTGGCGCGTTGAAGACGACGCTGTCTTTCCTCTACGAAGGTGACAATGCCGTGTTAAAGGACTACTTTGTCATCGTTTGCGGCCTCTTCGGTGGAGGCGAGTCTTCTTCTCCGTCCAACGCCCCGGCTCACCTCCGAGGCAGCCATTTTCCTCAAACCACTTATGAGGAAAACATCCGGCTTCAACATGCCTTGTGTCGGGCCTTGGGAATACAGCAACTGGAAGCTTACATTGGATTTTCCATGGCCGGGCAGCAGGGCTACTACATGGCAACCATGTATCCCGGCTTTACCAAGAGAGTCGTTGTCTTGGCCAGCTCTGCACGAACCAGTTGGCACAACAAGTCCTTTCTCGAGGGCCCCAAAGCTGCCCTCGAAAGCAGCCTTGACTGGCACGGCGGGCAGTACACGAAGCCTGCAACCGTGGGGACGCGGGCCTTTGCGAGAGTGTACTCGACCTGGGCGCTGAGCCCAGCCTGGTTTCGCCAAGAGCAATGGAAAAGACTGGATTGTGTGTCCGTAGAAGACTATCTCACTAAGTTCTGGGATCAGGGGATGGGGGCACTGGATGGAAACGATTTGATGTGCATGATGGGATGCTGGCGACAGGGCGATATCTCAGCACATGGCCCAAAACGTGGCAATCTAGAGGCAGCCCTGCAAAGTATCAAGGCTCGAGTACTGTTGATGCCAAGCCGGACGGATTCATACTTTCCCCCAGAGGATAGCATGGAAGAAGTGAAGCACCTGAAATTTGGTGAGTTGGAGGTCATTGAAAGTGTGTGGGGACATCTGGCTGGTGGTGAATGGGGTCCCGTAGAGGACCAAGAGTTTATCCAGGCCAGGATTCATAGATTTCTATCCGAATAACGGTGACAATGTCAAGGCCTGCCGTGACGGCTGGTTCTCCTTCTTTTTTTCTAGATTTTTCGGATGAAATCAGGTCAAAGCCGCTCAAGCCTGTCAATTCTACGCACCTCTTTCATGATTAGATTGGCACCTTCTTGTAGCCTCTTCATTTTTGACTTGAAGATTTAGTATCCCAATTATCCTTTTAGCTTAGCTTCACTTTAAAAGTCGGACAGGTAGCAAGTGCATAAGCTCGTTCTCATCGAAACAATAACTCATATCCTAGCGTAGCGGCCATTTCATCTAGCAAGTATCCTCTCAGGGCAATGCCTCGTACTAACGTCCAGCACCTACGCACATTCCACCCGACGGAGCATCACCCGCCTTCTTCGGCCGTTGAATAGTCTAACAAATTTATTATGGCTCCGGTTAGCGCCAGGGGCTCAATTTCACCATGAATATCAAGTTACAGCTGGGTGGCTAAGCATATCAATAGTTCACCCTCTTCGCACTAGTCCGTGTCGCGCACTGTTTATTTAAACTCATTCGGGCTGAACAAGACTCTTGTGGTGTTCTCGACCATGGAAAAGTGGAGACGGCAGCACCGGTCCAAAGGGGAAAATGCGACGGCGTCCCTGCGCTGCGTGAAGGCGCGCGACTGCTGACTGTTTTGGTAAAGAAGGGAACGGTGGAAATAAGTAAGGGATAAAGAAGGAAACAAGCTTAAAATCATGTATATGAAGTGGTGGTTGGCTCATTTCTAGAGCAAAGAGTCACCCATCTTCATTCTTTTGATTGGGCTGCACGCTCTCGCTCGCTATGAAGTCGGCCGTGACCGCAGCCGTTGTGCTGCTTGCCTCGTTGGCAAGCGCCGTCCCAGGCTCGTACAAGAATTGCAAGGTCGATAAATGTGTCGACACGGTAAGAAGCCCACTGATTATCCTCTGACCAGGGCGTGTTAGTACTAACTCTAATAACCATAGCGCAACCTTCCCCAGGTCCATCGCGACTGTGATGCATTCCTGAGGAAAACAGTCACCCCCTGTCCCGTGTAAGTGCGCAGTGTTTCCCAATCCAACCAATGTTTCTGACATGTCCACGTCAGTGTCGTCACAAAAACGAAGACGGCCACGGTGACGAAGCCGAAAACAAAGACAATCTCGCAGACTGTGCGCGTAAACCCGACGCAGACTGCCCTCACGACCATTACGTCGACGACTACAATCTACGGCGTTGCGACGGTCCAGGTTCCAACTCAGACCGTCCTCGTATCAACCACCACCTTGACTGCCACGGTAACTGCGGAAGCCTCTCTGGTCCCGATAAAGCGCGGGGCCAACGTTTGCTATCCCAAGACGGCATCTGCTGCATCGCTGCCGTACTGCGGCAAGACCTGCAACAATGCTCGGTTCTCTTCCGCCTGCTCGTGCCTTGGCCACACGCCGCAAACCACAACGCTGCGCCGGGCTACCTCGACCTCGACCGTGACGACTACGCTGACGCTCAGCCCGACCGTGACGACGACAAAGGTCGCGACAGCTACTTCGGTCGTGACAAAGGTCAAGACGGTGACAGCGCCTGCCACGTTCAAGGTCATCACCTCTACCAAGTCTGTGCCGTCAGTGTACACGCAGGTGTCGGTGGTTTCCGTCACCAAGACTATCACGGTTGGTGCGCCGGGGGTTTCGACTTTGACAAGTTTGGCTTCTTCGTCCACCATTGCAGCCAGCAGCACGAGCTCAGTCTCCTCATCGGTGGTCCCAACTTCCACAGAGGCGGCTTCTTCATCAGTCGTCTCGAGCTCCACAAGCTCGACTTTGTCATCTAGCTCTTCAGTCAGCAGCGGTAGCAGCAGCACCGTCTCTTCATCTGAAGCCTCGGTTTCCACAGAGGCCGTTTCCTCATCAACCGCCCCGGCTTCCAGCACAAGCCTGACCTCTTCATCCACTGCTATAGCCAGCAGCAACACGGACTCTATCACTTCCTCGGTTTCCAGCTCAAGCGCAGCCTCTTCGTCAGCAGCCACAGCCACCAGCTCGAGCACAGCTGCCCCGCCAGACACATGCACCGAGTCAGGCTACGTCCTGAAGGCCGTATCGGGCCCGTTGGTGGGCTTGTACATTGGCGCCGACACTGACAGCGGGGACGTCTTCTTGACCGCAAGCAAAGCCTCGGCCAAGAAATTGGTGCTGTGGAATGGCGAGGTGTATACGGAAAACGGGGCGTTTTTGTTGGTGGGCGCTGGCACCACTACGACCAGAACCCAGATTCAGATCATGTTCACAGACAGGGATTCCATGTTCAAGCCGCTTTCGTGCAGCGGCTTGCCCCTGTCATGCACCTTGCCGGTCCAGGGATCATCCACCCCACAGAGCATCTTGCAAACCTGTCTGGCAACCGGCTACGACCTAATGATAAACAAGCAAGTAGACGCTGGCTGCCAGGCTTTGGAGTTGACCATGGTTGCGTTTTGCGAAACCCCGGCTCCTTCGTCGACGGCCCCAGTTAGCAGCACAAGCTTGGCCTCTTCATCATCCTCGGACGTTGCAACTTCTACAAGCTCGGCTTCTTCATCTGCCACCTCAGATAGCAGTACAAGCTTGACCTCGTCGGTGGCTTCACTTTCCACAGAGGCGGTTTCGACTTCCGCAGAAGCTTCCACAGACTCGGCCTCCTCCTCAGCAGTCTCAGCCTCAACAAGCTCAGCTTCCTCGTCAACAGATTCGGCTACCATCTCAGGCACAGTTTCTTCGTCAACAGATTCGGTCACTAGCTCGAGCACAGATTCTTCTTCGGAAGTTCCAGTCACCAGCTCAAGCACAGTTACTTTCTCGTCAACAGACTCGGTTACCAGCTCAAACACAGATTCTTCCTCTGAAGTTTCAGTCGCCAGCACAAGTACAGATTCTTCGTCAGAAACTTCAGTCACCAGCTCTAGCACAGCTGCTTCGTCGACGGATTCGGTCACTAGCTCGAGCACAGATTCTTCTTCGGGAGTTCCAGTCACCAGCTCAAGCACAGCTACTTCCTCGTCAACAGACTCAGTTACCAGCTCAAGCACAGATTCTTCATCAACAGATTCGGTCACCAGCTCAAGCACAAACACAGATTCTTCGTCGGAGGCTTCAGTCGCCAACACAAGCACAGCTGCTTCCTCATCAACAGATTCAGTCACCAGCTCGAGTACAGATTCTTCGTCGACGGATTCGGTCACCATCTCAAGCGAAGTTTCTTCGTCAACAGACTCGGTTACCAGCTCAAGCACAGATTCATCGGAAGCTTCAGTCACCAGCACCAGCACAGATTCCTCGTCGACGGATTCGGTTGCCAGCTCAAGCACAAGCACAGATTCTTCGTCGACGGATTCAGACACCAGCTCTAGCACAGCTGCTTCCTCGTCAACAGACTCGGTTACCAGCTCAAGCACAGATTCATCGGAAGCTTCAGTCACCAGCACCAGCACAGTTTCCTCGTCGACAGATTCAGTAACCAGCTCGAGCACAGATTCTTCGTCGGAAGCTTCAGTTGCCAGCACAAGCACAGCTGCCTCCTTATCAACAGATTCGGTCGCCAGCACGAGCACAGATTATTCGTCGGCAGCCACAGCCACCAGCTCAAGCACAGCGGCCCCGCCAGCCACATGCACAACGGCCGTGCTGAGGGCGGCTACAGGGGACTACCAGGGCCAATACATAATCTACGACGAGGGTGCTCTCTATTTTGTGCAGGGCCGAGGCGCGGCTCAGCAGTTCACTTTGGACGGCGGCCAACTGCACGCAGTCGACACCACCTATGTGTTGTTTGGCGACACCAACGACGTGACATCGTCCGGGCTTCTTCTGGACAACCCGGGCAACGCAGAGGGAAATCACCAGCCGCTGTCGTGCTCGGTGGATTCCAGCAGCCCGCCGCGCCTGGCTTGCGACTGGTCGGCTCAAGACTTGCTTTCCCAGAGCACCATTCAAACCTGCTCGGGTCCTTCGTTGAGGATTTTCCATGGCGTAGATACAGCCTACAACTGCGTCACGGTAGAGTTGGAACTGGTTCCCGCCTGCGCAAGCCCAGCAGACTCTTCTTCGTCGTCGTCGTCGTTGTCGTCGTCTGCTGATGTAGCCACCAGCACAGACACGGCTTCCTCGTCGGCAGCAGCCACAGCGGCGACGACTGATTCGAGCACCGTTTCCTCCACGGCCGCCCCAGTCACCACCAGTTCAAGCACGGCTTCCTCGTCGGCAGCCACGGTTAGCTCGAGCACCGTTTCCTCAAGCACAGCCGCCCCGCCGGCTACGTGCACAGGCACCGTCCTGAAGGCCGTTTCGGGCGAGTATGTGGGCGCGTACCTCGCCAGCTCGGGAGATAACCTGTACTTGGCACTCAGTCTGGCCGCGGCTCAAAAGGTCACCGTGGATAGCGGTCGATTGCGTGTTGCCGATGGCACCCGTGTGCTGTACGCCAACGGCAACTACGACGTAGCAGCGCCAGTTGTTTTGGATGACCCTGGTCTTGGAGTCGACTATTACCAGCCGCTGTCGTGCTCGACAGACTCCAGCACCCCGCCTCGGCTAACTTGCGACTGGTCGGCTCAAGATTCGCCCCCCCAAAGTACCTTCCAAACCTGCGCCGGCAGCGGCACTGGGTTGAATATTTACCACGACGAAGATATGGCAGGAACTTGTACGGAACTAAAGTTCGCATTGGTGTCCGCCTGCGAAGCCGATGATTGAATGACTAGCGCAAGCTTGGGTATTGCATCAGCGGTTCCATGATGAGGGGTGCTTTTTCTTTCTTTCAAGTCCGTAGTCGTGTTTTCACTATGGCAGTAATTTGATGATTACAAGAAACATGATGATGGATCTGCAACGCAGAACTTTTACTACATTTCATCTTGTATATAGGGTAGTGTACCGATCACGACATTGAGATTCACGAGGGCAAAACTCGGGAGTGGTTAAGATTATTCTACATTCGCGTATTTTGTTCACCTATAGCCTACTATAATTTATGCATATTCTGTAACCTTTCTCAAGTTCATGAAAACTCGGTGACGAGACGATATCAATCGACACTCCACCACATGTCAAAGCGAGAGACAGCGGCAGGCGCAGACATGTCTAGATTCTCGTGGGAACACACTAGCTCCAGCCGGGTGGCTCCCGTCCTGCGCTGGCATGACCAACAAGTGCTCAGACGCATGAGTCGCGACGTGCTCGGCATCGGGTTAAAGCGGCTCCGCCTCCGGCATGCACCCGCACCAGAAGGAAAAAAAGCAAGGCGCCAAGGTCGAGATCAATATCGATTCGGGGATCAGCAAACTCCGGGTGCCAGGAACGGGGGCAAGGGCCAGCGGCCGCCCCCCAAAAACGCTCTGGCCACCTATTAATAGCCTCATCTGAAAAGAAGAAGGCCGGCAGATTTGCGCACTTTTATCACGGTGCCAGATACCGACAGGACTTGGCGGGCCAGCGCATCCACGTTAGCCGGTGGGGAGCATGTGCCGTCTGGTCGGGGCGGCAGAGCTGAGCACAATATTGGACACCAAAAGCAATCAGCCGTCATGCGCGCTAATAGGCTGGCCGACTACCCTGTATTCGGAGGATTTTGTCCCCCCCAAACCCAACCAAACGACCAGCTTGGCGGTTGGCCTGTGTTGACCTATTGTCGTCGGGAAGTCGGGTGCAACATCCAATATTGGCTGAGATTACAGCGCTCTCGTTTATTGGAATTGGGAAATTTCCCTTCTCAGCTGACGGAAAGAGATTTCTACTTGCTTCAGCGGGCGGGTAAACGATAGCACATGCTGAATGCCTCGGATATTTCGGAATGCGTGATTGTCATCGTCGTGCTTACTTTGGTGCTAAGGCACGAGATGTGCAAAGCCATGTCCAGCCACCAATCTACCGGTGCTGCACCATCGTGTTCCTGCATAAAACAAACAAACAAAAGACACAGGCTGCATAGCTAGCGCCGCGATGTTTTTTGGTGTGTTTATGTTTGTTTGTGTGAGTCGGACCATTACCCGCCGCCGCTTACCTGCTAGACTTCCAGGTAGTTATGTTGTGTGTGTGTGCATGTCAAGTCAGGGGGCGGTTAAGCCATGACCAGACTGGTCTGCGGGGTTTAGGGGGCAGGCCGGTGGAAATAGCGTGGGCGCCACGCTGAAGCGCCTGACTCCATGCCCCTGAGTTCTTGTCAGCACGGCGCGCTGGGCTGAACTGGGCTGCTGCACGCCGCCCCAATCAGGCCAAGGGCCCCTGGCAAGCCACGCTCCCGGAGACGCCCAATGGCGGGTCGTCGCTGTCGGCTTTCGCTTTCGGGTGCCTCGCCGGCCGGGCCCTCGCCTACGGTCTCCCCTGACTCTGGCTGCTTGCTTCTTCATCCGCCCCCTAAAGCGGCAGTTCCACAGGTGCAAGTCGCCCAATGAGGCCCTGTCACCTTGCGCTGCGTGGGGCTCGGATGCCGGCCTTTCAGGTCCCGCCGGTAGGGCAGATTTTGAGTGTGCGCACCTTATTCTTGTTTGCCTTTTGGGGATGGGTACGGGGCATGGGTACCGCGTATGTGCCTGAAGGCCGACTATCAGTCAGCCAGCGATTAGCTGAAAGATACGCACAGAAAAAAGAAACGAGGGACAACTATTGCATGCGTGTGGAAATGAAGCGATGCAGCTTTCCGAATGCACTGCATGCAAATTCTCTAGACTGGAAAAGCCAGGGCGGCTCTGTCACGCCCGACTGTCCACCTTGGTTGGTTGGTGGCCGCCTCGTATACGGAGCAAGCTAGGTTTGTGGCGCCTCCTAGCAGCAGTTACCATCAGGTCTAGGCCGTCGAGGCTTCACTTTAGCCCGCCCAGTTGCTTTTTCGTGCTAGCAGCCGCCTAGGAGTTGGCCGTTCTGGTGGCGGAAGCGTGGTGGACAGGTCGGTTAGCTGCGAGGAGGCTTGCATGTGTTGTGTGCCTCCGCCATGCTCGGTTTTGATATATAAGGTCTCGTCGTCTCTCCTCCAGAACGAGAAGAACCAGACTCAGATCTCCATCGACAAGCCAACCCGGCCTTTCTTCACTCGCTTCACCCTTTGGGTTTTATAACCTGTCCTTTCGTTAACCAACGACTTTTCCATTTTACCATCATCGCATCGGGAATCTCATTCACCATGCTCTTCAAGTACTTCTCCATCCACGCCCTCATGGCGATTGGATCTGCCCTCGCCTCTGCTCCCGCCGAGCAGGGCGTTGAGGCCCGCAGCTACGGCTACGGCGACAGCTCCTCCGTCGTCCCCACCTGCGACTCCTCCAAGGGCTACGTCCTCAACAGCGACAAGTCCAAGTGCGTCTGCCCCTCTGGCTACGAGGTCATGAAGGGTGCCTGCGTTGCCAAGTGCGGCAGCTACATGAGCCGCGACTACAACGGAAAGTGCATCTGCTCTTCCGGCTACGAGATGCTCAAGGGCAGCTGTGTCACCAAGTGCGGCAGCTACATGAGCCGTGACTACAACGGCAAGTGCGTTTGCTCTTCTGGATACGAGATGCTCAAGGGTAGCTGTGTTGCCAAGTGCGGCAAGTACATGTCCCGCGACTACAACGGCAAGTGTGGATGCTCCTCCGGCTACGAGATGCTCAAGGGCTCTTGTGTGACCAAGTGCGGCAACGGTTCCAGCCGCGACTACAACGGTGACTGTGTCTGCTCTTCCGGTTATGAGATGCTGAAGGGTTCTTGCGTTTCCAAGTGCGGTAGCTACCAGTCCCGCGACTACAACGGCAAGTGTGTCTGCTCCTCCGGCTATGAGATGCTCAAGGGTTCTTGCGTCGCCAAGTGCGGCAAGAACATGAGCCGCGACTACAACAACAAGTGCGTTTGCGCTTCCGGCTACGACATGGTTAAGGGCACCTGCGTTACCAAGTGTGGCAAGTACATGAGCCGTGACTACAACAACCAGTGCGTTTGCTCTTCCGGCTATGAGATGCTCAAGGGATCTTGCGTTGCCAAGTGCGGTGGCCACATGACCCGTGATTACAACAACAAGTGCGTCTGCGCCTCCGGCTACGACATGATCAAGGGCTCTTGCATTGCCAAGTGCGGCAGCAACATGTCTCGCGACTACAACAACAAGTGCGTCTGCTCTTCCGGCTACGACATGGTCAAGGGCACCTGCGTTGCCAAGTGCGGCAAGAACATGAGCCGCGACTACAACAACAAGTGCGTGTGCGCCTCTGGCTACGAGATGGTCAAGGGCACCTGCGTCGCCAAGTGCTCCTACGGCCAGACCCGCTACGGCGACGTCTGCGTTGAGGACTGCGGCAGCGATGCCACTTACAACGGCCGCCTCAAGTACTGCGCTTGCAAGAAGACTGGCCAGATGTACAACAAGTCTTCCAAGACCTGCGCTTGCCCTGCCGGCAAGACCTGGGAAGGCACTTGCTGCAAGTAAATCATGCCACGCACCGCTTAGCCTGACTGGCTGATGTGGGTAGGCACTCACGAGGATAATGCACGATTTCCTCTTGTTGATGATGGTGTGTTTGCAGCATCTGTAGTTGAAAATATCCAGTCGATGGATATTCCGAGTACATATTATTAATTACTGAATTTATCTTCTTTCTCCGCAAATCTGATCTCTTGTCTGTGACTGTGAATATTGTGCAGGTTTGTTTAATTCAATCTCATGCAAGTACATTTCGTACTTGATCGCTACTGAGATCTGCATTGGACACTGCCAGTAAATGTGCGTTATAACTATCTGAATCTCGCCACACTAGTCGGAATTGGTCGAGTTTACTTCCTGGTCCGTGTTGGGTTGACAGCTCCAATGACAAGGGTGCAACGCGCGAATGCATGTGATGGCCTGCACGTCTCCCAGATCGGCAGTACATTCATTAGCGCACACAAACCATCAATTAAATTCCCGATAAAATTCATGTCGTTATTAGCCCTTGAGAGCGGGTTGACTGGGTTGATCATTTCTATCAATCTTGACTCTGGACTCCGAGGCAAACATTTGATGGGAGCAATAGCTAGGGCAACCAATCGCTCGTGTCTTGAGCGACAATGTAATCGAATTTACTCTCGACTAATCTGGTAAAGGTGATCGAAGAAGAAAGCATACACGTACATAGAGTGAGTAGTAAGCTCCTGCTTCTGGCTTTGTTTCTCTGAAATGAGGCATCCAATATTCACACTGGGGAAAAAGGTCAATTGGTCCAAAGATGGCACATTGGCCATGGTTTAATTAAGAAAGTAGCGATTCCATAGTATACACGCAAAGTAGATGCTCTCTTGTCGGCATCGCGGTTGCTGATGTTGCAGTTGACGAGCTTGCGAGGAGGGCCCGCGGCAGCGCCCCCGGAGGGCTGCCGGAGGCAAAAGCTCACTACAGAGAGCCAACGAGAGCCCTCCAAGTCAAGAAGGTTTTCCTATCCCTAGGCGGACAATGTGTCGACATCAATGTCTTGTTAACCATGCGAAATGTGTTTTGAAATCCTCCAAGAACCTCCATCGACTGGCTTCTTTCCATCCTTTTTCTTTCCAATTGTTGGCCCCCTTGGGGAAGACATCAATGACACCCAAGACGCTTCTGTCATGAGCGCATATGACAAATATGTCCTCGTTTGCGTCAAACGAGATGATCTTGCGGATGGTCCGCTCGGCTTCGTACACATCTCGGCCTCGTGCCTCTGCCAACTCACCATAGTACGGCTCCGTGGAGCTGATGTTGCCGGGGCGGAGGGCCTCGAGTAGATAACCAGGGCAGAAGGTGCCTCCTAAATGCGGTGGAGTAGAAAAGGGTGAAGGCGAAACTTGATCTGGTAAAGGCACATGTTTGTTGGGCCGCAACGACCCGCCGTGATGGCAGCCATCGGCACCCATGAAGATGAAAGTTGAGGGTGTGGTGCGTGCTAGAGCGCACATATGCCCAGGAGCATGCTAAAGAGACCAAAAATCAGCTTGAAATGGTTGGTTTTGTGGGTTGAGATGTACTTACACCTGGAGCCTCAAGCAAGTAGAAGCTGCCATCGCCGAAAAAGTCTACAGCTGGGAACCCACCAATCTCGAATCTGGCTGAAAATTCAATTTCCCGGATATTGCGTCCTCTATTGAATTGCACCAATCTTGGATTAGTTTAATGATCGAATAGATGAAAAGTGGGAGGCTTTTCACGTACGCGTAGTCGCTCTCGAGAATCAATCCGTACGGGTTGGCGGGGTACCCCGGGATAAATGCATGCTTGAAGCAAGGGCCAACAACGAGCTCGGTTTGGGGCGGAAAGGTAGACGGATCTCCTACGTGGTCGGTATGCCAGTGGCTGTGCATAGTCTCATCAGTACGGCAATCTTCCTTGTTCCTTTTCTCTCTTTCTCACCTTAAAATAATGCTATTGATCTCGCCGAGCTGAATCCTGCCATCCTCTTGAAGTATATCGGAGACGTTCTTGTCGACTTTTAGATGCAGGCCCAATGTACAATTCTTTACCGACGGCGGGAGAGCCTCTGGGTCCTTTCGAAATCCCAGGTCAAAGAGAGCTTTTTGACCCGAGGGGTGCTGGATGAGAAATACGAGAGAAGGGCATTCCAATAACTCGTGGCCTGGTATGGGATTTTTTACAAAGTACCCCATCGGAGCACATATCTGGGTTGTGCTATTGACAACGGCTACGTCAACTACTTGTTGAGAAGGTGGGATGTTTAGATGGGGCGCAGGCTCGACATGGTTGCTCATTGTGGGGACTAAAGCTTGGCTTTTCCTGACGTAGAAATCCGGGGGCGAAGGGGGGGTTGAGTGCGTCTTGAAGGGGCTAGGGCAAAGGAATGACGACGAAAAATACATTGTCATATATATTTTTTTCGACGTCAACCTGTGGCAGCCAGAAGTAAGCCCCGGCAAGCTTTCGGGTCTTCGGCCAAGTCCAGCTGGAGGTTTAACATTCGCCTACTCGGGGTGGCGAAAAAGCTCGCGGAGAAGAAATAAACATGGAGTTAGTATCGACCGCGAGCAACATGGACGACAACTGCTAGTGCGTAAGCGTGCCAGGGGTGCAACCTCACCGAGCCCATTCCCGTGCGTCGCAATTGGATCCGCAAGGTTTCCGAAAATTCTGCTTTGGGAATGCGTCCGCGCAAGTCCACGGATATTGAGGGTCGCATGGAGATGTCCCCCCTGCTTGGCGGGAGATCGCAACCCATCTACGATTTGTCAAAAGGTTTGCAAGGCGGAATACAAGCCGAATGGCTTTTTATTCGACCCCAGGTTGTCGCAGGGTTCTGGTAGCCGTGGCGGAGCTGCGGAGCTGCGGCTCCATTTGCTGGAGTAGACCTGTTCCAAGCATCGTTGGAGTACTGGCTTTTGATTCTCGCAAACTTGTCCTGATGAGTGTTTTATAACTTTAATAACTCTAAATGCACTGTCGCAGCCTCATGTTTCCAAGGTGGTTCCCCAGTTGCCCCAGTTGTGACATGCACATGTTCAGGAACCACTATTCTCAAAATTTAACTTCACCACTGTATTTGGGCAACAGAAAGCAAGCAATACGGATGGGCCAAGATGTTGCCATCACGATGCATCTCCAAGGCGTCGCCTTGCATTGCCTTGTGGTTTGACCTCGGGAATAGGAGAAACCCTGATTGACCATAAGAACTCTAAAGTCCATCCGGTGGGTACCGGGCTATGTGCTATAATTGGCCATCTGCACGATTCCCGCCATTTATGGAGCCAACCCGGTTGGTGGTGAACGAATGGCCCCTGCTCGTGGTTATCGGACACGATTTGGCATCAAGGTACGGTTGAAATGATTGGTAGAATCAGTCGATGGTTCGTTTTTTCGAATCGGATTGTTTCCAAGCCATTCGATTCGGCAGCTTATCTTGGGGACGAGTGCATGCGGCTTGAGCAGTTTCTTTGATGCCCCCGGCAAGATGGTGGGTCGAGCCAATGCAGCGCACGGTACGAATTAAGTGGGTGGCCGCGAGAGGGGACCGAGGCTCTTCTTGTTGATAGAGGCCGTGGATGAGGAATCATTCCCATCACATGCTTGCCCGTCTGCGGCACAGAGGATTGACAAATTCAATTGACCCAATGGGCTGTTTTGAAACACCAGGAACACGCGGCACCATGTCTCTTGCTGCCCGACACACGCGGAGTTAAGACAAATGCCACAGACAAGGCTCAACTGTTGCTGGCGCTGCGCTCTTTAACGGGCTAGGCCAGCCCGCCCCCCTGCGAGACATGCTTCGACCTACCAGCGCAGCAGCTTGCACACACTGCGGCCGGTAGCGCTGGGCTTGTCTTGCGGTGAGGCATCCACCGGGTCCAGCCCTGTGAGCTTATTCGGAGATGGATGCTGTGCGTGTGAGACAATGACGACAGTGGCTTCCACCAAGCTATCGTCTCGTCGCCAGTGGAAAAAACTAAATCCATCCACGCACAGCAGCGCGCCCCGTAAACGCGGGCACACGAATTGCCACCGTGAAGCCAGATAACCAACTCCTTCCACCATCTCATCCGGGGGGGACGTCGTTGAATTACAAAGCTTCTCTCCTCTGCCTCGGCTCGCCCCACAGACTCGTGCGGCGAAACCCACCAGATTTGGCGACTGGATACCCGCGAGTGCGTGGCATGATACGACAGCTGGTGTCTCTAAAATACAGCACAAGCCCCACGCTGATATATAATTTCTTGGCCTCGCTGCCAATTTCTTTTGCGCGCAAACACCAATTCAATGTCTGGCCCCGAGATCAAGGTGGCCGCCGAGGCCCGGCCGTACACGTCGGATGCGGAGCGGGACGAGGCCTACGCGCGGGTGACGCAGACGTTTGCGACGGGCAAGACCAAGTCGCTGCAGTGGCGCAAGTGGCAGCTGAAGCAGCTGTGGTGGATGTTTGAGGACAACGAGAAGATCATCACCGACGCGCTGGCCAAGGACCTGCGCCGGCACGACCTCGAGACGTGGTTCTGCGAGCTGCGCCACCTCAAGACGGACACGCTGTACCACCTGGAGCACCTCGAGGACCTGACGGCCGACGAGCCCATCAAGGAGGCCGGCCCCATCTACGGCACGCTGGGCAAGGCCCGCATCCGCAAGGAGCCGCTGGGCGTCGTGCTCGTCATCGGCGCCTGGAACTTCCCCTTCCTCCTGACGCTGCTGCCCGTCGTCGCCGCCATCGCCGCCGGCAACTGCGTCGTCATCAAGCCGTCGGAGCTGGCTGTCGCCTCGCAGAACCTCATGGCCGACCTGGTGGCCCGGTACCTCGACCCGGAGGCCGTCCGCGTCGTCAGGGGAGGGCCCCAGGAGACGTCGAGCCTCCTGACGCTCAAGTTCAACCACATCTTCTTCACCGGCTCCACAAAGGTGGCCAAGTTCATCACCGCCGCCGCCGCAAAGCACCTGACGCCCACCGTCCTCGAGCTCGGCGGCCAGGGCCCAGCTGTCGTCACGTCCCACGCCGACATTGACATGTCGGCCAAGCGCATCGCCTGGGCAAAGTACCTCAACAGCGGCCAGATCTGCCTCACCGTCAACCACGTCTTTGCCGACCCCGCCATCTACGACGAGTTTGTCGACAGGCTGGTCTTTTGGTCAAAGAGCTTTGCCGGCAACGAGGAGGGCCAGAGGTGCAAGATTGTCAACAGCCGAAACTACCAGCGTCTCAAGGGGCTGCTGGATGACACGGATGGTCAGGTCCATCTGGCTTCCGAGTCCATCGAGGAGGAGAACCTGCTGTCCTCGGCTGTCGTGGCCAATGTGACTATGGAAGGTAAGCGAGTGTTTTCATTGACAACCGAGGGGATGCGCAAGTCATCAAAGCATAGGCAGGCGAACAATAGTTGGACAACGTTGGAGAAGAGGGAGGATATCGATCCGAGGCTGACACGAAACAGATTCTCTACTCAGCGAGGAACTCTTCGGTCCCATTTGCCCCGTCGTCAAGGCTACGTACCAGGAAGCAGTCAAGATTGTCAACTCGTGAGCGGAATTGGATCCCGAAGCACGTTGCGGAATGCAAGCTAACACCTAGGACAAAAGCCTCCCTCACCCCCTAGCTTTGTATATTTTCAGCGCCGATCAGTCGGAAGTCGACCACGGTTAGTTAGACCGAACAGCCCACACAGCCCACGGGCCCGGTGATATTTGCGGAACTCTGCTGACCATGGCGCTTCTTAGTCATCCAAAACACCATCTCGGGAGGCGTGACGGTCAACGATGCCATTGCGCACCACGGCGTGCCTGGCGCCCCGTTCGGAGGCGTGGGCGACTCGGGCATGGGCTACTATCACGGAACGCACGGGTTCCGGGCCTTTACGCACCTGCGCACCATTGTGGAGCCCCCGACCTGGCTCGACCGGCTCATGGTCTTCCGCTACCCGCCCTTTGACATCCGCAACAAGCAGAAGATGCTCGTCAAGAACAGCATCGGCTTCAAGAGGGGCGAGTCCATGCAGGACCAGGTCATCGGCGCCAACAAGAGGCTCAGGAAGCTGCTCAAGTCCAGCATCGTGGCGGCCGCTGTCGGTGTCGTCTTGGCCGACAAGTTTCTGGGCTTCAGGATCATTGGGAAGGCAAAGGACTGGCTGTCGAGTCTGTGGTGAGGATCAAAAATGGTTGAGAATATCCCCTCACGCGACGAGGTGTCGTGCTGTGTATTCTGAATGAAAGAAATGATAAAATAACAAACAACAATAACAAAAAACACACACACAAAAGCTGCGTCCTCCTGTTGAGAAGCTAATTCACCAGCGTTGAATTTATTTGGTGGCGGCAGTACCTCTTTGATTAGGTGGAGGCCGCTGGTGGACTATCAAAACCGGTCACTTTTGAAAACGCAAGTGCATACAAATATTTAAGAGCCGCCACAACGAGCTAGCGTGCTACACCGGGCAATTCACATGACAGCGGCTTGATTCCTATCGCCTTCATGTGCAAGGGAACATGGCACGACTCGGCTAAATCCTGATTCCTTTGGCCGGGGTTTGAAACGTCGGGTTTAGGGTAGGCTCAGCGCGAAATTGTTGCGTCTAGACTCCTTTGGATCTCCCCGAGTAGTACACCTAATCTTTCAGACGGTTTCAAATACTAGGGATCAACGCTAAAACATGTTGCAGTTCTCGACCACCATCGCCTGATTTCATCTTACTTGTGGCGGTTGACAAGCGATCGTCGACTATCGGGCGCGGGGAATTTTTAGGTCGTCATGTGGCGCGCTAACAAGAGCTGCCCGTTGCTGCAAGGTCAACTAAGCGTTAGCGTACCCGAGGCATTGTGTTGACCGTGGGCAGCTAGCGGACGGGGTACACAGCAAAGAGGGTGCATGTTTACGCGGAATGCTCTGCCGGCTGCTTACTGTATTCAACGTCGGCAGATGGAGGGCGCCCCTTGCATGGCGTGCCAGGGATGGCGCTGAGATAGAATGCTGACCCAGCTGATCGCGTGACTAAATCTGCTTCGGCATTGTGTCCCGGAGTGGATGCCCAGGCGGTGTCCTTCGTGTTTTTTGTTTTCCCACCTGGATGCAATCCCAAATGCCTCAATACGACGGGACGGCATTGAGAGCTCATCAAATCCCACCGGCTTGGCAAAGAGGGTGCTCGGGCTCTCGCGCACCGCCTTGCAGCGTCATGCCTTGGCTAAAAAAAGGGCACGACCGACGCTTCCCCGACAATTAGGGTTCCGGCAGGAATCAAGAGAGCCGCAGCCGTGGGAACTGGATGGACCAAAACTCTGACCCGGGACGCGGTCAAGTCTTTTCTTTCTTTTCTCTTCCCTGCCCTGCCCTGCCAAGACCTCGTGCCGACGGCCTATTGGTGGTGAATTCCCGGGGGACAAGACTGGATGAAACCACAGTCGTCCAATGACGGCGTAGGGCCCAATCATCGGATGAAGCCGTTGACAGATGGGCCGGGGGTCCGGGCATGGGTGCCATGTTCGTCCGCCACCCAGGCGACCGTTTCAAATAAACGGGCTGCCTGCGAGAAATGCATGAAAAATAAGATTGCAACGCAATCCAGGCCGAGGACCGTCTGAGAGGGGGAGGGGACTAGTGCGCCTTTTAAATAAGCAAAAACGGCGGGACAGCTAGCTCCCGAGCACGCAGCAACAGCTCCAAGGGACCCAACACGTTCGCCAGTCGATGATCAAAATAAAAACAATTGGAATCGCGGCCGCATCGGGACACGGCTCTGGACGATTCGGTCCCGAAAGCGCCTAGCACCGTGGAGTCTTGGCTGGGGATCCCTTGCGACACGACTGTCACGCCGGGCCCCGCGATTCAGGGGTTGTACGAATATTGTAATGAGGAAAAGGTTCGCCCAGTGGCCTTACCCCAAACTCAAAGCGCGCTCGAGGTAGCATCGGGAGCCCAAGTACCTTCGTACTCGCTAACCACGGAAATTGCCTCGAGCCAAAACGGCTGTGATTCGACCTGCTGGCTTCAGGCACCATCCCGGGACCTGCAGCTGTGAGGCTGTCATAAAGATAGAAGCGTTTCCCGTATTTTCTCGACGATCAACCGTCTTGCATACTTTTTGCACTTCGTATTCTGTCCTTACCGTGTGTGTAGATCTTTTCGACCTGAAAAAAAATGAAGCAACTCAGCGTCTTCGCTCTGGGCCTGGCTTTCCTGTCCTCGATGGGTGCCGCCCAAGACAGTGCGACGCTAGATCTTTCCGAGGCCTCGCTAGGCCAGGGTGCAACCACTTTGGATGACAACATGTGAGTGTGGGACTGGAGAATGAATCTAAAAAAAAAACAGCAACATTGACATTGCTGCCACAGCCGTCTCGCAGCCTCCTCTGGAGGAACCGCCCTCTTCAGCGTGCCGGCCATCTTCCCCGCCAACAGCAAGGATGGAGACGCCATCCACATCGCCGTCAACCTCGAAATCTCCAACCCCGGCGAGGGCTTCGACCCGCGCTCCGGCAAGGCGCCCAAGTCGGGCCTCAAGTCGTCGCAGCTGTGCCAGCTGACCGTCACGCTCGGCTCCACGGCCGTCTGGGTCGGCCAGCTGCTGCCCACCTACAAGGTGCTCCAGATCGGCTCCAAGCACACCTTCAACTACACCAGCTCCGTCGGCGACGTTGCCCTGTCGTTCCAGCAGTCGTGCCCCGACCCCGCCTCCGAGTTCCTCGTCCACGCCGCCAAGCTCCTCATCGGCGAGCCCATCCTCAACAACGAAGACTCCACCTCGACCGGCCTCGCTACCGCCACCGAAACCGGCATCATTGCTACCGCCGAGGCCGTCCAGGCCGGCTCCGCCACCGCCACCTCCACGTCTTCCGGCTCTGCTGCTACCTCGTCCGACTCGGCCGCCAGCTCCTTCATGTCGCCTTCCCTCGGCGTCTATGGTGGTCTCGCCGCTTGGTTCATGATGAACTACGTCTAATCAAAGATGCTCATCGGCTCTCTCGACGACTTCCACCGGCAGCAGCGCACGTCCATGCACAAACCATGACACGGGAAACACCCGAATTCCATCATTCCTTCAACTACACTCGCTATTCAGCATCATCATGGTTTTCCGAACCGGGCAAACAGCCTCCTTAAGAGGCTGTAACGTGAACTGCGGTACTAGCTCGTCTCGACCTCCGGATAGGTCAGACGCTAGAGCCTATGGGAGAGTCTCGTCGAAGAGCCAATGCTGCGTCTGCAAGAGAAAAGCTCCGTCTATTCTTCTTTCGACAAGCGCGTTTTGACGATAGATACCCAAAGTTACCCACCCTAGCTTATTCACGGCCCGTTCGGCACCACACTCACTACGTTCCGTATGTCGCATGTCTCTTTACTATTGTATATTTTTCTGGTTACACACCTTAGAGTGGCAGCCCAAACAACCCAGTCTTCTACGCCAAGCGGATTGAATCCAAACACGAGAAGACGAGTTGGTTCTACTTACTTGCTGCTATCCCTGCGCGCAACTGACTTGGACTAATTTCCGGGAGCCACTTTGAATGAAAATTTCCGAATGACCTTGATGTACTACTTTCCTTCACTTTGCCCCTTTAAAATACCTTTTACACTATTTCCAAGCGAAACAAAAAAGATGCCGAAACCGCAACGTGGTTGGCAAACGAGGCTCATGCTGCTCAAAAGAAATGAAAATAAAATAAAAACAAAAACAATTAAAAAACGACCCAAGTCGTGACAACAATTATGCTTGCCTGCCTCGGAAAGACCCATTTTACTGATTTTAGACGTTGCCGCTGATTGCTTCTGCTATCTTGTACAAGGTAAGGATAGCTGCTTGAGAAGAGATGATAAAGGTGACATGTAACGACCTGGATTTTGAAATGGAAATGTAAAAACAGAAATTACGGCTCTCCCACCGCTAGAGGATAGGCTAGGTCGGCAATAGAATCAGGTTATCATTAAATTCCTTGAATGTCTAAAACATAATATTGCAACGCGCCAACGCTTGGGCCGTGGCCACCCATCTCTGGCATCCTCCGTGTCCACGGTTGTTTTTCACCAGCTCTTACAATGTTGAAATGAACGAACAATCAAACAGACGCCAGCAATGTATCCCATGATAAATCGCAGTTCACTCCTAAGCCGTAAAAATAGTGGCTCGTCACCGTCGAAATCCCATCGTGGCGCCCCGAAAACGAGAACCATCTGCCCAATACTAAGACTAATGGGTATTTTTACAACCCTGACTGGAGCTCTATCCATGAGCCTCCAAGTGGTTCAAATACTTTTGCAGAAGCTTTGATCCCAGCGGCGGAAACTCCAAACCTCCTGGATAACTTCGCAGTGCCGCCGTGGTGTTGGTAGTATCATAAATCGGCATGCTTTCATACAGCTGCCACTTGGTTCGGCCGTCATAAACGATCTCTGTTAGCATGGGTTGCAGCGGTTGCAGCTTCCGAGGCGCTTTCGTGGTCAGCATTTCAGCCCAATCGGCATATGGCAGCCCCGTGAGCTTCTTCTGATCAGTCAACGTGCCCAGAAGCTCCATCGACTCATTCATATCAATGGACATTTCCTGAGTTGGTGGGACCAAGTGGTACGCATGGTTGAGCGACGCAGAATCTGACGCAATGTGAAGCATGGCGGCGCTGACATAGTCGACAGGGACGAATTCTTTGTGCTGCTTCGAGAGAAGCGGGTAGTGCCCAATTTCCACGCAAGAGTGAAGGAATCTGCTGTAAAAGTCGTCGGGGTTGCATACGCCAGTCTTGCTATGACCGGTGATGAAGCCTGGGCGATATACAGCAATGGGGAATTTGCGGTCCATCAAGCGGCGGAGCATGGCGTCCACAACCCATTGGCTCTGTGCGTAGCCGAGATCATATTGAAGAGCTGAGATGTGTTCCAGCAACGGCCCATCCTCCTGGATGACCTTGGTTCCGGTAAAGTATCCTGTAGGACCGAAGCAGGCAATGCTGGATACATAGTGCAGTGCCTTGGGACGAACCGCAAGCGCTAGGCGGACAACGTTGAGGGTGCCGAGCACATTTGATGGCCTATGGCGAGAATACGGTTGGGTGTAATTGACGAGAGCACCTAAATGGAAGACGACGCTGGCCCAACCAGCAATCTCATGGAACCGCTCCGCACCGAGTCCAAGGTTTTCATCTTCCAGAGAACCAGGGAGTATCAGCAACTTGAGAGCAAAGTGCTCCTCACATTGCCCATACTGGATCATGCACTTCTTCAGGCGCTGCAGACCGGATTTTGAATCGGGAGCTCGTATTAGACAGCCCACTTGATGAACCCCGGGCATGCGCATCAGGTCTGCCACCAAAAAGGCACCGACGAAGCCTGTTACGCCGGTGAGGAACACGCGTCCTTCAGTGTCCCGACGCCAGTCAACGACGGGAGCTGCTGGCAGCACGAAATCGTCTGCCATTTTACTGTCCGCAGTCCAAACCTGCCGCTCGTCGCGCACCGTGGCAAAGTTGGCGCCTCCTTGTGCTTCGATCGCTGCTGCCAACCACCCAAGCGAGGGATTGTCGTATAGTGTTAGTAGAGACACCTGCGTTGCGAGATGTTCGCGAATTTGCCCAATGAGGAAAGCTGCCTGAAGCGAGGTGGCTCCGAGTGAGAAGAAATCTGCCAAGTCATCTGTTGGTGAAGCAGACAGACCAAGGATCCCGGCCCACAAACATGCTAGCCGTTGCTTGATGGTTCCCACGCCTTTGCCATCGCTTTTGAAGGCATGCTTATTTTCGTTCCAACGCTGGCTGTACAGCTCACGCAATAGTTTCGGGTCAACTTTGCCGTTGGTTGTCAATGGCATCTGTGAAACAAGCTCAATCTGCGGTAGCATGTAATCCGGAAGGATCAATTTCAAGGAATCCGTCGCGCTTGACTTCATCTTGGATTCATGCGCAGCAGGTACAGCAAATGCAACCAGGATTGAACCGGCACCCGCGTGGCCGGTATCAATATTTAGCGCGAGAGCTTCAGAGAATAGTCCAGTACGCAGCACGGCGGTGCTCACAGCCTCTAGTTCAATACGATACCCTCGTATCTTGACTTGGTGATCGCGTCTTCCGATGTAATCGACCTGGCCGTCGTCAGCGCGACGACAAACAATGTCTCCTGTTTTATACACCCTCTCGGTGCCACCCGAAGTTTCCAGGGCGACAAATGCCGTCGCATTCTTTTCGGCTTGGTTGACGTACCCGGGGGAGACGCCGGGACCGCCAACATACAGCTCTCCTTCTTCGCCATCCGGCACCTGCTGACCGGATTCATCGCATAGGTAGACGTTGGTTCCACCTAGAGGCTTTCCAATACTCACTCTTCCTGCATCAACATCTTCCATGGTAACGGAGTGACCAAAGCAAAAGAGACAGGTCTCGGTGGGGCCATAGATATTGTAAAGGCGTTTTGGAGGGCAGTGGTGGAGTACCACCGGCGTATATGATGGCAATCTGGGCCACTATGCCGATGATTCCGTGCTGTGCGAAACTCCCACAGGCTCATCGGGTTCTAAATTTGCCCGAAGAAGAGTTTTTGCCACACTAATTGCTTACAGATGCAGCTGCTCGTACGTCAAGGACAGACGGCCATCGATGACTGCCGGATCATGGGGACGCTGACAGACTTGATTGTGGAGCAATACGCCAAGCCCGTGATTCTGTTTGACTACCGCATCGTAGGCTTCTTAGTAGCTAAGAATTTTAGAAGGCATGGTCTATGCAATGAAGTGAAGAGAGCTGTGTGTGCATGGTCAGGGAGGCATGATCGGGTGTACCTGAGAATTTATATGTGCACCAAAACTAGTATTCAGCAAATCAAGGATTCTGCTCTTGCAATCCCGTAAACCGCCTCCACTTGAGCCATTATGATTTTGCTTGAGTTGTAGGTCTGCAGCTGGAGAGCATAGTCCTAACCATACCATACGAAGCGTGGGGTTTATTTTGCCAAGGTACTCTAGCGAGTCATGCTTGACCTTCTTTTTCTTTTTCTTTTTATCGTGAAAGAAAAAGCTGAACGCCATAGATGGTCTTTTTTGCCACGCTGACGCGGTGGGCGTCTTTGAGTGATTAACAGGGCGCAAGCGCTTTCGCTTTGGGCCAGCCAATATGTGTCGTTGCCAAAGGCGGCATTAATCAATCTAGCTGAGAGGACCCTGTCAACCGTCTTCGAGGGTCAAATCGGCCTGTTGAGTGGTTTTTTTAGACTGATCCGAGTCAAGGTATTGCATGTGCACTGGAAACGAAGCCGATGCCAAGCTCTCCCTCCCCATGGGTCGGACGGGTCACATAGGGTGGATATCCAAACAAGTCAAAGCAAGATATACCTTATTGATTAGTTTTTAAAGATAATGTCACAGGAATAATGGAATAAATATCATAAAATAGATATATGACGAACATTTTTATTTACATTGGCGCTAGATATAGGAAGTGAAAGCGCATCCATCTAGATATAACCCAAAACACCTTGGTATCGTGAAGTAAAAAGAAAAACGCAGTATGCATAATAAAGTACAAAAGACAGAAAAAAAGATACCACACAAATCGTCTAAGCAATGCTCGTGGGTGGGCTATCCTTCAGTGCAGTCGAAGTAGAGTTGTAACCGGCATCTTCCTCTGCAGCCTTCTTGATGTCTCTGGTGTAGAAGCCAGCTGCAAGAAAAGCCAGGGCAGCGATGAGTTCGGGCAAAAGCGAGAGAACGACTCGGACACTGAGCAGGCCGGTGTTGGGGTTCAGCTTGGCGCTGCTGGTGGTCATGGCGATCAAGGTGTAGATGACGCGGATACCGATGAATACATTGCAGAAAATGACAGTGTGGAGAAGCTGGGCGTGTTAGCTGACCAAGGCTAGTTTGTGGTGGAAAGGATGGCACATACCATGGTGGCAAGTCGCTGGGTCCTGGTGCCCTGGACTGGAGAGTTGGATCGCAGCGAGAGGAGCGACCAAGCCGTCTCGAACACCCAGGCAACAGTCAGGAGAGCCACGCCAATCTTGACATGGGTGAGGTCTTTGGCGGTTGGGTGGCTGCTTTGGGCACCTGCTGCGCCCGAGGCAAGCAGAGCAACGCCCACGGTGATGAGGAGGTGGAAGACAAGCATCTTGATGCGCTCAATCTTTTCATCCTGCTGGCGGTTTCGGTAGAATCGTCTGAGTATTAGTTAGTCAAGTGTGCTTTGTGGTGGTGGTGGCTCTAAAATGCTTACGCTTCTTGGAGGACACCAACTGCGGCGAGGAGCAGGGGTGAGACGCCAATGCTGCCGACAATGCTAGCCGCTTTTGAGCCGGCGATGGACATTCCACCTCCGACAATGCGAAGAGTAAAAAAGACAAAGAGGTAGAGCCATCCTAACAGACCCTTTCTGCCATGCTTGTATAGGATGAAGCATAGAGGAGGGGTGAGGAGGAGGTAGATGACGAGCTGGGCGGTGGTGATGGCGGACATGTTGTTTTGCTGTGGGTGGTTGATGAGGCTGAGATGGAGTACAATAGAAGAGATGCTGATTGGATGATGGTGAGATGGAAGATGGTGGGACGATTCGAGAGTCTTGGCGATTACTTATACTGCCTGTCGAGTCTGCCCCGTTTGAGGCCCTGGAGCCCTTCGGCATTTTCCTATCCGCGTTTTGATCTTCGCTTGAACGAGACCGAGCCGATCTTCCCCAGAAAGGGCTGAGCACTGGCGTTTGATTGGCCAATGGACGCCCAGTGGGGCTGTGTCAGAAATCCTTTGGATGAAAGTGGGGCTTGAGCGAGAGCGACTCAGCCCCCTCAAGACCGAAAATCAACAGGTTTAGCTGTATTTATCTTGCATCGCCCCATCCACGGGCCAAATACATATTGGCCAGCTCCGCCACGCGGTTTCATCGTGGATTCAAGGCTATTAGACAAAAAAAATCCGATTCAGCTAACCCGATTTGTCTTCAAGATGCCTTGAATCAATCGGCAAGTGCATACTCCGCCGTGTGGGGATGCCAAAGAGGCTTCATCTCTCTGTATTGGCTGACCCTGGTATTTCCTCAGACAGCATCGCTCAAGAACAGAGGCGTCGATAGATTTTTAACCGATTTCTTCACGGAGATCACAATAATGAGGTCTTGCGTGTCCGATCGACACCAAAAAGAGTCAAAATTAATTTGAGGAGCTGACGTCTCAACCCCGGCACGGCCCCTGCCGAATGCGATAATCCTGGGGTATTCGGCAATCAGATGCCCACTTCATGCTATCTTGCCCATGCCGTGTTTCCGCTGACATCCAAGAATAGCTTCTTATACGATCGGTATTGGCACACATTATTTCACGCTCCCCCGCACTGCGGGGAGAGAAGCACGTCATACGTACATGGTCTCTGCAAACAATAACAAACTTCATTGCATGTTTTTTTTCTTGTTCGTACTGATCAACTAGAACTCACAAAAAAGATTCTCGCAAAAGATGGGGAAGTGGACGTGATGGGGTTGATCAACTTCCCCTTACCACTCTCCACCTGATCAAGTATCGCCTTGAGGCTTTCATGTATCTCCACAGCCTTCTTGCGATCCTTTGGTTCGATAATGAGCAGGTGTTTGTCGACCATGTCAACCACATCTGCCAACGCAGTCCCAACGCAACGTTCATCAGCTCGGAGATGTTCGATTACAGTTTGGACAACGGGTTCCCTCTGTGCCATGCTTTGATACCCTCTCCCATGGCTTTGCGGTGCAGGTGCGAAGGTATAGAAACTGTGGTCCTTGGATTTTCGAGCATCCTTGAAGTCCTTAAGCCCCGAATACCCGTGCAGCAGCCATACAGCGAATTCCAGCATGATGCAGCCCAGAGACCAAGAATCGTAGGTGCGAGACCTAGGTTCGCGCCCGAGATAGAATTCACTCGCCTCAGGTGCCTCATACTCTAGCGTGGAAGCCTTTGTATTGGTGGGCCCTTGTCGCGACATGGTTCTTTGAGCATGAATTCTTGATACGCCAAGGTCGGCGATCTTCAGTGTGCCAAAATCATCATCGTCTTGTGCGAAATTGAGAATGTTGGGTGGTTTGAGATCTCCGTGGCGACAATTGACGCTGTCCTGATGCAAGCATTCCAGTGCATGTGCCAGGCCAACCATTTGCTTCAAAGACCACATGGGGGCGTCTGGGTCCTGCTGAGGGTGCGCCTTGCGTTCCCATAGTTCACTTAGATTGCCTCCGCTGGCCCAGGGAAATATGATACACGACGCTTGCTTGCAAATAGCCAAGTGCCTGATGAGATGCGGATTGTCGATCTCTTGAATCCTTTTCAGATTCTCCGTTTCCCGGTCAAAATCGCCAGACTCGGTAATTTTCTTAACGGCAAGAAAAATTTCCTTCGTTTCTTTTCCATGCTATTTGGGATTTTCTTTTAGCTTCTATGATGAAGAAAACAAAAGAGTAAGAATCATGAAGCTTACGCTCTGAATCAAATTGACTTCGTGCGGATATTCCAGCACGCATTTATATACGTTACTGTAGAATGTGGTGCCAATATGCTTACAATGGAAAGGCAGAGCACACTTCTTGTCCAAAAAGATTTCTTTGGCTTTGGGTCCAGTGAAATCCAAAACGGGCGCCAAGACTAGCCACTGTTTTTCAAGAAGAGTGCTGATTTTCCCATCCTCCCAAGATTTGAATGTGCTGAACGTCTTGTTGCGGGAGTGCGACTTCACGATAATGCCACGACCATTTTCTAGCTCCTGCAGAGAAAGTGGGAGGTCATTGTCGTTCAGGTCATCCCGCAATAGGGCCTCGATGCTGCTTTTCTCGCCGACACATACAAGGAGTGCGATGACCTTTTTGGTTTCTTCGATTTTGCGCTCAAGGACATCGCTCTTGTACCAGAGGCTCCACCAGCTACGAGGTAGCTCACCTTCAAGCTTTTCGAGTGTGATTGTTGAATAAATGGTATCTCGCGAAATGTACGAGTTTTTGGTGATGACACATGTACGCGTCCCATCTTGGAGTTGGCGAAACAAGGTCATTTTATACTAGAATGGAAGAATCCTGACATATGGCGGACAGAAGCGCCCTGGACGGCAGCTCGTGCCGGCTGTACTTTATCATTTCATGGTTGAGGCGGCTCTGCGCAACTCAAGATCGGTGTTGGGTCGCGCGCTAGGCGGCCCAGGCAGCCCAGGCAGCCGCTAGGCAAACGATATGAGGCAGCCAATAAGCTGATGATGACTCGTTGCCTTGCGATGGGAAGATGGGTGGAAGTGGAAGTCAGCCGGTCTTCCCCCGCTCTTGTCTACGCGTTCGCAGTAGACATGCAGCCACCAACCAGAGAAAATGTTACCCTCCGTTGCATTTCGTCAGCATGAGACAAATATTGGCTTACTGACACCTCCAAATTGTATTTTAAACCAATCAGTTGACTTGTGTCAATCGTGTAGCTGCAGGTAGAGTGATTGCAGCCATTAGGATGCACCACCAGGGCGCAATTCGATGCATGATAATGCAACTATTTATCCAGCCGATACCAATACTCGGGTCACTGAAAATGTGCGTGGGATCCATACACCCATAATTCTATCTTATTTGCTAGTTTCTTTCATGGAGATGTCGCAAAATCCAAGGTAACCTCTATGCTATTGATATAGACGACTGTAATGCTAAGCTTGATAAAGAATAAAACGTGCAACACACAATTTTATCAATAGCACGCCATTTATGCTGTTGTAAACGCTCGATTTCTTGATTTTTCCTTTGGGTTGCAATCTGCCTGTTGGATTGGAGGGTCACAAAAACACGCAATTGCACTTTTAATCCAGGCTGAGCCGATTACTGCATGTGATGTGGCCGGAATGCTCGACGGCATATCGCGGTGGGTGCTTCATTGGCTGATTTCGAACGGAAGATTTCCGTTTTGAATGCATCTTCACAAAACCGGTTACGGCTGTCCATCATTGGAGGGAATAATGGGGTGAATGGTATCCCGATTAGAGCCGCGCATGTTACTTTAAAGAGGCTTGGCACCTTGGATTTAGGGTGAAGCACCCTTCACTATTTATTTATTTTGACCATGATACTTCTACTGGAATTCTGTCTTTGGGTTCTTAAATCAATAGTACGCGTATGTAGTTTGTCTCTCCTTCGCCTTTGGGATCCCAACTGAGCAAAACAGGCCATATACGGAGCCTCGAAAGCCGTTCGGAAATTGTCGGCATTGGAAATCAGAAGAAGCTCCTACGAAGCCCAGGCGCATGCACCCGGGGAAGGCTCCATTCCTACAGAAGAGATAAGCTCATTATCGTCGACCGATATGAGCCAAAGGGGAGCCAATACTACGATTAATCATCAAGATGGCCAGCTTTCATCTAGGAGAAGAATGCGAAACAAAATCATTGACGCACTGAACAGTACATCTGGTACATCTATCAAGCAGTTTGTCGCAGAGCCTAAATTACGAGACATCATTACTTGGCATGACGTGGAAGCAATGCTGAATGAAAACATATCAAGTCTAAACCCAAAGACTGACATACAGCGATTGGTTGACTATATTCACCAATCTGCCACGAAGACCTTTGCGGCTCTGATTTTCAACCGCGAAGATTTCCAAGCAATCAAGCGAATTGAGCATTTGTATGACATTGGTTTTCGGGATGAAATGCTTCCAATTAGACAATCGTTCCAATTAGACAATCGCCCGATGAAGATGGTCAAATCCAGTCTTATGCCTCAACCTTGGCCGACGGGTCAGATGCGATTCGTCGAGCCTTTAACTCAGAGGAATGGGATGAGATGACACTGCAACAGTTCTGCAGTTCATGGCAGTGGCCTTGTATCCCGCCAGTATTTAAGAAAGGTATTTTCAGGTATAATTTTCCAGCCGGGACTCGTCTACCCTTTCTCAAACAAGATGCCGGGAGTCGAAAAGAGACACACTACAGCCATCCAATGCAAGAGTGCCTGGTTCACAAGGGCCATATCCTAGAGGATATTGTAAGGCGATTGATACCAAACTCAAGATCAATAGTAACGTTGCGTTAGACTCCAGACTCAGATGGTCATTACAAAGTTGCGGTGAAGCATTTGAAGGATTCTGGAGAACTCCTCGAAAGCGAAATCAAGGTCTTGGAGTTAATACAGGACTTTGAGACGGACCATTTGATCAAGGCTATTGCTTTCTACAAAATAGAAGACGATGCTTATCTCATGTTTCCGTGGGCGCACAGGGGCGATCTGTCGCTGTTTTGGGAATCTAATATCCCAAGCGTGGAGCCAGATTTCATCATGTGGCTGCTGAAACAGTTCACCGGCTTGGCTGAAGCTGTGGCAGAAATGCACAAACTCAACTGTCGACATTGTGATATAAAACCGCAGAACATACTTTGCTTTGGACAGGAAGATGACCCCATCACCGATGCCAAGCTCGTCATCGCAGATGTCGGGCTGGCAAGAATACACCTAGAGGCAACCGCTAAGCGTGACAAAACACAACCTCAAATATCAACACTCATGTATGAACCTCCAGAGGTGATTAGTTCGGATCCTAGGTCGAGGATTTTCGATATATGGTCTCTGGGATGCGTGTTTTTGGAGTTTGTCATTTGGATTCTCTATGGTAGCGGCGAGTTGGAGCGGTTCTCCACCTCCCATGGGCAACACTTCTATGAAAGGGATCATGCGAATAATAACATCGCAATTGTCCATAGAGATGTGCAACGCTGGATTAAGCATATCAAAGAGTGGGATTCGCGTTGCGCAGGCCACACCGCACTGGGCAAGCTTGTTGATCTTATTCAAGCTAAGGCTTTGGTGGTGCATATTAACAAACAATCTTCAGGGAGAAATGGCCATGAGCCTCATGAATCGGCCGCAGGTATGAATTGGAACGATCCAAACATGCCTTCTGTCAACGTTACGCTTGCCTCCAGCAATGGCACGAACCCGCAGGAACACTCGCATTCTCGTGCAACAGCATATGAACTGGTAGAAGCACTCCGAAATATTATTGATCAAGTGGAAGTAGATGATATTTTGCTTGTTGGAAAAGCAACATCGAGCTGTTCAGGGCCCTCAGACAAGAATGAGCCTCAGATGAATAATCTGTCGGTGCCAAGTGTGGTAAGGTAAACTTCTGGAAACTGATTCACATCTAACATGAGTCTGAACAACAGAGTGTGAGTCTTCTAGTGAACTTTTCAATCACATCTCGGAGTCACTAACTGGCAGATCATCAGGATATGAAAGGCGGTGGTCGGCTATCGCACCAGGTTGAGAAAATATAGCTCTGATAACGAGGCCCTCGCTAATATTGATTAGTATGTCAGTTGAACCCGATGCCAAAGTCTCAATGTTGGAAACTGTGGGCAACTGACACGCTTATGACATTAGAGGGTAGGAATTTTATTTTAATTGCAAGCTCTACTTGAATATAAACTGATCAATTAAAATGATAGTTTGCAAGTGATTTCCGTATCCTAAATTTGTTCTGAACCTCACGTTGATTATTTTGTAGACGGTAGGTTAATTGGAAAGATTCATCAGTCGCTTAGCAACCCGTAATACAAACCACTGACGTATTTATTGCGCAAACGCAGCCGGTAATTGGCGCAAATTGCAACCATATTCCATGCAGTAACTGATAGTCTTAGATAAATGATTTCTGGAACTACACACCTGACGACATGTTTTCCAAAAAGCTGCTTTCCAGATTGAATTCAAGCCTCTTTCCGCTTCGCAAAGAATCTCAATTATGCAACAGGTGCCGCGGCCTGAGACTCTGGTCTGCAGGCTGTGCCTTTTCTGACACGCCTAGAGAATTGGAAAAGAAAGCACAGCTAGACAAATGTTCACTTTGCCAGTTGCTCTTCCAGTCTACCCAACGCCTAGGGAAAGAACAAGATACCGTGATTCATTTCGTTCGGGCCGGTTCGGTTGTGACCATCGATGGGGTTGTAGAACAGCCAGCAGCTAGTATTTACTCTACGCCAGGTATTTTTGAAACCATATTTAGAACATTGATCTTTCTGGGGTGTGTGTCTACATGGTTGCTGACCTTACCTAGATTTAAAAATAAAAGACATACCGGTCGGTTTCGTACACTTACCAGAAGCTGGAGATACGACACACCTCAGGTTATTGAAAGAGTTGATTCGGGATTGTGATGCTACGCACCAGTGCTGCCATCGATATTCAAGATTTCTACCGACTCGAATTCTTGATCTAGGCGATTGCACATCCACGAGTATCCGACTGATTGTCAATTCTCGGGGCCAGACAGAATTTTGCGAGTATGTGGCGCTATCACACCGCTGGGGATCAACAGAGGACGACAAAATCAGCTACACTCATGAATCCAATATTAGCAGCCTACGGGACGGAGTTGAAATTCAGAAATTGCCCAACATGTTTCAAGATGCTGTCCATATCACGCGGGGCCTTGGGCTGCGCTACTTGTGGATTGACTCCCTTTGCATTCTCCAGGACAACTTAGCAGACTGGGAAGCCGAGTCTAGGCTCATGGAAAGAGTATTTAGCTCGGCACATTGCACCATTGCTGCGACCTGCGCCAAGGGGACCAGCCATCACTTTCTCCGGCCCCGAAAGGAGAGAACTTGTGTCACAATGCGATGTGGCCCCGATGGGGAAGCCCCAAGCTATTATGTGTGCAATTCTATTGACGACTTCCAAAGCGATGTGGAGCAGAGCGAGCTCAATCAAAGGGGCTGGGTTTTGCAGGCGCGGGCCCTTTCACGGCGCACAATTTACTTTACGGAAAACCAAACCTATTGGGAGTGCGGGAAAGGGGTGAGGTGTGAAACGATGATGAAAGCCAAAAAGTGTGTCTGCCTATGGCCTCATCTTACGGTCCACTCAATACTAACTGACTGTGTTGCAAAGTTCCAAGGCGAGCTTTCTGGGCGATGCCAACTTTCCGCGATCTGTGGATGATTTTGTGCGTGGAAAGAAGATTAAACTATTTCAAGATCTCTACCAGCGATATTCCACGCTAAAGTTCTCTTACATTTCAGACCGACCGATCGGAATCAAGGGACTAGAGACAAGACTTATTGAGACGTTCCAGACTACGGGAGGCTATGGTGTTTTTGACAAGTATCTGCATCACTCCCTTCTATGGCACAGGTCTGGTCATTCGATGTCGCCGATAGACTTCTTCCAACAGGGGGAAACACCTCCGTCATGGTCATGGATGGCTTATGATGGAGCCATTCGCTATTTGGATATTCCATTTGGAAAGGTTGGATGGTGCCAGGACATCATCTCACCGTTTTCCAGATCCAGCATAGATGATGACCTCAGTTCCGTTAAAATGGCCCAAAAGAAAAGGCTGGAGCTTGAGGCACCGATCAGAGATATTATTGGCCGGACAGGAGACGACTGGATTCTTGATAACCCCGATCAAAGTTTTACACCACCCTTGAGATGTGTTGTTGTCGGGGAGAGTTTAGAGGTCCCGAAGGCAGGCGTCCGGCAACTTTTCGTTCTGTTGGTTCATTCTATCGTGGGCGTCGATCAGACTGAAGTTTACAAAAGAGTTGGTGTGGCTGTATTGAGTGAGAATGACATTGGTACGAAGGAACAAGGAAGGGGGAGGATCCAGTAGGCAGCTTTCTCTATGCGAGACCATGTAGTGATGCGGGCTGTCTTGTCAATCAAATACAGCCATGCCAAGTTGGCAGTTCACACTGATTAGTGCGGGTGCAATAGTTGGTCTCGGGGAATGCGTTCCAGAAAACACTCTAATCGAGATGGGCAATCGATCTTTTTAGTTTTGGAGAACTTGCCATTATGGGAGCACCTGATAAATCGCTCCGCATTGTGAACAGCGCGACACTCATCACAGCTAGCATTGGGCTAGGCAGATTAGGGCCCACAAACTAGTGCGAGGTCTAGACTCCACAGAATCGATAGTTTCCCACCGAGCCCTGACTACTGGGGATGGCGTCCAAAGCTTTTGACGCCACTCAGGCCATTAAGCTCCTGCTGCCCCTGATTGTTATGATTGTGCATGTATCTAGCTGGGAAGCTTTTCTTTCGCCTTTAAAGTTTTGTATTTAGCAAGCTCGCCCTCACTTGCAATTTTCAGTCTGTTATCCGGGTCGGAATTTTCGAAAATGCATCTCAAGTTGCGTTCAGTTGCTGGTCTTTTGCTTCTGGCACAGTTTCCGGCATCCCACCAGGCTCGGCAATGTGTACCCGCGCCCCCTTTGTCAAGAACAATCACTACTGCGACCTCTGAAGCGGCGGTAGAGACGTCATCTGCGCTCCAGACGGACGCGACAACAAATATTCCCACGTCTATTGCTGAGACGTCCACATTGGCCTCTGATACCCCCAAAACAAGCGTGCAGGCATCGACGGCTATCCAGACGGACAGCACAACGAATATTCCCACCTCCAGCGTTGAGACCTCTACGCTTCCTTCAAGCACGTCAGAGACGGACTTGCAGACATCATCCGGCGCCCAATCGGACAGCGCAACGGACATTCCCACGTCTAGTGCCGAGACGTCCATTTTGCCTCCTAGCACTTCTGCAACCGATGCGCCAACATCTGCTACCGCCCAGACCGAGAGCACAACCGACGTGCCGACAAGCACTTCTTGCACGACCCCGACGTCAACAGTCTTCAGCAGCCTTAAAGCTGTCGACTCCACCGGTCAGACCTTTGGGTTTTACGTTGTGCGAGCGCCTGGCAGTAGGGTCTACTACGTCCCATCCTCTGTGGGTGAAAATGGTACCCCAGTCAATTACGACATTAGCGCAAGCAACAACAACGAAGTCATCATCACCCTTAGCGATCCAAACACCGACGACGGGGCCCCCAGGTCCCTCGGCTACGATTCAAGCGACCAGTCAAACCCTACCGGTTTAAATTTCTGGGACGATAGCTTTTATGATGGGACTTCTGATGACCAAATCCTCTGCCTGGTCATGTGTCCGGATGGCCGCCTTCAATGCTCGACAAGAGGACGCAATGAGCCAATCTCATTTTACTTGGTCGGAAATCAATATCTCATGTCGTATAAAAATCCCGAGCAGATTCCCGCTTCTCTCACACAGGTCACCTTGTCCATTGGAACAGCCACTGCTGCACCTGCCGCTGCTGAATCTTAATTTCTCCCTGTTTTGTTTAGTCTTATTATGCAGAATAATTAGTAATGAATGCAGTTTTCTTTCTTCTTTGATATTGGAAGAATTCAATTTAGCACAGAAGTTTCTTTCAGTGTATAAATGCGACGTCGGATCTGTAAATCTCGATTCTAGATGCTAGAACGAGTTCGCTTCTCCCAACAAAAGGATTGATCTTTTTGTCTTCAAAGCCATATGAATACGAGAGTAAAATCATGTCGGATTACTTTCTATTTAAATAAAGCGCTCAGGTCTCTCTTTCGGGATATCTTCTTTTCTTCAGCTTCAGCATTTGTAATACCTCGTTCCAGAAGCCCTCGGGAGGGTGGGTGAATGAATCCTCGTACGCATCAATGACGGGCTTGTCCCATACCAAATCTGCCTCGGTTGCCTTGACAAACTTTGTCCGTTTGAATACCTTCCAAAAAGTAAAAGTCACCACAGCTAAGAAGAGCATGGTGTAGTAAGAGAAGAATGTGCCAATGTCCCAGTACCCCGGGAGGAACGTGGCGTAGCCGTAACAGCCCAGGATCACAGCGGTAGAGATGCCACCAACGTAGGCGCAGTACGGCTGGCCCCAGCCTTTGTACGGAAGGCTATTGCGGTCAATCCCCTGGGCCTCGAGAGCGCGGTAGAAGAAGATGTACGTGATGCACATGATGATAAAGTCAATGAGCTGCGCGGCCTCGGTCAAATCGCCCAACCATGTAACCGCTTGGGCAGTGCCTTTGCCGATGGCCAAGAGCGAGAGCAGCGGGAAGAACATGGTGACAACAAAGCAATAGTAAGGAATACCACTTGCTGTACACTTTTTGAAAAATGCAGGAGCCTGGCCGTCAAGCGCAAGGCCGTACAGTGATCGCATAGCGCAGTATGTATATGCGTTGCCGGCAGAGAAAATGCTCGACACCAGCAACGCGTTGACTAGATGCGGCAAAAAGGTGATGTTCATGTTTTTCATGGCGATGACATAGGGAGACGCATTCGCCGTCCCGGAACCGGCATTCTCATTCAGTGTCGGGTCGTCGTAAGGGAGAATGATGCCAACACACAACGCGCCACCAATGAAGAAAAAGCCAAACCGCCAGTATACCGTTTTAAAGGCCTGTTTGAGATAGATGCGTGGTCGCTTGGTCTCGCCAGCTACCATGGCGATATACTCTGGGCCAACTATCGTGAATGCAGCGGACCAAAGCGACCCCAAAAACCCTTCAAAACGCCCAAGGCTACCGGTTGTGATGTACTCTGCGAAGGCACCGCTTGAATCCGGTCAGTGATTTGTGCTTTTAACGTGATAAAACTTGAGCCATGCATATACCAAGACTTACGGATTTTTCCAATATCGAAAGCCGTATGCGTCATGCTGTGGGTTCCCGCCAATCATGGTGACAAAAGTGAAGGAAAACACCAATAGGATGAGAAAGAACTTGCCACTGGCAAGCCAAAATTCCGCTTCACCATAGTACTGAACTGCAAAGATGTTGAGTATTGCGTAAAGAACAATACAGCCAATGCAGACAGCCCACACGGGAATATCATCTCGCCAAAAGGTCAAGACAAGATTCAAGGCGGTAATCTCAAATGGGATCAAGGCAGCTTCGTACAGGAAGAAGTTCCAGCCAGCCATGAAGCCGAATGCTTCATCAACCCACTTGCCTGCGAAGCGGGTAAAAGAAGCAGAGATGGGCATGTATACAGCCATCTCGGCCATGCCGTTGTTGACCAGTCCCAAAATGCACGAGTACAGCGTGTAGGCAAGAAACAAGCTGCCAGGCCCGCCCTCCATAAGCCCGCTGCCAATGCTCACAAACAGTGCCGTCCCAATAGATCCGCCAACGGCAATTAGTTGGATCTGGCGATTGCCCAAATGCCGCTTAAGGTGGTCGACATTGTCAGCCACCTCAACGGACCCAACATTGTAATCGCCAGGATCAGAAGTGGTCTTCTCCTTGTCGTAGCCAGACTGCTTCTCGCTGGCCTCCATTTTAGAGAGCCCGACTTGGTGTTGCTTGCTTCAGGGTTAGATGGCAAGTACTGTGTTGTTTACAGTTGAGATGGTAAGACGGTCTCGCCAATGACGCCCCTCTAGGTTTGATACCTAGCCAGACTTGCCAATCGCCGGAACCGGTTTGTGAACTCTGATAGCGTATCGCGGAGAAGAAAGAGGACAAACCGCGAGTCGTCAATGCCATTGTCCAGTTCAAACAGCGGTATTTATCACAACGTCCGACTGCAAATAGGCGGTAGACAACCACCCATGTGCAAATCCCTGGTTCACGAAAGTGGTGCAAGGCTGTCCAAGTGAGACAATGCTACCCATGAGTCCGCGCTGGTTGGCTCGCCGAAGGCCCCTAGCATGTTTTGGATGATCATACGCTAATGGCTGTGCTGCAATAGGCCGTGAAACCGACAATTAGTGGACCCATGTTCGCCGACCGGTTGCATCGGCCAGATAACAAGGCAGGGGGTCTCTTTTGCCTCCCTTGAATGGTCTCGAATCTTTCGAGGCAGCCTGGTGACAGCCAACTTGCCGACGTCGCGTATCGCCAATGAGAGAGCCATGCCTTCATGTACGTCCGCTCCTGCTGGATCTGACCACGTCGAACGACATGGAAATGGCGCCGGGTACACGGTAAGCATACTTCCCAAGAGATAATTATTTAATTCTTCAATGCAACCCATTTTCATTGATGATTTTCCCGGTTGATTCTCCATCTGCTTCCCTTGTACTGCTACATCCAGACGGTAAAGATCCCCACCAAGACAACAGGTACCCGGGCTCGCTTTTAACCACCAACCCCCAAACCCCGCAGTTCTCGCAATGACGCCACTGATAAGCTATTTGATCCCCGCATCGGTCGAGCCGACAAAAGGACCTTGCGTATCTGTTATCATACAATCGTACTGAGGCTAACTAGTGTGGGGATTTATCGCAGCCACAGCACGTGTGTTTACAGAACTCCCCCAACCCCAAAGGGCTATTATGACATCCTGATCTGGCCAATAGATGCAGGCATGAGCCTGTGGTAGTTAGGAAATAGCCATCTTGTGAACCAGTATTGTCCTTTCCCGGTTCTCGCGACATCCGATCAGTCTTAGATTCTGAAAGCGTCAACTTGTATGCATGTCCATTAACTTGAAGATGGCGTCGATTGAGATGGATGCGGAGCTCAAATGATTGACAAGCCGCTTTGCTGATTAATTTACTCTAATTCCAACGGCCGGATCTCATGAATTGTCTGCTGCAGAAATTTTATCTGCTCCTCGACCCAACTCTTCATCTCCTCAAAGTTGACCGTCTCAACATGGCACATGCCGGGCTGGCCTTCTTCGTCCGACTTCTTCACGTTCTCGGCGTATTTTTCTCTCAGCGCGTTTGCCATCAGGGTTGTCCTCTGCGCCAAATTGTCCAATCGGTAGGTTGTCCACTGATAGAAAAGTTCGGGAAGGTGGGATTCAACTCGCACGTTGGCATTGGTGGTATCATCCGTCAATGTCGGATCTCTAGGCCGGAATGAGGTGACGATGGTGATTCGCTCGGGCATGTTGGTTACGGGGAGAGCTACGTGGGATATGTATCGTCCTTGGAGAATGACTGCGCTGCCCTGTTTATTGGATGTTAGATGGCCGCTACAAAGCGTATTTTGACACGAAAATAGAGACGGATTCAACTTACCATTGTAGGCGCTCGAACACTTATTGTTTTGCCATCGCCTCCCATCAGCACGGTTTCGCCTCCCTCCATATTTCGAGAGTCTGACAGCATCACAACACAAACAAAGGGATGTGAGTCCTTGTGCCACTCTACAATGGCGTTTTCATTTGTAGGTTTGTCGTTGGGATTCTGTTGTTTCTCAGACCCCTGGGCTGTTGCCATGGGCGGAATCACAGGAGTCGCTCTCACGCCATCTAGACCTGTGGAGCCCAATTGGACGTTTGTGTGGCATATTTCATAGTTCAATGCTGGCACAAGGTCCACACTGGCAATATCACTCACAATCTTCAAGACCTCTGGTGAGTTCCAGAAAGACTGAATGAACGGCGCATACCTCTGAGCCATGCCACGGAGCATGACGGAGCCAGGGAAAGTGCGGTGGAGACAGTTGTCAATTACTTTTGGGTTGAAGAGTTCGCGACGGTGCTCAAGGACAGCTTCATAAGACAACAGAGGGAAGGGGTCAGAGGCGGCGACAGAAGATATCGGCGAGTTTTCCAGTCCTAGGTCATCCATGTTGAGAACTCACACCGGTGGTGAGTATGTGAGATGCTTCGATGCGTTAAACATGGTTGCAGCCGGCTCAGTAGCCGTATTCGGCGCGTGCTCTACACCTGGGAGACATGGCTCCGTTGGCGTTTGAACCAGAGCAGCTGGCATGGTTTCTAGTGTGCGAAAGGTAATTTACAAAACAAAAGAAAAAAAAGAATATGGGAAGGATTTCAAATAGTTGAGAAACTTGGAACCTGTAGCACAGCATGGGGCCATAGGAAGCATCTGCAAATCTCTATTTATGTTTCTTGAACAGCAAGCCGCAGTGTGTAGCGATATGTGGTGTGGAGTAGGGCTATAGAGTAGTGTTCTGGTGAGTATTCGGCAAAGATATCCGCAACGTGATAATGATTGGAGATATCAACCAACAATCGTCGGCCACAGGTTCACCCGTGGTCAACTCACTGTTCCTTGTCACGCGCTTGTGTTTAGAACCAGCCAACAAAGCAAACATTCGCATTGCATGTGTCGCGTGATAAGACCTGGACGAACCAGAAGTCAGCCGAAGTTGAGCCTTCATCAACCTTGCCGCTATCTTTATCGGACACGGACTGCAGCTAGCGATTCTCCCCGGAGAGTTCAGGATGCCGCCATGCCCAAAACGGAGAGGTTTTACGCTATCCAATAGTTTTGCTTTGTAGATTGCGATGCACAGGTCCCGGGCGATATCAGAGACGCGATGTCGGACATGCAGCCCCCTTCTGTGACTCCTCAACTTGTGCAAAGCCTGGAGTTGAATGTTGCCGGACTGAATCTTCATTACAGCATAAAATTAGGTTGTACCGTGCATGGTTATCAAGAATACACATCTATCCAGCGATAGGCACTCGGCAGAGCACAAGAATGACCAGCATCAAGAGGGAGCAATAAGCAACAGTGGGTCTTTGCCCGTCTTACGCTCGAATGACAGGCTGGATGCCACTTTGCCGAAGGAACTTGAACGAGACCGAGCATCAGCCCCACAGCGAGGGCGAGGAACGACGAGAAGCGGAGTCAAGATGAAGATGTTTTTATATGCTGCACTGCCCCCTCTTTCCTCTTCCACGGGCAAAATCCAATTAACATTTCATAACGCATACACGGCGCTTGTGCGCATTCTTCTAATTTACTTGGTTCGCATCACCTTCACAGCGGCCCGCCCGCGTCCTCCCCCCTGCTACTCGGTGACCGCGCTAAAGCCAGCTGCATCGGCCACGCCAGCATGGGCTGCCACTTGGGCTCCAGGCAGGACTGGATGTAGTTGATCTCGCGGTACGGCATCTCGCCGATCCACCAGGTTTCGGCGCTGGCGTACGACGACAGCGCAAAGAAGTGGGCCAGCATCACCAGTGCGCGCGGGTCCTGCCGCTCGATCAGGCCGGAAAAGGTGTCGGTGATGAGGACGGGGAATATCGTCAGCCTGCGACAGTACATCTTCATGTGCTCGCCGCATTCCTGGCCCTGGAGGATCCACGAGAGGATGCTCGTCGTCTTCCTGTACGCTTCCACGTCGGCTGCATCCACCACATCCCCCTCGACGGGCTGGAGCAGATGCGCAAACGCCTCGTTGCCAAAGGAATTCGCGTCCTGGAGATACGGCATCATGGTCGTCATGACGGGCCATATTTTCGCGTTGGGGTTGCCGAGAATGAGGTCCAGGGCTAGCTTGCACACGCGGCCCATGCCTCTGGATATCTGAAGCCACTGGAGCGGAGGCTCGTAGGGCTCCAGCTCGCCTAGCGGTCGGTCCTGCATGTATGCAAAGGCGTCGATGGTGAGTATCGCCGTTGTGAAACTTACGGCGTCTGCGTTTTCCTTGTTCAAGTCCACCACGGCCAGACGGTGCTTTTGGAGAGTCGATGCCATGTACAGCGATCTCACTGTTAGATATTCGTCGCATTCCTCCTGCGTCGTGGCTTTGCGCGCGAGGTGATGGCTTGTCAAGGCCATGATGGCATTGTGCAGCGGCTCAAAGTCCAGTGCAAGTTCGGGCACCTCAACGGACCAGGTGTGCAGCAGCTCTGCGAGGTGAGTGCCCGCGATGGTGTGGGCTGTCTGGGATGTAAAGGCCAGGATCAACCGCAGCTCTCTCTGGCGACGATGGCGGCTCTCTGCAAGCGACGGGGCTCGATAACTTTCCTTGGATGCCGTTGATGATGAGCCCGGCGAAACGGCCAAGACGGCGTCCGGGGTCGCGTTGCCAGACGAATCCAGTCGGTCATACGTACATTGCACCTGGTGACGACTGCAGTTGCCCTTTGGCCGGGGGGTTACTTGTTAGCGACGAGCCCGACGCAACGGATATCTCTCATGGAATCAATCTTACGCATGCTGGCCAAGTTTCATCGCACTAGACGAGTGCCACAGCGGTTAGTCGCAGTTCATTTCCCAAGCAGCGCAAGACGGGATTCACACCTTTACGCGACGGGCACGGCAGCGCTTGCACCCTGTCCTGGACTTTGTATGGTACAGCCGGGGCATCTTGAAGTTCCTGGTGAGGCGTTGGCGCCCTCTGCACTTGCGCTCAAATCTGTATCCTCAACAGAGCGCGTCCTACCGGCGATGAAACGTCATTTCCATCCTCTCGGCACAGAATTGCCGGCCTTGCCTTGCTGCGCCACACTGTCCAGCACCAGCAGTGCCTTGGAAAATTGGCCCGGCGCCAAAATTGAGCCCTTAAAGCCGGTGGTCAGGTGACAATTCCCGTGATTGATCCAAGCTTCCTGGTAGTTACTCAGAAACACTGGCTTTGCGATAGAATCACTCCATTTTGCGCATCCTCGTCATGCTATTTCTTGTCGTGGTGCAAACGCAGAGTTTGTATCGCGACCCGCCACAGGACAGCAATGTGGCTGGTGAAGCAATCGCGGCGTGCTACCCTGCCCTGAATGACGAGGGCTTTCTAAAATTATCAAGGCTAGGAATTTCTTGTAAGCTTCCAGAAAAGCTTGATTCACTATTGCATTACTCTATTGGTGAATCTTTCCAGCCTTGTTTTGCGCTTCTTGCGCCCAATGACGATGTCCTTTGCCAGTCTTGCACGTCATGATCGGCACGCCGTAACATCATAGCGGCGTCATCAGCCATGCTGCACGGTCAGGAATATTCTTTATAGCAAAATATTGACCCTTCAGAAATTCTTCTCATTCAGATAACAATTCATACCATTAAAAATGGTCCAAACACGCAGTCAAGAGCAGAAGGAACGGGCGTTGAAATCCCCCGAAAAGGTATCCCCAGAGGAGGACGCCACAGCGCACCATGGGACAAAGCGCAAGGCAGCAGAATCGAACGACGCAAAAATCATCGAGGACGAGCATTCCCCCAAACGAAGAAATAGCTTTACTCCCATGGAGAAGAGCCTAAAATCTACATCCTCACAATCCAAGAAAAAGGACGACTTCAAGAACTTGCTGAATCAGATTGTCGACAAATATGGCAAGCCTCCCTTGGGGCCTCTCATTGACGACGATTGGGAGCCGAGCCAGGTCGTCATGGTTCACATTCTCGACGCCCTACTTTCCTCGGCGCGCGTTTCCCACGAAATTGCTACTGCGACGCTTGCATACCTGATCGAGGAGGGCTATCACCGAGTGGAAACCCTGCGCGAGGCGACTTGGGATGAGAAGACGGAGGTTTTAAAAAGAGGAGGCTATACGCAATTCAGCGACAAGACGGCAACATTCCTTGGGCAGCTAGCGGAACTTATGGGAGAGAAATACGGTCAGCCAACCTCAAAAGCCCCATATTTTTGGGGGAACATCCACTAACTTGGGATAGATAATGATGCGACCAAGATCCTGCCCTTGGATGAGAGCGGAGAGCAAGCACGCGCGACGATTTTATCAAGGCTCGAAGAGATCAAAGGAATTGGACCCGTTGCGGTAGAAATCTTTCTCGGCTCGATCCAGTACTTCTTCCCAAATGTTGCGCCGTTTCTCGACACGGAAAGCCTTCAAACTGCTGAGAAGATTGGCCTGGGCAATGACACCGACTCCATGTTTGCTGCTCTTGGGTCTGAACCTCTGATGATGGCGAGGCTGGAAAATGCCTTGACCACGGTGAGGTTGGAGAAGAAGGAAGATGAGTTTCGGGGTGAACTCGTTGCAGTATAGAAATTCCACTGCGTGTTGAATTGTTTGGGGAAACGGTTCATAAATGTAGCTGGCTTTCAAATGTATTTCTAGAAATGGCCGGGTACTCCGATACTCATCACAGCTTGGGCTGGCCCCCAACAACTCACCATACATATCCGCACCCAGCTACCGGGAACAGAATCAGCCTGGATTTTGAAGGCCCCTCCTACTTCAATGGGATTGAAAAGATAATGTAAGGAATATCAATGAAACTGGCAAATTTATTCAATCTTGATGAGCATCATAAAAAAAGAAATTTGACAATGCTCGAGAAATCTGCGCCCGACTCCGTCTACTGGCCTACCGTTGACTTTCCCAAAAGGCGTCCATGGCTTTCTTTTCATCCTCAATCTCCGGGTAATTGAAAGCATCCTGGACATCACGCTTGCGGCGATAGTAATAAGAATCTTTGACGGGTATCTCCCGCTCCCAGCGATCGCGAAAAATACCATGCATGTCAATAGCATCGTCCGGGTCTACCCGGTCCCTGTTTTGCATGCTAGCACGAATGGGCAAACCCGATTCCGCACTAGTTTGCTGGCCTGAACACAACAATCGCCGGAGCGCCTCAACCTGGCCGTCGAGAAGTTTGTATATGCGATAGGTTACTTCGCGACGATCAGAATGAAAATAGATGTCCTTGCACTTTTTATTAAAAGAAAAAGAATCAGCATTGTCTCCAAGCGAAGTCATAAAGTATGTGATGCATACATACCTCGAATCCTGATTCACCACGATCAAACAATACTACGCCGCCAAGGATCTGGTTCTCAGCCCAGTAACCAACCACGTCGGCAAGTCCATCAGGGTACCGATCCCGGCGTTGATAAGCCACGTGGTAAAAAAAGGTTGCTGGTGGATTTTGGTAGAATCTAGATCTGGAACGCTCTCGGGGCATCCAGGACAATATTCCATCATCCTTGTGCAGGCTAGTATCCATCTTGAAAAGTGATACTGCAACTTGATGAATTGCCACAGCAGTCATCTCAATGAGCCTCATCAGAAATTCCTTGGAATTTTCATCAGCTTTTTGAAAGGCTTCAACCAACTAAAAAAGAAATCGTATTAGATCGCTCCTCATCCACTAAAGCAGGGAGAAAAAAAAGCTCACACGCGGTTCAAATTTCAGCATGCTGGCGTCAAAGGTTGAACGAATATCTCTCAACTTCTCTAGTACGCCTGGGCAAATTTCCTCATGCTCGCCGAGGGGGTGCTCGATATGGAAGTGTGCGTAGTATCTATCGGTATACGCGTCGGCGGTGGGAAGCCCGTCAAGAATCTGCGCAAAGGTAGACTCAGCGGCATCAGTTGCGAAAACGGCCGCGACTGCTTTCGAGAGCGCATCAGCGTGTAGAGAATCCATCCTATTGAGGGAGAGGTTTGAAATGAATGAGGAGATGAAAATGGAGTTATGCCAGCCGGGCCGAAAGATGGGGAAGATGGAAGGCAACGTTGTTAGTTGAGGGATTGTCGGGTCATCATCATGTGTCCTGCCGGAAATTTAGCCGCCCGTCTCCCGAGTGCGGACCAACACCGAATTATCAGTGGCCATCACAACGGCCGGCGTCAAAAGTTTAGCGAATGAGATTGAAGAACAGCAGCCAACAGCCACTGACAATCACCAACGGTACTTGAGCTAAGCCTATTTCACCCTCCAGCCATGGGTCAAACAATGTGTACACTGACCTCTCTCCAGGGCACAACCAACAGGTATGCAAACCAACAGGAAAGAAGACCATGATACCTAAAATTAGAAGTTTTCGGGATTATATAAACTTGGAGAATCTGTAAAGATGAAGCTCGACAATCAATCATTTTGTGTATTCATCCACCTACCTTACCATTTCATTTAAATCGACCGTCTTACAGCCTTGCTTGACTCTGTCACAATGAGTTACACGGCCCCAATTCCCATTCCAAGAGGCGAAGTTGGAAACCTGCGCATTGCCAAAGATCCGTCTAGTTACCCAACCGTTCCGAGAGGAAATCCTCCTCCGGAGTATCATCAGGTGCCTCCCACTGATGCCCGCTTTGGCGTAGTTGGCTCCATCGTGCATCTTGCCTTGCAGCTCTTGCAGAGCAGTGCTGGGAAATATTGGCTCGTTCAATGTGGCACTTTGATTGTCCAGGAACGCAGGATTGAGCGTCCCTATGACGCATACCTCTTCGGGAATCGGGATCTTCGTGAGATGCCACTATGGGTGGATAGCTTCCTTCAGGAAATGAGGATGAATTTCCCCGATATTTTTCTGACTAACACAGTCCGTGGAGAGGCCCGAATGAGGAAATTCCACTGGGGCGACAATATCCGCGACTATGACGGCAAGAGGGCTGGCGTCATGCAAATGAACAAAATGGTAATTTTTGAAGCTCTCCCTGCAGATCAGAAACCACTAACGCGCCACAGATTGTTGATAATTTGGTGACTGTTGGCGAATATGCGTTGAATTCTCGCCATGACGCTAGACTTCGAGCAGTGAGCGCGAGCAGTTGGGAAACTTGTCTGTTCCAGATGAGCGTTTCGGTTGCACACGAAATCGTCCATTTCTTTACTGGCTATCTGACTGGCACACCCGCTCCCGACACTCCGCCCACCGTTACCTACCAAGACTTTGGAGAAGACCTCGTAGGAGAGGCCGGTAGATATTGGGAAGGAAATCTTTTCAGGGGCGCTATTGACTTTGTTGAAGAATACCGGCACCCTCTGGGCGCTCTTCAAGCAGGCATTCCGTATCTTCGGAATGAGCGTGGCCACTTTCGCCGTATTTCCGCTGCATACATCAGTCGCATTGTCAACCTTGATCTTGAAAGCCGTAAGTTATTCGACGCCTGGCTCGTGTTTCATTTCCCAAAAACTGACAAACCCCATTTAGATGACTCTTTTCCTGCGCAGACTGAAGGGCGCGCTCAGACCCCTGGAGAGCTATTTCGCCCGGCCGGGGGTCCTAGCCTCCGTACCATGTATGATGTGAGACTGGCTAATCTACCCCGTGGCACGCCTGTGCCATCTTCGCTCGACAACCTTCGAAACAGGGGTCCAGGTCGCGAGTTCATACAATACATGCAACGCGGTCGTATTCCCATGCATCGCTACCAGGCACCCAGAGCTCTAACGCCAATGTCTGTTTTGAGACCGGTTGCTGTTGGCGGTGGTAGATCTCGTTAACCGAAAGATTGGAATTCCTTTTTTTTATGGCCAGGCATATCGTTTGGACATTGTATTGTGTACTGATCAGGAATTCATCGCGAGAGAGCATCAAAGACGTTTTGTACCGGCTACTACTGATTTGGCATCTTGGTTTGGCAATTTGGTGTTGGTTAGGCGTCCCATCTTCAGTTAGCAGAATGTTAGCAAGCAATCATTATGAAACGACAGTTTTTGTAGCATATTATTTATCTCTCTCGCCGATTAAACAACCAATTAGCTTCCGTGACCACGATATCGCTATGCTGGAGCCGATTAGAGCTCAACTTGACCACATAGGTAAATCCCTATGGGGCTGGGGTCAAGTCCGAGTAATGAAGCGTGCAATGTCCGGCCTTGAGGTTGGATCAACTGACATTTTCGATCCCTGGAGGGTTTGGTATAAGATTTGGTCCGCTTCTTCCTTCTTCTCTACCCTCGCATTGGTCACGGCATTTTCTAATGTCCCCATTATCAGAAGTTGGGACTTTTCATGCGATACCATAGGGAGCGGCGTTTGCCGTACTAGAACTGATACTCGATCAAGTATCGAGCCGCCGTAACATATTTATTAGATAATTTGCACCAGATGGCTACTATGATAGCAAACTTCTGAGAGAAAGGTAAGCTAGGAATGTCAAAGGGTCGGAAGAAGAGGGATAGCCAGGCAGGTGCCGTCAAGACGGCCAGCTTTGAAAAGATGCAGCTAATTTTCACATGTATTCCTATATACGGCTGGGTACTCCGATGCGTACTTTAGAAGGTTCCTATTCACTACGTAGGCCGTAAACACAGTGATGTCAATTACAAGAAGTCAAATGGTAAATAAATTTCGCACTGCAGTTCAATTAGTCAACCATAGCAGCCATCATGCTGATTATCAAGCGGGTGTTGTCCTTGTCCCATGGTTGCTCATTTTAACTGCCGTCGGGGTTCGAACATCATTCTTATTACATCCTCTGATTACATGTCATGCATCGTATTGTCAGAAAATTCGTGTCCCAGACATTTCCGATACCAATCAATTGGTTGGGTTTGCATCGATGCTACAAAAGCGGGCCTCGGCTGTAAAACTGCCCGCTCTGCCAGGGTACGAAATGGGATAATACCGAGGTAGTAATGGAGGCAGAGTTACCGCGTTTTGGCATCTCCTTTCTATCACAACTCTTTTTATAGAACTTGTCTCAATTCAAATACAAAGACCAAAAAAAATATTTTAACATTGTTGCTGAGTGAAATAAAATTCGATACATTTGATCAACCCAATTCAAGATGTCCGTCCCCCGAAACGAGTTTCTGTCCAACACATGGAAGGACAATATTTTTGGTAAAGTCTTCGGTCGATGTGGTTAAAAATTGTTTCTAATGTCCCTTAAGCCAATAGAATCGTCTTTTGCACTGGCGGGAGTGGCTCCATCTGCTCAGCACAGGTGCGGGCATTGGTGTATCTTGGCGCCAATGCGTGCATCGTGGGGCGAAATGCTGAAAAGGCAGAGAAGGTGGCCAAAGATATTTCGACAGTCCGACCAGGATCCATCGTTTTGGGAATCGGAAATGTCGACGTCAGAAAGCTGGAGAGCTTGGAGGCGGCTGTTCAGACGTGTGTCCAACAGCTGGGTGGCATCGATTACGTCATGTATGAACCCTCGTTACGCTCCAAAATCAACAAAAGCAATAACATGCCGTTTGATGATTTATTTTTATATGCTAATTACTGTGTCTTTAAAGTGCTGGCGCTGCTGGAAACTTCCTCGCCCTCATCGACAACCTGTCAGCCAATGCTTTCAGAACAGTTGTGGAGATTGACCTCATTGGCTCTTACAACACCACAAAGGCTACAATGCCTTATCTACTAGAGTCTGCAGCAAGGAACAAAAACCCAGGGCCAACCACAGGCGGTCGTATTATATTCCTTTCAGCTAGCTTTCACTATACCGGCATGCCTTTCCAGACACATGCTGCCTGTGCTAAAGCCGGAGTCGATGCCCTGTCTGCCTCCATTGCGTTAGAATATGGGCCGCGGGGCATTACATCCAATGTGATAAGCCCCGGAGGCATTGCAGGAACAGAAGGGATTGAGAGACTCACGAGCTCGGCGGCGCGTGACGGCAAGGCACCGGGCAAAGAAGTGCCTCTAGGGAGATACGGATCGGTAAAGGAAGTCTCGGATGCGACGGTATATCTTCTGAGTGAGACAGGAAACTATACAAATGGACATGTGCTTTTGGTCGACGGCGGGGCATGGCGTGTGCCGGGATTTGCTGGATTTCCTTCAGCGTCCACATATCCAGAAGTCTTGTCGGTTGACTTGAAGCAGCAACAGGGCGTCAAGAGCGGTCGCGAGAAGGCAAAGATTTGAAGATTTTGAATAATCTGTTGTTTAATTCCATGAATCCCATTGCAAGCTTATCTCAGAGGTGGTGAGTAAATGCAGTACCATGGTTACCAGTCCTCGAAGTTAGCGTGGTCGTGACGTGGCAAAAGATTGTTCATTATGAAATCCTAGATAAGACCCCGCATCTCTTCATTATACATATTGACTAGGGCATTTTATTCACTTAGAGATTGATAATTAAAACTGTGAGAAAGTTGGATATTCATGATTTACATAACTTCAACCAAAATTGAAACGCGCTACTTCGTGCTCATTCGCCATCCTCTCAAGAAAAACATCAAATTCACCACCCCTCCGAGACCGCTGTTGGAAATTGACTCATATTCGATCATTGCTAGTGTCGAGATCTGTCCGTGAATACTAGATCCAGCTTTGGAAGAGCCAAGGTGAATGTGTCTCTCTTGGACGCCATAAATGCTTCCTTTGTTTGGCCTGGTGCCAAATGGACATCAAAGCGGCTCACAATGTGAGCGACTACGTATCGGAGTTCCATGAGACCAAGATGCTTTCCAACGCAAGAGTAGCGACCTGAAGTTTGGTTAGGATATCTGCAAAGGCTCAAAGTGGTGGTGGTAATGGGTTCAAACGTACCAACAGAGAATGGCGCATAAACAGAGCTGTTTTTGGTCAACTCTGGCTCGGTGGTCCAGCGCTCAGGGATAAACTCGTTCGCCTTCACAAAGTTTCGCTCATCTTTTTGATGTTAGACTCGTCCAATAAAACTTAGAAGTGTTACGAGATATACAAACCTCGCTGGATCGTGTGGACAGGGACTTGCACCACTACATCTCCGGGGATGCGTGTATCACCAATCATCAAGCCCTCAGCTGGCGTAACTCTTTGCAGTCCAGATGGAACAGGCGGATGCAGGCGGAGTGTTTCGTCAATGATCGCATTCAAGTGAGTCAATTTAGATAGTGATGCGGCGTCGGCCTCGTCCCTGCCTTCGAAGTACTCGTTGACTTCAAGCCGGAGTTTCTCCATCTGCGGCTGATGCGTCGCCATCTCAAAAAAGAGAGCAGTCAAGGTTGCCGCCGTGGTATCACTAGAGGCCGGTTAGCACTGGCTCAAATTTTAGAGAATCGACTTGGAATGAAGGAGGTAACACACCTTCCAGCCACCGCGATCAAATATGCCTCTCCATCAAGGTTCATTCTGGCCTGCTTCGTCTTGGGGTTGCGCTCATACTCTTCAAGAATCCAGGAGAAGACATCTGGGTGCTCGGGTTTGACCTATCGTTATACTAGAGTTAGTCCACATTTTGAAACCACCGTCGGGAATGCTTATACGCCACCTTTGAGCGTTCCTGGACCTGCTGTCTGCACCAAGCCCAAAACTTGGCTTGTTCGGCGTGCACTACGGGTATATGCTTGACCAATGGATACATCCATGAAATATGGGCAATATAGCCGTTCATTGTCATGGCTGCATGCAGCGCAGTCATGAAATAATGCTTCACGCCATCTCTCAGCATGTTGAAGGATTTTCCAAACGCAAGCTCGCCCATGACGTCAAAGCTGTAGAAGTTGAACCAATCCGATGCATTGATGGCGACACCATCTTTTTCCGATAGCCGAGCAAGCAATTGGCTTGTATACTTTGTAACACGAGGTTCGTAATCCCTCAGCGCTAAAGGGTTGCGTTAGACAGAGTGAGCCAAATTCTGATTGGCGACTTTGACCTACCTTGAGCGTTGAAACCACGATCCCACACCTTTCTACGGGCGTGATGCTCAGATTTGTCTCGGATCATGTTGAGCGGGGTTCTGGGGTGAAGGATGTTGTAGAATGGGCCCTTGGTGCAAGGAGACCTGGCTGAATAAATTATCTCAACCGCCTTTGGGTCAATGATGGACAATTCATTTGGTCCTAATAACACTGTTAAAAAATGCTGGCAATAAATTTCGGCGTATCTGGACGCATACCCAGCCTCACAAAATCTCCATGCTGGTCGTGAAGCATTTCGACCTCTTTAAACAAGTGAAGGTTCTTGGCTCGAAGATAAGTGGGGTAGAAGTTGGAGATGCGACCAAGAAAGGGACCAGGGAATCTTCTCAGGCGATGGAAGAAGATGCGATAAATTGTCATGCTGGCGAAAATTCCCACGAGATGCGCGGCGCCAAGCTTCAGGACAAAACCGAGCGTTTCGATGAAACTGGCGTCGAAAGTCTTCCCTTGGGTGTGGTGAATCCATGCCGCAAGAGAGGGTAGCGCAACGGCGTATGCAGAAACGACGGACGGGATATACAGATCCCACTCGCCTTTGCGGAATGCGAAAACATGGAGAAGGCTGCCTCCAAACAGGGAGGTCAGCAAGGCCGTTTGGGGATCACTCAGGTCGAACGTCATGGTGAGAAGCGTTGTTGGAGTTGACTCGCAGCGTGAGTTGAAGCATTGCCATCCTTTCGCTTAATATACATTCATTGCACAACGTGTCGTCCTCGGCCGCGCGGTTGAATTGTGTGTTTCACCAGGGATCGCGCGGGGTAAATCGCCCGGTGCCGCCTCATGCCAGGATTCCCGAAGGTGCTTGGTGCGCCGCCGCAAATTTACTCCTCGGTAGGTTTTGACCGGTTGAAATAGTCAAGCCACGTTGAGCCCTTTGCAAACACAGCATCGTACGAGCGGAACGAAAAAGGGAACAGCGGCCAATACGGAAACCGAGGTTTGTAATGGAGACGAATGCCTGCTCATAAGAAGGGATATCTTGAAAATTACACCGTGGCTCCCTCGCTCCGGATTCTAGCCGCTTGTCTTTTTCGTCCGGCAGGCTTGGCATCATGCCAGAACGACGCTTCGGCTTAAAATGCATTACCCCAACATTTCCCCGCGAGTCTCCTCATGCATGTTCGTCCCAAAACGGAGTAGTATGTGGGTGGAGAAGCAATGCCATGCTCATTGGATCATCACAATGGTGAAACTCAAGATTTAGGCCGGCGTAAGCAGCAAATTTCTAATTCAGTACTCAGATTCACTAAGATACGTCTAAGCTCCAGCCACGGGAAGCGACTCTTTAGCTTGGTTGAAAAAGAGCGTCCTGGAATTACAGTATCCCCTCAGACCGTCCAATCCCCACTCGCGGCCAATGCCACTCTTCTTGTGGCCTCCAAACGTGGCTGTGGGCTGGATGCCCAGGTGCGCATTGATCCACACGCTACCGACATCGAGATTTTCTGCGATTCGCAAGGCCAGGGCTTGATCGCTGGTCCAGACTGAAGCTCCCAAACCCTGCTCGGTGGCGTTGACGCGATCAATGACGTCGTCCGTATCCGACCACTTCAACAGCGGCACCACTGGCCCAAATGGCTCCTCGACCACAATCTTGCTATCGTCGGGAGGGTTATCCACAACCGTAGGCTGGATAAAGAAGCCCTTGCTCTCTGCCGATAAGACATCTCCACCAGTCAGAACCGTTTGCTTGTTATCGCGCACATCCGCGAGGAAGCCTTTGACGCAATCGAACTGGCGTTTGTTTTGAACGGGTCCCAACATGATTCCATCCTGGAATCCATCGCCAACTTGGAACATGGACACATGCTTCAAAAGACATGTCTTGAAAGCCTCATAAATACTGCTGTGGACGTATATCCTCTTGATAGCAATGCAAATCTGTCCGGAATTCAGGAATGCCGCCATGGCGATCTGGGGCGCAACAGTCTCGACGTCTGCATCAGAGCAAACGATAGCCGCATCATTTCCACCGCTTGGAATCATCAGCCATGAATTCAGCAAGACAAAAGAAACAAAACCTACAGCTCAAGAGTGACTCTGGTCAAATTCTTGCTAGCGCTTTCCATCACTCTTTTACCTGTGGCTGTGGAGCCAGTGAAGCTGATTTTGTCGATCCCGGCATGTGCCGTTAGCCAAGGGCCCAGGTCGTCATTGCCGCCCAACACTTGGATGACTCCAGGTGGGAAGAACCGTTGGGCCAGTTCGACAATCTTGATACCGCAGTATGGCGTGAATGGCGAGGGCTTGATAATGATGCAGTTTCCTGTCAATACAGCAGGAGCAAGCTTTCCGCACAGTAGCATGACGGGAACTAAACCAATCAGCGTGTGTAAACCTCAACCCTAAACCTAGGTAATACTTACAGTTCCAAGGCACGATACCAACAACGACTCCAAGAGGAACATATCGAGTCACAACATAACGCTCAGGGGTATCTTCTACGACATCTTCGGGAATATCAAGCTGGCACGTTCCAGCAAGCCAATGCATTGCGAAATCAAGTTCTTGGTCAGCGCCTGCAGTCTAAGGTTTGTCAGAAAACAAGATCCAAAATGGCAACATTGTTCAACATACTGGTTTCCCTTGTTCAGTCGTCAACAGACGGCTGAATTCGGCCTTGTGGGCCCCGAGTTCGGCACAGAAAGCAAGAAGCTTTTCCTTTCGCAATGCAACAGGAGTCTTCTTCCATGATTTAAACGCAGTTCGTGCCGCATTTACTGCTGCATCAACATCATCACGAGTAGATAAAGGGGATGGAAAGAGAGGCTCGTTGTTCGCGGGGTTGACGCCATGGTGCGCGGCCTGTGTTGTTGAGGCCTGCCCGTTGATAATGTTGGAAAAGGTGGTGAAGTCCAACTTCGAAGCCATGATTTAGGTACTAAGTGGATATAATAGGGAAAACTATAGATAAAAAACAGATACTACCCAAAGTAATTCACAGAGGAAGGCGGCCCTTTTACACGCTATACATATGACCGGCTTCGAGCCCGGCTGAACTGATATCCTCCATCTGCTAGTCACATTATGAATACCTATCCGAGCTGAACATAATACCGAGGCCATTACGTTGAATTGATTCTCGGTCAAATATCTGTGAAGCCGCACACCGAGAAGCTTCACCACATGACCCCTCACCATTTGACACGTCACATGGCGTCGAAAGCGAACCGACGGCGTGGGCACTACGGCAAAATAAAATTTGGCCCCATTCTACCGAGGCCTCGGCATTATAACCAATTCTGCATGAGGGGAGATCATCATCTTAGGGCTCTAGCATGTATTCTTTTTTTTTTTTTTTTTTTCAGTTATTTATACGATTATACAAGGATTCTCCTCCATATATTTCCCCAGATTTCTCTTCCCAATACCCCAGATTCTAATCTACCCCAGAAACCAAAATAGTCCCCAGCAAATCATCATGGCCGAATCCGCTAATACAGTTCGAGCGATAGTCGCGCACGAACCTCAAGGCTTTCAGCCGCAGTTGAAAATGGCACAGGCGTCGCTGCGCGACATTGGCGCCGACGAACTGCTGATCCGTGTGGTGGCCGTGGGCATCTGCCACACTGACCTAGTATTTGCAACCTGGCCGCCCGAGCAAATTCCTTATCCAAAGGTATTGGGCCACGAGGGTTCGTATATTTAATTCTGGTACAGCAACAAAGCTTCAGCACTAATAAGATCTTGGATAGGTGCTGGTGTCGTGCTAAAGGCGGGATCTAATGTCAAGGCCGCCAAAGAAGGCGATTCGGTCTTGCTGTCTTTCCAGAGCTGCAAATCCTGCACGCACTGCAACGACAGGCACCCTTCTTTTTGCAGCAAGTTTTCTGAAATCAACTACGGCGGAGAAGGCGATGTCTACACAGCCGATGAAGCCGGCGTGCGGGGTAGCTTTTTTGGACAGTCATCTTTCGCGGCTCGAGCAGTCGTCAAGGAGACTTCGGTTGTAAACGTATCGAGTCTCATCAAGGATGAGGAAGAGCTCAAACTGTTCGCGCCGCTGGGATGTGGCTTCCAAACAGGAGCGGGGACCATCGAAAACATTGCCAACGCTGGCGAGAAAGACACCGTCGTTGTCCTAGGCATGGGCGGTGTAGGACTCGTGTCGATCATGGTGATTATACATTTTATCCAGGTCAATTCTGATCATGGGCTAATGATACCTCCTCCAGACTGCAAAATTACGCAATTGCCCGACCATTATCGGCGTTGACCGACTTCCCGAGAGATTGGAGTTGGCCAAGACAATTGGAGCAACCCATGTCATCGACACATCCGATGACAAAGTTGATTTGCTAAGGGAGGTCATGTCAATCACTGGAGGAAACGGTGCCAGTGTGGTGATAGATACAACGGGCAACATGAATGTTCTCAAGGCTGGCATGGAATTCACCGCCAGCAGAGGTCAGCTAATCTTTGTCGGGGTTCCGCCCCCCGACGGCATTCTCGGCGTCCACGTCATCACATTTATGCAGGTTTGTAGTCCCCGAACAATCATCGCAGTAAGCAAAGCTGACAGATTCAGACTGGAAAGAGTCTCCGTGGTAGCATCGAAGGCGACGCGATACCCTCCGAGGTGAGAATCTGCCATGGAGCATTTTGCCCTTTCCACTAACAAGATGCAGTATCTACCTAAGATGATCCAGTGGTACAGGGAAGGAAAACTTCCAATTGATAAGCTGGTCCAATACTACCAGGTATGAGCACACCTGACGCTAGTTTCGTACTTATCCCACACAACAATGCTGACCCAATCATGTCTCAGGCCGACGACTTTGAGGCTGCTTTTGCGGATATGAAGAGTGGAAAGACGGTAAAGCCGGTTATTATTTGGTAATACGGAGGGGCCTGTATAGACGAATTAATTCCCACAAGGCGAGATAATATTTGACTCCGTTTCCCTGCCCCAAACAACGCTAGCCACTAATCTCGGCCCGTGAGCTTGCTTACAAACAAACTTGCTAAATTCTCACCGATTTCGGCAATTAATATGAGATACAAACAAAAGCCAATGTGGGATATCACAATGCATAAGGGTTGAGCTTATGCGGGGACGTTTGTAGGCGCGTGATTTTAGCGAGTGCGAGCTGCCCAACCAAACACGTCACGCCGCCCCATCCAAGTGCATAAGAGGCGCCCGCGCCGGGCCGCTTCATCGTGATCAGCAACTGCCGGGGCGGCAATGTACGGCCGTAAAAAGCATCGAGGTCCTAGAGAATGACGTGTCCTCAGGAGCTATAGACGTACGCTTAGACCCAGCGTTTGCGTCGTGATGCGGACAATGAACAGCAGAGAGTATGTCAAGTTGAAGTCGTCATTGAACGTGCCGTGTTGCTCAAACTACCAAGCCCATGCCACCCCGTACACCTCCACCGTGTTTTTCACTCTGGCTTGCGGCCCCAAACTGTCCTGGTTCGGAAATAAGGATGGATTCTGCGGTTGCGGACTTCGCTGCGGAATTGGGCAATGTAGGCATCAATTTCCTCCATGGACCATCCCAGGAGTTGCCCGGTAAAAAGAACAAAGCCCTTGGTGTCTCCCGTGGCAAATTCCTCGGTAAAGTAGCCAAGTTCCTTGAACTTGGGGTCCTTGGCCCAAGGTCCGATTGGACACTGTGCGCAGGATGTTGCGTTAGCACAGAACATTTATGTGTAGCCATGTTCACTAAGAGAGAGAGAGAAAATACCTTGCAATCCGACTGCTGAATATCAACAAACCCAGCCTCCTCCATGGCTTTGCGTTGAAGCCCATCGTCCACGACGGTAAAGGTGAGGCCATTATCCTTGGAGCCCTCGATAAAAATAGGCCCCCACCGATCACATGCCGATCCCGGTTTAACAGTTCCGTCGTCACTCTCGATATTGGGCGACGCCTCAAAGCTTTCCAGGTAGCATCCTGGCTTCAGCGCCTTGTAGGCTTCCTTGAAAAGCTTGGTCCAGTCGCCAATGGCTCCCACCAGATAACGGATGTGGACATAGTCCATCGATGCAGGCGAAAACGACCATTCCTTGTTGCAGTCTTCGATTTCGCTAAGAGAGACGCGGTGAGAAATGAGAATGCCGACGATAGATGCCAGGTCCAACTTACAATTTGAGATTCGGGGGCACCCAGCCCGGTTGGATCGGGGACAGATCCGTGCCTACGACATTGCAGTGGGGATATTTATCCGCAAAGTCACTATCGGCCGTCAGCACTACACTGGACACTTTGGTCATTGGGTTTGGCTACATACATGGCCCAGAGACCTAAACGAAGGCCCCTTGGTCAGTACATGACTCTCAGATAACAGATGGTTCTTTTCCGTACCGGTACCGCATCCAATATCGACAGCTTCCTGTATCCGCAGGCCACAGTCAGCCCTGTACTTTAGGGTAAAGGAAGGCCCATATTCAACGCACCTGGATATTATCGCCAAGGGGGGCGTAATGGAGTTTTCCATCTTGCACAAGGGTCCACATGTGGTGGCTACAAGTTCGTTAGGCAATAATCATAGGCACAGGGAAATGTGTGTTTTAGCATACGCAAGATCCATGGCTTGGCTCTGGGCTGCATCGTTGGGTGCCCTGGAGAAGCAGGCAATCAATAACGTGGAACAAAAACGGCGCAACAACCACGGGCATTTGTTACCAATAGGAAGGGCCATTTCCCTTCTCGCTATGGTAGGTTCTACCGTGAATATGTCTGTACTCAAGAATGCTATCGGTAATGGATGCCGTCGATGACTGGACGTCGGTTCCTAGAGATGAGTCGCTATCGATTTCATCCTCCACCTCTTCGGCCTCGAGGATCCCCTGTGGCGGCTGTGATGCGGCTGGTGCTTGGGGGCTGTGGCCAGCCGGAGTGGTTGATGATGTCTGAGCAGGCATTGTGGCGCGTGGTACTGGCTTGGCAGTTGAAAGAGCTCAGGGCCAGCTTGGGCCCGGGAGATGTCCTCTTTAATATAAAGCTCGGGGTAGTGGCGAAACACGGCGTGCTCCTCCTGCAGCTGTCGCAGACACACGTGTATCCGCCGTCCGTTGCAGCATTGTTTGGCAAATTCTAGTACCAACGTTGTCACAATCACGGCGTGTGGAGACGCTGTTGGTTGTCCTCTGTTGATCCTGCCTCAATCGCCGCAATTGTGGGGATGCCCACTCAGATGTGGTTGGTTGTCTTCTTTTGTATCCCGGCTGCCCATGCGTAGCCGAAGTCGCTAGCAGTTCTTCGGCGTCTTGGTGCTGCAGTGCCGAGCGTCGGTTTACGGGGTCAAGAGACAAGAGACTACACGATACCCAATCAGATCTTTTCGTGGCTGTGGTGCAGCATCCCTCGAGTCCAGTTTTCTAGAGTTTCATTGAAGATAATTGGCCCTCCTAATTACGACGGAGCGTCCATGAGCATGCAGACAAGATGATCAAAACGGCAGCTAGGGTACAGGTTCAGGCCTTCAACAGTGGATCCTCTAGTGGGTAAACTTGTTGGCTACGACTGGATTTTTCAGCTCAGCCCCTGTCTGAAACGCCTGTTCTCGCCATGAGGCTTGCTATAGCATTTCTAATTGATTGCGTCTCTCGCGCTGGCTGCGTGGTGAGTGAATCAGCGGGCAGAGGGATCCTAAGCAATGAAAAAAGGGCAGCGATAAAGAAAAGCCGAGAACCGGACATGACGGCATGACTTCGTCATTTCATCGTAACTTATGAAAACCTGTGCCTTCTAAACATTAAGGTTGAAGGCTTGGTCTAGCACAGACACCGCTGGTGCATGTAGAAGCCCGTTGCCACCTCGCTCCTTGCCCTCTCATTGGCTTGGAAATCATCAATCGTGTCTTTTCCAGACCCAATGCTTCCCGCACAGCGCTAGGTGATGCATGAATAGTTAGGCTCAGATCCGATAGGCCGTTGAGAGCGGACGGGATCGAACGTGGCTGCGGTCTCGACCCGGCTGATCTCGGCTGTTGGCTCAGCCCTGTTCTTGATGCAGCTTGTGCCAACATGTTGTGGAGCACTCCGTAACATCGCAGTGAATCAAAAATAACAGAGTTCGTGTATTTGGACAAATAGAAGAGTGAGACAAGCCATGCTAATTATGTCGCATTTGGTCTATTGCCACCCAAGCAATGCCAGCAGTCGACGTGTTGGCCCAGAAGATGCGTCAAGAGCACAAGATCAAATAGAACCACTCCTTAAAAAGATGACTGCGTCTTTCATAAAATTTACTGCAAGCTGAGTGGACTTATACGTGCTTTCCCACGTCATTGGCCTAACCGAATGCTATGATCGAGCTTTAGCTGTTTCAGAGTGGCCGCGAGCAAATTTTCTCAACCGTTAGGATTTTCGATTGGCACTTTTATCCACCGGCACTAGTTCTAGCATTACATGGTTTAGAGTAGCCATCCAATCGACTTACAAGTCTCTCTCTGAAAATGCGCGTGCTTGGATGTTAAAACGGCTACTAAATTTAGTCTATCCCTACTGCGTGCCTTGGCAAATCTTCTATCGCAACCATATCGTTACACAACCTGGCGCTAACCCAGGACCACTCCAGCACTCGTTGCTACCAAGGGAACTATCAGAAACGGAATATTAGTAAGTCATATACCGTTGATTGCTGAAGTTGTTATCATGATTATTCAGGCAAAGTGGGCAATACAAATATATATATCCACAATTATCAATCCCAATGCACAAACCAGTGTATCCATCATCAGTAAAAGTCTAGCTCGCATAGCATTTGGTTTATGCATAAACAGCTTTGCTACCATTTAATATCAGTGCCCATAGCAATAAAGAAATACGAAACGTGCAACGTTACTAGTGATATATCTAGTGTTGATTTTACCTTGAATCACCTCTCAGCAAATGAGCCACGATCAAAACTTCCAACTTGACCGGAATATTTAAAGGGAGTCACCGACATCATCGCTTACAAAACATACACTTTGATGTCGACCATTGACGGTGCTGTCGCCACGAATATATTCACACGTCGTGATAAAGTCACCAGTTTTCACCCCTAATGCAACACCTAGATTATGGCATCAACTGACCCAGTGCGCTTTCCACAACAAACCCACGAGCAAAGTTACAAATGATGGCCCCGTGCCCATCGCTGTGAGGAACTCCGGTCATTATCTGAGGCTATAGGGTAAGAATAAAGACTAAATGATAAGCGAGGCTTAGTTGCCATCAAGCGAAATGAAAAATGAGAAGGCGGTAAGGAGCGAAGATGATGACTTGCTTTTTTCTTATCAGTACTCCGTACGAATAATTTTCATTGGCGCCCGATCGCGTCTAGACACTTCATAATAATGCATGGCGCATGCTCCCTGCCTCCAAAATAATAAATAAAACGCCGTTACCAGCACCTATACCAGCTCTTGTTTCTCCACTATTGTCTCTTGCCAAGTCATTGCTCTGGTCTGTCGTGTTCTAGCGCAAATGACGCTCAGTGACGCAATTGCGTTGACCTAGGTGGAAAAACCTTGGCCCGGGATCAAGGAGTCGTACGAGGATCGAGCGGCGGTTCCCGTCCATAGCAGAGGGAACTAAGCCTCCCTGCATGACAATTCGGTTCTGACTCGGCGGCTGCTTTTATTAGCATGCAGCCGCTAGTTAGTGTGCCACCCAATTTCGACCTCGGTAGAAAAATTCAGCCGAAGGGGCAAGGTTCAGAGCTGTCTCACAAAATGATGGCCGCCAGGGTACGCTTTCTTTTCTTGTCTTGCCTTGGCAATGTTCTCGATGCGCACGTGTGGATGCAGGGCGGGTTTCATACAAAAGATGGCTGAGCCATTTTCCATCCGGCAATTGGCAGAAGTGTACCAGGCTCGATTGATGGATGAAGTGAATGCAAATGGATGGAAGGCTCGCTGACACAGACCACCCCGTCCCTCCTGACTAGACAGGGATAGCGTCAACTCGGGCTAGCTCGTCGATAGTTGCGGATTAGCGGGTGCAATAACCCTTGGCAAGTTGACAGATCGGCCATCGCCCGTGTCATGGCCACGGCACTTACAGAGATTAATTGTTCGAGGCCTCCGCTGCCTCCGCTTCTACCCCGCATCTCCGGATTCCCAAACTCCACCCAGCCATCAGGAGTGGGTGCGGCCCCGATCTCTGTTGACGTCGTGATTTCAAACCGAACAACCTTGACACGTTTGCCCGCCTGTCGACGGTTGGATCGCACCTTTATTTCATTTTTTAATAATTTTATGCTGGAAAATGCAGGACCAAGACAGCGCGTCCGAAACCCAGGCCGCCCGCAATTCGCGAAGGAGAGCGTCCAAGGCCTGTCTGGCCTGTCGGGCGAGAAAGGTCCGCTGCGATGTGGTCCACCGCGACGGGCAGTGCACCAATTGCTTTCTCGACAAACGCCAGTGTCTGGTGAAACCGAGGCCGTCCAAGTAGTAGGTGACAGTTTATCGAAAAAATTGAGCAACGCGTTTGCTGACAAAGCTTTCCGTTAAGCCGCTCTTCAAAAAAGAAGGCAGCTGAAAATTTGGAAGCAGCCAACAGTCAGTCGGCTGGCGCGTCACAGCATCATGAGCAGCAACAGCAGCAGCAGCAGGAGAATGTTTCGCTGGAGAATGCATCCATGAATCCAGCCATCCAGGAGACAATGTCTGAGAGATCATCAGAACAAGATCAAACCAGCCCTGAGTTTTGCTTGGATCCGCTTCTCGAGAATCCCAATCACGAGGATATTCTCGACAGCATTCAAGGTGACATGAAGGAACACGACCCTCATGGGTACTCAATAGGTACGTAACTCCCACAACGGCACCGTCTTCGGCTGGCTATCGTGAAACAGACTGGTCCTAACAACCAACCTTTTCAGCCCCAGACGCGTGGGACGCTAGACCCACTCATAGACTTGACACAGCATCAGGGAAGGGCTACGTGGACCAGGTGCACGTTATCTACTCCTACTACCCTTTCCTCCGGGTAGACCTATCGCTGCTTTCTGAACATGATGTCCAGTTCCTCGATGCACAGGGATGTTTCAAGGTTCCTGGTCGTCAGGCTACCGATGAGTTTGTGCGAGAATACTTTCTCCATGTTCATCCGACTTTGCCTCTCCTCGACGAGTGCGTGTTCTGGGACATGTACTCTCAAACCGGCAGCTCCTCATCAAAGCATCGCACATCTCTGTCTTTGTTCATCTTTCAGTCCATGCTATTTGCCTCATCCAGCGTGAGTTCCGATAAATATAGAAGTTGCGAAACATGATCTGACCTTTTGCAGTTCTTGCCTGCCACAACCATTCGCAAACTTGGATTCACATCATTACGCGACGCAAGGCAAACATACTATCGTCGCGCCAAGGTTCGTAATGTGTCTCGTGATCAAAGAATACCAAGCTCATGCTCAATGTCAGCTCTTGTTCGACTTTTGCCAAGAAAAGGATCCTGTTTCTAATGCTCAGGGTGCATTACTGCTGACGTACAATGCCTCAATGAGAGATCAAAGACGAGCAAACTCGATCTGGCTAGCAACCGCCATCCAATTAGCACAAGCCGCTGGCGCACATCGATTTCACTTTATCCCTAACCAAAGACCCGAGGTCAGGAACGCTCTAAAACGACTATGGTGGTGTTGTATCGTTCGAGATCGCATTTTACCTCTCGGTGTCCGACGGCAGCTACACCTCACCCTCACGGACTTTGATACAGAAAAGACTGTCTTGACAGAGGAAGATTTTGCTAGTGAGATAACGACATCGCAAGTTTACGAGGCAGAGACCAAGAGATCTCTAGTTCGGCTTTTCATCATGCTGTGCGACCTCGCAGTTTCATTGACAGAGGTCATAAAGACTGTGTATGCCACATGCCAGCCATTTGATATGGGTTCATCAAACATGGACAAGCTCCACAAAGCTGTTTCTAGCATTGGATCGTGCAAGCTAGTGCTGGATTCTTGGTTCGAGAGAGCAACAATTCGATTTCCAACGCCAGCTGGGATCGGCTGTACCAATGAGTCGCTAATTCTGTACACAAACCTAATGTACATATATTACCAGTAAGTCATTTCAACCCTGCTGTGATTTATTGGAATCGCTAACCATCTTGTAGTTCTGCTCGTCTGGCTTTATATCAGTACGAGGCTCTCGTCTTGAGCACGGGCTCAATCGCACTTGACCATGAAGACAGCGCATTATCTCAAAGCAGGATACAACTGGAAGATGCTGCAGCGGGGATTACCGAAAACTTGAAGGAGCTCATACAACTAAAGCTTGGCAAATATCTTCCCATCAGCATGTAAGTGGTTTGAGAAAACCCTCGTTTTGGACTTTGACAAAAGCTAACTGTCCAAAGTGTGGCCTATGCGGCTCTACCCTTGGTATTACACATCCTGGATGTCAGGCTTTCCACCAAGCCGTCTCAAAAAGCGCAGAAGCAAGGGCGGCTCAATGTGTATATGGAGGCAATGAAGGGCCTAGAAACACAGTACGATGGGGTAGACGAGGTATGGGAGTTGATAAAAACGACAGTCGAATACGCCACCGTGGAGGATTCAAAACGGCCGCCCTCACAAGCGCTCGAACTGGCCCGATCAAGTCCAATGCGAATGGACCCGCTGAAGGGCTTTCCTTTGAAGGGTTCAGGGCCGATGAAGCTGAGCGACTGGGGCCACCTATTCATCCGGAGACCAACGCTTTACTTCACCGTTGCTCTTACCATTGATCATTCTCTGTCCCTGGGGCAATACGCGCAAAATTCAAATTTCCCCCTCATGCCCTCGAGCCCGTCCATTTCTCGCCTTCTCCTTGGCAGCTCACAGGACCACAACATGAATCAAAGCCAAAAAGAAAACCAAAATTCTAAGAACCACGAGTCGGCTGGCCAATTTGTGCCGTTGAATGATGAGACGACGATGAACTTTGAGGGATTGAAAGAAATGCCAGATCATCATTCATCAACGATGCGCATATCTGATGGCTTTGACGGCACCGTTGGTCTAGAGTATGGGTTTGATGACTTGCAGATTCCGATGCTTATGGATGATTTCGACTTCATTGTTTAATTAACGAGGGCGTGTGTATTACTCTGTGTGGGGCTTTGACTAAGGCAAGCGTAGCCGGTTTAAAACGAAAATCTTCTGCTTTTCTGGTATGGTTTATTATGCCGAATAATCCTGTAGTATATTTAAATTTAACTTCTTTATTGCTTTCATTTCTTTTATTTCTTATAATCCACTCTCAATTTGCGTTTTTCGCATTTGTAAAAAAGAGTATACCCACATGCAACCTAAGCTGCAAATGGCGAGCCCTCCCCAACACAATGACGTGATGAAGGAAATAAAGGGCAGTAAATGCATATGAGAAATGTATTTCACTACAATAAATCCAGGTCCTGTTTGTGGTCCCATCAATCAAAAAAGCACTCGTGATCCACTCTTGCTCATTTTGGCCGAGGTGGAATTTGTGCCGATCAATCCTCGGTTGAAGATCGTGAGCTCGACATGGCACTGGAAAATAGCACAATACTATGCAGCGACCCATACAAAACTACCATTGATGGTCCCAGTGGTCTGACACCCTGGTTCTGAGTTTGCAGAAATATGCCGTAGCCATTAGATTTTAGCCGTCTAGATGCGAGTTTTATACGTAGATCCAACCGAAAATACCAGCTGGGTAACGCACTCGACATGCTCTCCATCTTTACCTAGCTTCTTTCCACTTTCCCCTCAGAATCCTTGGCCTTAGCACGAAAAGTTTACTCTGCCTTTCCCTTTATCCTTCTATCCTTGAGCCCCCCATGCGTGTATTTCTAGATCATAATGTCCAGGCTCAATCCAGGAGTCGCAAGAGAGCTCCCCAGGCATGTCTGTCATGTCGAACTCGAAAGGTTCGGTGCGATGTCGCTCTCAGAGGCCGTCCCTGCATGAACTGCTCCCTAGATCATGAGCCCTGTGTGGTGCCAGAGAGAGCAACAAGGCGGTACCTGCTCATCTCATCTTGTTGGGGGTATTTCTATGAAGACATTACTGACTATTATTAGTAAGAGGTCTCTTCTTGCGTCTAGTGATGTGCCTGGAGACAGTACAGTTCATGACACCATAGATGAGCTATCCATGAGCGATATTGATTCACTTGAACAAGGTGGTCCATCCGATTTGGGCGGTGACTCAGTACCGACGGGCCTACTTGCCGGACAAACCCCAGAATTAACACAAGGGACCGAATCAACAAGACAAGGTTGGTTCTTATTTTCCGCATTCTTTCGTTGGTGAGATGAGCTCATACCTTTTTTAGAATCATGTTCACCGCCTCAAATAAGTCCATTCTCTCTGATGCCCATCAGCCTCCAACATACAAGCAGCTCCCACCCAACAGAGGTTTTTGACATTCTTTACACCTTTTATCCATTCCTTGAAGTTGAAAAGATGTCAACCTTGCCACCTCAGGATGTCAACTTCCTCGAACGCCAGGGTTGTCTCCGGGTTCCCATCCGACGACTATTGGACGAGTTTGTGCAGCAATACTTTATGCACATCCACCCACTGTTGCCCTTGATCGAGGAAGACGAGTTCTGGGAACTATACCACACCGAGGCTGATGGGCCACCGTCACGGAAGCGCATTTCTATTTTAGTATTCCAATCGATGCTTTTCGCATCATGCAACTTGGTGCCTCAGTCCACAATTGAGGCGCTGGGATACGCCAATATTCGAGTTGCAAAAGCGTCGTTTTACCGGCGTGCAAAACTTCTGTACGACCTTGACACAGAGTCGTCACCCCTTGCCTTGGCGCAGGCGTCATTGCTCCTATCCTTTTGCACCGTGTTGTCAAACCGAGACCAGAAAACGTGGCTGAGCCTCGCAATCCAACATGCAAAGGCTGCTGGGGCGCATTACTACGCGTCTCCGGCCCATTTTCCCATCCACAAAGACGCAGGACGACGCCGAGAACAGAATTTTCTCAAAAAGATTTGGTGGTGTTGCGTGATTCGGGATCGTACGCTGGCTTTGCTCTTGCGGCGGCCGATTCAAATTACAAGAGACCATTTCGACATCGATGCATGTCCTCCGTTGGAATCTGAAGACCTGGAACACGAGTTTGATCGTTCCAAGGTGTACAATCACGAAGTCAAGAGGACGCTTGCTGAGATCCTGGCAAGGCTGGCCAAACTCCACATTCTTCTGACCGACATTCTCCAAGTTGTCTCGCCTTTGGACGACTGTTTTGTTTTGAACGCTGTCCCGGACTCGGACGAGGAGATTTGCATTCAGAACTGCAAGCGATCTTTGCACGAATGGTACAGGTCCACCATTGTGCAATTCCCGCTGCTGCAAAAGGACCGGTCCTCGAGTGAAAGGGTCAGTCTCCAATTTAACGCCATCACATTATACACAAATCTCTTGTGCATGTATTACTACTCCTCATGTGTCATTGTGTCGCACTACGAAATCCTCTACCTCACCATTCCGCGAGCGACTGTGAGCATCCAAAGTCCGGATACCTTAAGCTCAAGCAGGGGCCAGTCAACAATTTACGAGAGCCGACAGGCTCTCCAGCGAGCAGTCAGCGGCGTCACCGAGTGTCTCAAAGAGCTGACATGCCTGGACCTGATCAAGTGGCTTCCCATTTCCGCAGTCGCTTGCACTGCCCTCCCACTTCTTCTTCACATCCTCGACATCAATCTATCCACGGCAGCCAAGGAGTCGAAAAATAACAAGTCTGTGGATAAAACCTCTTCCATCAAGCAACACCAGCTCAACATTCTTATTGCTGCCATGAGGGCATATCAGCCGCAGTACGAGGGTGTAGACTGGGTCATTAAAATCGTCCGTCACGTTGTCAGCCTTGCTCGGCTGGATGACCCCAACTTCTCCAGGACGGGCGAGTGTGTTATTGACTGGGCCGACATTTTATCTCTGCAACCGAGCTTCTACTTGAGCTTGGTTCTCGCGCTAGACGTTGGTATAAGCAAAGGACGACTTCCTCATAAAGGAGACTTTCCACTGGGTCTTCGCGACCTCTTCATGGATGGCTTCAATCCTCTGAAGCGGCTTGTCGAGGCTCATAGAGTTGTGCAAAGCCCCCAAGTCCTTAGCTACACTGCAAATATCTCGATGGAAATCAGCCCACGTGCTTCGGAAAACAATCCCAGTCCAGATTCATGCCACTCCAAATCAGATGTAAGTGCCCATAAATACGCCCGAAAATAAATGGCGGCGGAAAACTAATGCATGTTCCTAGGTGGTGCAAGATAAAACCATGGATAAAAATGAGTCGCCCGCAGAAAGCATTGCACTTGAAGAGGTGGCGAGAAACAGCGACAAGTACTCTGACGAGATGACGACTTTGATGCCGAGCGACTTGGTTAGAGCAGCGTGGGACGACGAGACACACGATATAGAAATGTTGGCACAGTGTATTTGAAGCGAGTGATTGGGCGTAATTGATTTATATTCTCACATACAATTTAGTAGACGCGGAACAGCTCAATGCCGGAACACGGTAACGAGCAAGCTGGAGACAAGGTTTGCCAACAGTGTCGTTGGTTTTGTTTACCCAAATTTACAATGAGAAATTTATGTTATATAAACCAAGAGCTGATTAGGCGATGAAAATAGGTAAAGGAATCATTTCATCTGCGGGGCAAATTTAGAATATCTATAGGGGAAGGAAGCATCACCGTGATTGTTGGCACACTTCTGTCCTCTGGCTTTCGCTAGGCCTCGCATTTCCGGGAATTGCTTCCGACTTTGACTGTGGATCACTTCGGAAAGGGGTCATTGCTTGATTAAATTACACCATCAACTAAGCCTAATATGGACGCTCTCTTGAGTCACGTGTGAGATCACCCTCTGTTTGTTTGCTTTTGATTGGTTTGTATCATCATCAGTCACGTGGCCTTTGAGAACCGGGACCCACAATGCGTATGAATTAAGCTTAGCTTAGATAGACTTGGAAAATAGTGCAGGGTAAGTTTGTAAACTGGCTTGGTAACAGAAGAGTCAAGGAGTTTTGGTCTTGCAGTGCTCAAAAAATAGATCCTGTTCTCATTAAAACCTTCGCTTTTAATTTATCTAGAGCTTGAAATATTCAGCCAAGAATCGGCTATACATACTGCAAATGACAGAGTTGTGACTGCAGTTCAAAGTCTCTAGAGTTTTCTCAACTCAACCTAACTGCACTACGCAATAATAATTGCACAAATTCCAGCCCTACAACCAACGGCTCAACACCGGACAACCCTAATGATCATCTCCCGCACATCTTTTCAACCATTCCCTTTATTTTTGTGTATTGCGCCGTCTCATGCAGCTACGGGTTGTGGGGTGAGTGAGGGGGAGGGGCCCCGGCTTTTCGCGTCTTCCCGGACCAAACGAACCACACACGATTCTTAAATGCTAGTGTGGAGTAGGATCGTGCATATCCATAGCTCTAAAGCCGTCGGGTTTTCCGCTGCCCTCTCGCACTTATCTATAGTATCCTTGACCCCCCCGGCAAACATCTGCCGGCCCCGATATGGCCCACTTCCCGGCCCCATGCTTGCGCGTTCTCGACTGATCCCTCCCAGAATAGGCGAGAGTTTGTGCGTTGAGCGAAAAAAATACGACCTGAAAACAATCTTGGTAGTTTCTCCAGCGCAATAAGCCTCGTCGGGTTGCATGCGGCCTTTTTCTCTCTCTTTGGTCTGGAGTCGAACCGAGTAGCTGGGACTTGTCTGTCTCTTGTTTCGTCATGTCCAGCAATGAGAAGGGCGTCGCCGATGCTGCTGCTGCCTCCCCTGTCACCGAGGAAATTAGACCCGCTCGCTCATCGCCAGAACAGTTGACATCTGACAAGGCCGATTCCGGTCCAAAAGTGGTCGTCGCAGAGACTGGTGATGATGGTGAGAAGCCGCAAAAGCCATGGCATCTTCGTCTGAAGAGCCTCGTGAGTCGAGGTCAACCTCCGGTACCCGATGAGCGACAGCTCTCCAAGGAGGCATCGGCCAGCTTGTTTAGTGGATTGATCTTCCACTGGATCGCACCACTCATGCATGTATGTTTTAGCACCCCCTTTCCCTTTTTGTAAATAGGTATGGCCCTCGTGACTGACTTGCCTAGGCTGGATATAGAAGACCCCTGGAGCTCAATGATATATGGCTAGTCAACCCTAGTCGCAGCGTGGATGGACTGGAGAAGCGGCTCAATGGCAACTTCAAGCAGCGCGTCGCCAGTGGCGCCAGCCAACCACTGCTGCGTGCCATGTACACTACTTTCAAGAGGGAATTTCTCCTAGGTGGCTTCTTTCAACTGCTGTCGACAATTCTATTGACCGTCTCTCCCTATGTGCTCAAGTACTTGATTGCATTTGCAAGCAAGGCATACAACGCTCAGCGAAATGGCACCCCCGAGCCTCACATTGGCGAGGGCATAGGCCTGGTTTTTGCCATATCCGGTATGCAAGTGCTTGTCAGTATCTCCATCAATCAATTCTTTTACTTTGGTGCTGCCATAGGAGGCGAGGCCCGCGCAGTTTTGATGGCCATGATCTTTGACAAGGCTTTGAGAATCTCTGGCAAGGCCAAGGCTGGTGGTTCAGCGGTCAGCCTAGAACCACCAAGCAATATTGAACCTGGAAGCGATGAGGAGAAGAAGTGGTATAGTCGAGCTCTATTCAAGATGCTAAGTGGACCCAAACCCTCCCCAAAGGGACCAAGTGACGGAGATGAAGCTGGATGGAGCAATGGCAGAATCGTCAACCTAATGTCAACCGACACCTGGCGAATCGACCAAGCATCTGGCATGTTCCACATGTCCTGGGGTTCGCCACTGGCCATCCTCATTACCCTCGCACTTCTCCTCGTTAATCTGTCGTACAGCGCATTGCCTGGTGTTGGGTTGCTCTTTCTCTCTACTCCTTTGCTTGGCAAGGCAATTCGAGCTCTGTTTCGAAGACGAGCCAAGGTCACCAAGATTACAGACCAACGTGTCAGCCTCACCCAGGAGATTCTGCAGGCCGTACGCTTCATCAAGTACTTCGGATGGGAGACTAGCTTTCTGAATCACGTCAACGAGATTCGCAAGCGTGAGATTAATTCGATCCGCGTCATTCTGGCTATCCGAGACGGTATCAATGCCATTTCCATGTCGATGCCCGTTTTTGCCGCCATGCTATCATTCATCACCTACTCGTTGACAAAGAACGTATTGACGCCGGCACCTATCTTTTCGTCTCTGGCCATGTTTAACGGTCTGCGAATGCCACTCAACTTTCTGCCAGTGGTGATTGGTCAAATAATTGATGCCTATGTATCAGTCGGACGTATCCAGGATTTCTTGCTGGCAGAGGAGGCTAGCGAGGATATTGAGTATGATATCGAGGGCGAGAGCGCTGTCAGCATCAATGACGCATCTTTTACTTGGGAGCGGACTATGTCATCTCACACGGAAACCTCTGGCGAAGATTCTCCACGACTAAGCAGTAGCGCTACTACCGCGACGGAACCCTTCCAGCTTCGAAACATTAATTTAAAACTGAAACGCGGAGAGCTGGTAGCAGTCATTGGCTCCGTAGGATCCGGAAAGACGTCGCTTTTGGAAGCGCTGGCAGGAAACATGCGCAAGACCCATGGCCAAGTAACGCTGGGATCCCAAAGCAGGGCCTTTTGCCCACAGTACGCATGGATTCAAAACGCGACCGTCCGCGAGAATATCATCTTTGGAAAGCCTTTTGAAGCGGATTGGTACGGAAAAGTGTTGGATGCTTGTGCTTTGAGACCAGACATGGCGGCGCTGCCTGATGGTGACATGACAGAGATTGGAGAGCGCGGCATCACGGTTTCTGGAGGCCAGAAGCAGCGCATCAATGTCGCCCGCGCCATATACTGCCATGATGCTGAGTTTATCCTCATGGACGATCCCCTCTCCGCTGTTGATGCCCACGTGGGACGCCACATTATGGAACAAGCCATATGCGGGCTTCTCGCAGGAAAATCTCGGATTCTGGCAACACACCAACTGCATGTCCTGCACCGATGCGATTCCGTCATCTGGATGCGAGACGGCACAGTGGAGGCTGTGGGCACATTTGAGGATCTGATGGCGCACAATGACGAATTTGCTAAATTAATGGCCTCTACGTCTATGGATGAGGAAGATGACAAAGAAAAGGAGACCAAAGCTGTCAAAGTCGAAAAAGAAAGCAAGGAGGAAGAGCCGGTAGAAGAGGAGAAGCAAGGTGTGAACTTGATGCAGGTCGAAGACCAAGCTGTGAGGGGCGTCTCCTGGAGAGTGTATGCCGCCTATCTCATGGCAGCCGGTTCCGTCATGATTGCCCCCTTGGTGCTTGTCTTCCTCATTTTATCGCAGGCAACCAATATTTTGACTAGTCTGTGGTTATCTTGGTGGACCGCGCAAAAGTGGGAGGAAGGATCCGGCTTTTACGTCAGTATTGAATACCCGACATTTGCGAAGGAAGACTAATATGTGTGTGCTGCAGATTGGTATTTATGCTGGACTGGGCGTTTTGCAGGTCATCTTCTTGTTCTTGTTTTCCGTATCCATCTCGATTTTCGGAACGCAGGCGAGCAAAGTCATGCTGTACCGAGCCATGGTCAAGGTGTTGCGAGCACCCATGTCGTTCTTCGATACGACACCCCTCGGTCGCATTACTAACCGACTGTCAAAAGACATCGACGTCATGGACAACGATCTAACGGATGCCATTCGCATGTATTACATGACGCTGGGCATGATTATTGCTGTCTTTGTCCTCATCATCTCGTATTACTACTACTTTGCCATCGCTCTGGGACCGCTTGCCATTGTTTTCTTGTTCGCAGCGAGCTACTATAGGCGTTCTGCGATTGAAATCAAGCGACACGAGTCAGTCTTGAGATCGACTGTTTTTGCCAAGTTCAGTGAGGCTGTATACGGAACAGCCACGATTCGGGCCTACGGGCTGCAGGATCATTTCTCCAAGATGATCCGAGGCACAATTGACGACATGGACGGCGCGTACTTCCTGACGTTTGCGAACCAAAGATGGCTCAGCATCAGACTGGATGCCATCGGAAACATGATGATTTTCATCATCGGTATGCTGGTGGTGACGTCGCGATTCAACGTTAATCCCAGCATCGGTGGTGTGGTGCTGTCCTACATTCTGGGCATTGTGGGAATGTTTCAGTTTGCCGTTCGCCAGCTGGCTGAGGTTGAGAACAACATGAACAGCACAGAGCGTATCCATCACTACGGAACCGGCCTGGAGGAGGAAGCGCCCTTGCACATCGAGTCTGCTGCGGTACGCCCCTCGTGGCCTGAGAAGGGAGAGATTGTCTTCAACGAGGTGCAAATGCGCTATCGCGCGGGACTGCCACTGGTGCTAAAAGGCCTCACGATGCATGTAGCCCCAGGCGAGAGGATTGGCATTGTCGGCCGCACAGGTGCAGGCAAATCCAGCATTCTCGCAGCGCTGTTCCGCATCGTCGAGGTGTCCTCAGGGTCGATCACCATTGATGGCGTCGACATTGCGCGGATTGGTCTGCACGACGTCCGCTCTCGCATGGCAATTATCCCACAGGATCCAACCTTGTTCAAGGGCACAGTGCGATCCAACCTGGATCCCTTCAACGAGCACACTGACCTGGAGATGTGGTCCGCGCTGCGACAAGCCGGGCTCGCAGAAGACGAGGGCACCGCCGCAAACAACCAACGCAGCAGCAACAGGGTGGGGCTTGAGAGCCTGGTGCAGGAGGAGGGCCTCAATTTTTCGCTGGGCCAGCGTCAATTGATGGCGCTTGCGCGAGCATTGGTGCGAGGGTCGCGCATCATCATCTGCGACGAGGCCACCAGCTCGGTGGATTTCGCCACAGACCTCAAGATCCAGCGCACCATGATGGAGGGATTCAGAGGCAAGACGCTGCTCTGCATCGCCCACCGACTGCGGACAATCATCGGATACGACCGTATCTGTGTCATGGATCAAGGCCGCATCGCAGAGCTGGGGCCTCCGCTCGAGGTGTTTGATGCGAATGGCATCTTTAGGGGCATGTGCAACCGCGGGGGCGTCAGACGAGAGGATATTGTCCAGGCTGGCCTTTCCAACAGCGCATGAATAACCTCAAAAGGAGGGTGGTACTGGAGAAGGCGGGGTGAAAAATTAAATTCTTAAAGAACAGACGACTAAAATTTAATACTTTTGATAGATGGATAGAATATTAGAATATTGGCGAACCATGATGCATCCCTTTGAGTGCTGGGTGATGCCATCAGTCAATCCTACCACTTGAGCATCAGACCATGTGCTGTGGCACTTGCCCGCGCAGGCTGCCTTAATGTGTCTTTCCATCAAAACTTCCAACAATCGGCCTGGTGGTCTAGTGGTATGATTGTCGCTTCGGGTTGTTCCAAATCCGGTTCTCTCAGGGAAGCTGTGACAGGTCCCGGGTTCAATCCCCGGCCAGGCCCCGATACTTTCTTTTTTCGTCCATGCGACGTGTTTCTTTTTGCCATTTCTTACTCATTTCACGAGGCCAGCCATGACGAGTCATATTCCCCCAACCGGACTCGCCAAAAAAGTGGATGGTTGCGTAAGATTTGTCAACCTCGTTGCATCAGCATCGCTGATTGGATGTTGTGGGTGCATAAGCGACATGGGACACGGATTATTGGCTACAGCAGTCATTTTGGGTCCTATACCCATCAGGCAGAAGCAGTCCTTGATAAATTGGTGCTAAGGTTGATTCCATCCAGTGCGCACATTTTGTTATGACCACGTCATGATTTGGTGTTGAGGCCTGCATTATGTAAAACTATCCACCCACGTCCGATCCATCACATCACAACATGAGTTGAGACAGGTGACTGATGACTGATTGGTATTATTTTCTTGTAAATACATGACAGAACGAATTCTTCATCGTTTACTAAAGTTTCTGATTAGGAACAGCTCAAAACGGTTGGCCGTGGAGCTACATTAGACTTTCCATACAGCATAAAGTATTTACTATTTAGTGGGTCGACAATACCTTCCTCGTTTGCAGAATATAATTTTCAATGGGAACGTGTTGCGGGTTATGAACAGTTCTTGCAATCTCCGGCATGGCCATTGGCGAGCATATGGGTTGTTGCGAAACACATTGGACCCAACCCAACTCAACCAACCCCTTCAATTTTCCAGCAACAACATGGCAACCAACCCGGGAAATCCCATTTGCATAAAAAAATGACCCAATACTTCTTTTGTCACCTTTTGTCATTTACCCTACACCCAAACTCCTCACAACATCTGCCCTTGGCACAGTGTCACCTTTGGTGCGGGTACAAAGCCTCAGAGAGTTAGTCCCAGGTGCAAAAAGTCAGCCGCTCGACGAGTGACTCCGATACGGGGAGTCGAACCCCGGTCGCCGCGGCGTTTCCAAGATGAAAACGCGGAATGATAACCGTTACACCATATCGGATATTGGTGTTGTGGATCGAGATCCAGAACGTGCTGGGGGCGGTCGAATTCAGAGCCATTCATAAACATTTCTGATGTCTTATTTGGCATCGTTAAAGGAAGGAATACTGACACGGCACGTTTCCCAGATGAAAATGCGGAATGATGAACACTACACCGCATCGGACTGGATGAGATTGTGGTTATGCAGCATCATGTCTCCCGACGTAGATCTGTAATGAAGCCATATTGTATGCTATTTATGGAAAGTTAAGTTTGATAGTAAGATATGAATCCATCTTAATAAAAGCAAAGGGTCATGTGTTTTCTGCGTTAAGATTTGTGATTTTGCCAAAAGTGGTTGCCAGCGCTTCGGAGCGGCACCTAGTCGATGAGGTGGAGATCACAACTCTTTGGTTAGCGAGCCACCATGTAATATCATTCTGGATCCTTGAAGGGATGGCAATACGCCCCCCAAAAAGTCTAACCATGGTAATTTTGCCGTTAAAAAAATCCTGGTATGTCCAGAGGCATTGTTCGTGGGCATTCAAACGAGGTGGTTGAGTACTCGAGTGGGAAAGATGGATGGGCATTGACATCAGACAAGGGAAAGAATTGCGCGAACTACACCTAAAGTGAGAAAAAGATGAAATAAGTTTAATTGAAACTATACAAGGAGATGAAGAAGACCAGGTCCTGCATCTGGAATTTTCCACTGAAGATTAATTCCTCCACACTACAAACACAATCTAGGCAGCCCCATTTTCTATGGTGCCTTTGGAGGAGTGGGTAGATCCTGGAACCCCCCCATCATGCTTTTATTGGGCGTCGACCTTTCAAACTCGCCGTCCTTGAACTGGGTATAACTCTTGACGGACTCGTCCTTGGGGGCCAGCTGCGAAACCCAGCCCAGGATCTGCGGCGCGGGAATGCGAATGGAAATGTTTTTGTCGGTACCCAGGAAGCCACCGCCAGAGGCTGACGAGTTCTTCATGTCCTCGACTTCGGTGCTGTCGAAACCTTCGTGCGAAGACAAGATGATGTGCACGTCCTTGACGACGACGAAGGCGGCTGCCCAGCTGGGGACCATGGAGTCGGTCGCGCGTTCCATGTCGCCACAAAGCTTCCACATGGCGGGGCCGTTCTGAGCGGAGTTGAATTGAGCGGAAAGATTGGTATCTGTAAAGGACACTGCTGACGATCTAAGTTGTGATATTGGCCATTTACAAGGTTGTATCAATCCTATGCAGTGTGATATTGATCATGCGCAGAAAAGAACAGGATCGAGGCCGTCGGTGGCTGGCGTCACGAAATAAGGTCAATAAACTAACGTCCCTCTTGCTCTGATACGGCCATAATACGAGAGTCAAAGCGAATCCGGAGTGCTTCAAGCTAGGCTCGGCTCGGCATGCAGCCAGCCTCACGCTCTTGCTTGCAGCTATTTCAGCTGCTCACTTTTGATACTAAGATGTGATGAGGAACAATATTGGTCCTGTTTAGTCTAAAATAGGACACTTCTGTCCTAGCTGTGGGTCTGCATCCTAGTATGTTGGGCAGATCGGGAATAGAGTGTGCTTTCAAATGCATACGCGCCGCACTTAGTCCAAAATAGGAGGTCCCCGTGTTGGCTGATCCACCACCCTTTTGCACTCTAGGTTTAGTTCTGGCTCCGTCTCTGACTCGACAGTCGACACCCTGTTAGAGTGGAAGTTTGCCGCAGCTTTCCATACCGGGAATTTTTGATTTTATTGAGCTTTGCAAGTAGCGGATCACCTGTAATGCAGACACCAAGCGGAGAGGGTATAAAAGGCGGTGATCGCACCTCGACAATCTGACCCTGACTGGATGACTACATCATTATCCGAAATGTTTCTACAGCTGTCTTTTTGTCTCTTTACCGCCCTCGTACTGGCGGCGCCGGTTACAGATGACACGACTTTGGCCATCGCCGCCCCAATCGATCCGACCATGAGTGAGGTTACGCCCACTAGCGCCTTTATAATGGCAGACAAAACTAGCATTGTTGACGTACCTGATGGTACTGTTCACTGTCTAAAAGGTAATTTAAAGAAACCCCCTGATCGCAAATCCCCCCATTGATGACTGTGATTCAAGATTATTCATGGAGCAAGGAGGAAATCGAGAAGGCCCTGTTGCAATCACTTGCTTGTACCAAAAAGACTTGCAAGAAAGCTGGTGCCGCGGACAAGTACCCCCACAGCTATACTAACCAATCGCCGCCCGAGTGGAATTGCTTAGGAGACGCCGCTGGCTCTGTCCAGGAGTTTCCCTTGATGAAAGATCGTGAACCGTATGAGTCAGGGGAGCCTGGAATTGTGAGGGTGTTTTATAGGGTCAAGAAAGTCCTGACCGTGAGCCCCGTGGGGTATTCTACAGCAATAAATTACTGTGGAGTGGCACGCCACCCACTGGGCAGCAACAACTTTGTTCATTGCGATGGAGCTACAATCACGAAAGCCAATGCAGCCGCTACGGCAAATGCTGACCTTTGAGAAGGTTCGCTCAGGGTTTATTGGGTAGCAGAGTCTTCATACTTATCAATGCTTAAAAGGCGTGGATAAATATCCTTAGCTGTGCCGGCCTTGAATGTGATGTAGCTCAATTCAACGGATTTCAAGTAGAATCAGTACTTAGTTCACATTTAAATAATTGCAGTGGGATCACACGACGGAAATGGTTTCCTGTAGAATTATAATCACGTCACATAAACAGGTTTAACTGGTGGATTGATGCTTCATAACCTGTTGGGTTTCCTTTGGGGCGGGGTGCATACCTGTGAAGCTGATTTGGAGCTGCTGCCTGCTTCTATCTTATCCCGCAGCGCTTCTCCGCCGTCGCTGAGACAGGATGTGGAAATGGAGATGGACGCCACTCCACTCTGCAGCGGACTAGGGACATTCGGAAATTGTTTAAATGCCCCTTGAATCCATGCCAAGTCTTGCACAAAAGCAGGATGATACAATCGGACAGCTCTATTTGAAACAGCGAGGGAAAAAAAAAAAAGAAAAAAAAAACCACGTGGATGTTGTCAGCGTTTTTCTTGCTTACGGTGACCCTAGCATAAATACTAGAGATTGGAATGGGTGAACTGCGTTCTTGGCTGCTGCGAGGGACGGCTTTGCAGATGTGGTGGAGAAACTGCTTGGAAATAAAAAAGTCGACATCACTGTTAAGGATCGATTCGGTGGCAATGCCATCTTCTGGGCAAAGCACTTTGGGAACACTAAAATAGAGGAGCGCTTGGCCTCATTAGCGAAGAAGAAGGGAATTTGTGTTGATAGTGCCCAAAAATTGGCCATTGGGCATGTGCTGAGTCCATATAACGGAAACGGCCGACACTGTGACGCATGCTATCTAGGGATGTCAGAGGGATACCCATGTCATCACTGTCAAAGTTATGATGGTTTTGACTCGTTTGCATTTTGTTTCGAGGTCGGGGTTACATGTCGAGAATCCTCACACGTGTTGGCTTCAGGATGATGTATTGAATTGCAGCTGCTGAACTCCACGAACTGGTAAAAGCATCACAGTGATTCTATTGCTCCTTCGTAAGCACATGTCAGCACATCCTGCATTCTACTTGGCAACCCCCACGCCCCCTTATGGACTGATATGTGTAGCACAAATTCCCTTCTATTTGCATTACAATACATAGCGGAATGTTTGTTGATAAGAATCAGCGGCGGTGTCATACTGCCTGTTCTTCTTTTGAAGCCAGGTTCGGAGTGTGATTGAAGAAGACAAACAGACAAACAGGGCAACGCTTATAACAATACACCCCTTTCGATATAACCTGCGTTAGATCACCGAGTTAATGGCAATTTACAGAATGTTTCAATTAGCAGGGAGGCATACGGAGCATCGGATGATGGATAAAGATAAGCAGTGCTGATGTTGGTGGCGTTGCTAATTGCTGTACACATGGCAAGCGCCACAGCTCTCTTTGTTTTCGGTCGAGGTATCGTGCTTGAGATCCACGATAGAATAAGTTGGAAAACGGAAAAAGACCCTGCAGCTTGAAGAAACATTGCCTCAAGCAAATATCAGCAATGATAACGCCAACTCGAGATCTTTCAGCTTACAAAATATCTGGCGCCAGTGTTGTGCGTGGATGTGGAAATGACTTGACCAATGATTGAAACAATACACCCGGCAACTATGTGGAAACAGCGTTCCTGGGTTTTACCGCTGTGCCAAGAGTTCAATATTGAGAAGATGCAGGCTAAAAAGTAAGGAGGTGCTGTCAAAAGCAGCGTTTGGACATTTGGAAACCCGAGGGTTTGAACAATTGACGGGAAGAAGTCTGGAAGAGCACGTAAGCTCTTGTGAATCTAGAATAATCGGAGCAACAGTACTCACAAGTGAAGCTCATGCCGACAACTGCGCCCGTGATAATCAGGGCCAACATCCACACTTTTGGGTCAGCGATTGACTGCTTAAAACCAACCAAGACGGACTCCTTGACTTCATCGACTTCTCCGTCTAGCTCCCTTGAAAGCCGGTACTGGGCCAGGGCAGCTTCAGTCTCGCTTAGCCATGGGGTATTTTCTGGGTAATTGGGTAAAAGAACGTATCCCAAGAAGGCAACCAAGATGGTGATAGAACCTTCAATGATAAAAACCCATCTCTGCGGAGATATTAGCAAATGGCCCTCAAATATGGCTGATCCTTACCCATGCAGGATATCCCCCAGCTCCATCCATGTCTCCTATGATACCAGCAGCTATCAAACCACCAAACGCCGACGAAAGCGTGTAGCCGGAATAGAAGATGGCGATTCTAGACGGGAGCTCGGACTTTGTGTACCATGATGATAAAAAGAAGACGCAGCCAGGAAAATAAGGTGCTTCCGTCACACCGACCAAAAAGCGCAACGAAACGAGACCAGCAAAGTTTTGTACGAATCCGGTCGCTCCAGATACCTGTAAAACGAAACAAATGTCAGAACTTTTAGTGGCGTATTTCCTCAGTGATAACACCTACGATTCCCCAGATGATAACAACAGTGGGGAGATAAACTCGAGGTTTAAAAACCGACAGCAGCATATTTGATGGGATCATCATCGAAATATACCCAGCTAAGAGGGTGTTCATGTCAGCTGTTTTCTGTTGGCTTTTGAGTAGTGAAAAATACCCCAAAGCACCATGACGGCTGTTTGATACTGGACGTCGTCAATATTTAGAGTGTCCTCAAGACCACCCAGTCGTGCATTTGCAATTGCATTGCGGTCGAGGACATTGAGCAGAAAGAGAATGATGAGAATAGGCAAGCTTCTCAAATCAATTTTGCGGACCAACTTCTTTTCCAGCGCGTCGAGCTCGTGCGTGCCAAGACCCCGTAAAATATCTGGCATCCCGTCCTGCAGGGGTGATTTTGCATCTTCGACGTTGGTCACAGTGCTCTTTGTAACATCTTCATGGCTTTTTGTAGTGGAAGTCATGGCTTCAATTGATTCTGAAAATTAATTAAAAATACGAGAAACTAAAGATGTTGCTTGATTTATTTATTTAAATCATCATCATTGTTGAAATGACGTGGTATGGGTAGGGGTGGAATATACCCGGGGATATTTCCCCGCGCACCCTCCCCACCATCCTCGGAATATTTTTTCCTTTCTCTGTGAGAGACGACGATCATGCAACGTCATGTGAATCTCGGTGCACCATTTTCCTGAGCCTATAAGTGCGGGATCCGGGGCTACCCCAAGGAACTTTGAGTCTGTTGTCGAATTCGAATGCATCGAAAGTAATTGTTACAAGCCTTGCGATGGCCAGATAGGACGTCATGTATTGAGATAAGCCAGCGTTGTGCAGTTTCGGATTCATAAAAACAATGGTTTGGAGTCGATGAGGTTAAGCGATGCAAACTTGCACTTGTAAACAAGATGTCGATACGTGACTGAATTGCCATATTGTAGATAGATATGCGCACGTAAAAATTGACGAATATTGCGTTGGTAATGCGCAATGTGCGCATTGATTGCCTGACGTATGTCCATGGAGTTTAGCTGACGCGACAGTGAACCGAGGAATTGGTGAGTCCAGTGGGGGCGCAAAAAATCCGCTCAACCCATGATTTTATACCATAATAGTATGTAGAAAGTTTACATAAAATCTAAAAACAATTAGTATAGTATAAAAGGCTAATTATTTTATTTTATTATTATTCTTGTTTATTTATTTTACCCTGATCTATATATCTTGAGCTTCTATCCAGAATCATGAACTGAGGGGAACTTTTGTATTCTAGTTGTTCGTAGGCGCCGCATGAGTAGCTTTATAGTTGCCCTCGGCCACTATTATATGCCGTAGAATTATGATCACTGGGAACTAGGTGACCCTGAAATTACAGGGGTCTAGTGATTCATTCCGCTGGCAATTGAGGAGACTACGCCAAGAGGAAAGAAAGCGTAACAAAAGTGGCTCCAAAATCAAGGCTGTCACAACAAGCCTAAAAAAAGAACGGCGACCGCCACTGTCTCGGCGTGCCTAGAACTACAATGGACCAGCCCGGCGGCGTAGTAATACCCACCCTGAACTACTCGAGCTGCAAGTGACTTAGTCAGTATGGTCAATCTGCCTTGTATTTGGCCCCCAAATGCAAAGTAGAAAAACAAAGCCCCGGGGCGGCTGCCTCCCCGACTCGCCAGTTCTACAGAAGTTACCAGGATTAAAATGGGGTCACTACACCCAAACCCAACCAACTGCAGGGCTAGCCACGGGCGGTTGAGCTCACAGCTCAATGCGAGTTTTAGGGGTTCGGAGATGACCGTGACCCGTTAGCACAAATCAGTGTGCTTGCTGTAAGATTTTCCAGGCCATGATCACATCTGAAACAGCACCGTACTATTATTACGGAGGTTTGTCGCCGGCTCCGAAACAACCCTTGACAATACCCCTGCTTTCGGAAGCAAAGAGCGAATAACTCAGCCAATTAGCCACAACTACGCCGCGAAATTGTAGGCAGCAACGGATTTCCGCGAGTTTCCATCTCTGTCTTTTTCTCGGCCCGTAGGAATATTTTATATGCTGTGATATCCTAATATGCCACCTCAACACAATTGCACAAATCCCTCCTTCAAATTCACACCTGATGGACCAGCTCCCTTGAAATGCCCGAAATTCAAGCTCAGCGGCCCCGTGGCCGCCCAAGCAGGCTCAGTTCCCTGTCATTTTTGCCCGAGAACCCGCATCTTTCAGATGACTTGGTGCTTTTCGACGAACTAGGTTTCTCAAATAGGCGAGGAGATAGGTTTGACAAAGATCTATTCCGGCACCTCGAGGATTTCAGGTCATGTCACGGAGACTACTGCTGGGAGACTTTGGACCTACAGAACTAGCGATACAAAGATATGCTGGTGAAGATGACTAATGAATTCGTGGAAAGGGATGGAAGAGGTCATCGGTATTGGCCGAGCAAAGCTCGCCACAGTTCAGGCCCTCGACTACAATATTCGAAACATAAATCCAAGTAAGGAATCATTTCTGCCTTCAAATTACTACGAGGGGCTAAAATTAACATCCAACTCAACAGAATCATGGAAAAGCTTGTGCATTTATTCTTGATCCTCAATGAGCAGTTGAATAAAGAGCTGGATAAAGGTTCTCCAAAAGCAACAGCTGCTCACCAAGGCATTCCCCAAGAGCGGTCAGTCATCGACTCCGCCGTGAACCCTCAAAGTGGTAAGGTGTCAGAGGACTCTCTGCAACAAAGTGTGATCCCAAGTACTGGAGTTTCACAACCTGAGAAAAGCCACGCTTCGTAAGTTGCGCACCTATTCTTGTCGCATTGCCGGTCCTAACCTGTCCCGCCAGGAATGAAACTTTACTGAGAACCCAAAATGCGGCCCGCAAACGATGTTCACTTCAGCCAATTATGGAAGACACAATAGATGACTATTTTCGTCTCGGATGGGGTGCTTCGGAGTCTACTAGCGAAGCAGCATCGAGTCCAGATGAACTAGCGCCGAGTGTTCGTGGCAATCTTCAATGTCTTCAAGGTGTACATGTAAGGCTGACGCGTTGCAGAGTCCACAGAGCGAGCAAGCGGTGTTCCCTCTCCGCAATGGTAAAGAAGTGATGAGGCCTGGGCAAGCTGATGCTAGTAAAGTTAGGTCTGATTCGGTTGCCCATCGATCGAAAAGCCAGATCCGCGCACGAGTCCAAGCTACAGCATCTAGTCGTCGTGTGGTCTCTTCAACAGGCAGACGTGCTTCTGCTCATAGGGCACCGAGATTGCCACCAACACCCACACATGATCCCAACCTTTATCGAGGATCCATGATCTATAGTGTCTTTACACAGCCTTGGATGAATGAAGTATGGCATCCCAAAGACGGCGACCTCGCGTCGCTTGCTCAACTGCGTCGAGTACTTCCTGTCAAGACCAGATACAGTGGTCTGGAATTTGTCTTGACCTGCTGGCCTCACCAAAAAAGACAAGCCTTCTGTCCCATGATGCCAACTAAGACCCCCCCAACAGCGAAACAGAAAATTCTGAATCACGATGAGGATGCATTCCAAGCCATGAGAGCCCGTTCTCTTGGGTGGATGGATCAAGTGAGTGCCTACTTTGGTCCGGAGAAGTCTTTTGTATTCGAGCTGGCCATTGTCCCAATCCGTTCTTGACATGTCAAACGGCTACCTGCATGACATTAAAGTTCCCCCTAACATCAAGAAAGATGTCAAGGTGAGGAAGCTCAACATGAAAGAGTTTGCTATTTACATTAGAACTTGTTTTTTTCCCTTCCATTTATTCTTTTATTCTTTTCTGAATCAAAATATTATAGATTATGCATGATAGAAAAAGTTTAGATGAGCTTGATCATTTCGGTGGAATTAATGGCAGAGAGACAAAGCAAATAGAATGATACACTTTAGAAAAAGGACAAAAAATACGAAGGAAGCTATAGACAGGATAGAGTTTTGAAGCATGCGATTATTTTAGGATTATTGAATGAACACTCAAAGGTTCTAAATTCTACCCGTTACTAGTACTATGTTTAGGCGCTGAGCGGCTTGGCTCCAGTTATTTTAATTAGAGCCTGTACCGCCAAGGTATCTATTATGTTCCTGACCAACGGCATGTAGTGCAAGGCTAGTCACCTGCCACAGCGAATTATCCGAGGCAATTACATTCCGAATTTATTAAGCCCTAAGCCCTCAATGCGTGAGAGCCGTCTGGTCAAACGGTGCTTCAAAGACGACAGCCTAAAAATAGGGCCAAGTAACAATCTTGAGACGAAGCTGCCTTGCTTGACTGAGCGATTATAGACAAGCTTGCTCTACATCTTGTACAATGACTCCTCATCATACTGTGTTCTCACCCGATGCCGCCGCGTCAGTCTGCCACGCGCCTTGTCGTTTACCACGTCCGTACTGGCCTTGGACAACCCCCCGACGGTACCTTGGTCCGTCCGAAATGTCTCACGAACCTGGCTTGGATTCCAAGCTAACGTGTTCAGGGTGTTGGATTTAGGACTCTTTGCGCCTTTGAAGCGCGCTAGCACGCGATCATAGAAGGCGGTGACCGAGTCTGAGTAGACAGCATACATGGCCAACGGCATGAATATGGCAAGAGAAACACCAACTAGTCATGGAGTTAATCTCGCTGATTCTAGTGTCAAGTTCCGGCTGTGGGGTGGTACTTACATAAAACCAAGAATGCCCATGTAGGCGTCTGTTGAAAGGACGAGACGTCGAGTGCGAAGAGCGAAGTGAAGAACGACATTGGCATCTAGCATAAGCTCCATTAGCGGGGAAATTGCGGATTAAAATTTGCACTCCACTCACGAATAGAATTGTAACAACTGTGAACAGCATCAGAGTTCGACCTTGGTTGGCTGCCTCTTGAGCTTGAGCAATGGAAATTCCATTTTGTTCTAGATTTAACGTCGTGTTCACCTGCAAAATATCAGTATGGATGGAAAATAAAAAAGTACATCCTCGTGCACGCACCGCGTTTTCTATCCTGGAGGCAGACTTATCCATCTCCCGCAACTCATTGGAAATAGACTCGGCTGACAAGGTGTTTGAAGACGATGACAGCTCAGGTGCATCCTTCTGAACAGACATTTGATGCTCAGCAATAGTTCTCAACATCTTCAACTCGTCCCGAATGTCCTTGATTTCTCGGAAAAGATTGGCAGCTTCTAGAATCTCGGTCCTCTTTTGGTTTGAACCAAGATTTCCAGGTCTCTCTGGCAGATTAGATCGTTCATTAGCAGCATATTCATCGTATAAAGCTGCCTCTCTCATCGCCTATCCATTTGTCAGCAAACCTGTACTCGGGTGTGGTAAATATCGGAGGAGAGACAAACAGCCTTGGCCAAGGCACTAGTGAAGACATCTTGAACGGAGCCATTCCAGTTCGTAGGCGGTTGTCCCGGCTTAGTTTCGATGCTCATGTGCACCTCTCGATCGACAAAGTCGATGCAAGTGTCAACGATGAGGCGACTCATCTCAAAGGTGTTTGTTGGACCCCGATTGCCATTCGTTGTCTCGTTAGCATTACTCATCTTCTCCAACACCGCAGTGAGCAGAGGGTCTTCAACGTCATCTCTTCTATGAGTGGAGGACGTGACAATGGTTTCTTCACATATTGTTAGTAGCCGAACCTTTCCCAGAAAAAAAGATCAAGGCTCACTGTTGTCAATAATCCAAATCCAAACTTGATCTACATTGAGCACTGCCCAATTGTCGAGATCCGAAACGGACCCATGAATGTTCTTGCTCAGAATCTGGTCCCCGTTACGGCGGTGTATGTCGATTTGAAGGTTCTCATCTTCACAGGAATGATAGAAGAACTCATCAAGTGTTCGCGACCCTTGGATGACTTCGTCGTTGTAATCATTTAGCAAGCGCTCGTATTCTGGAGGCAGATCTCGACCATTCCTGCTGTGTTTCGCAACTGTAAGATAAGGCATCTATCAAGAGTTAGCTGAAATTCCCCGAAGTGTTGTATTATCACGATTCTTACGTAGATTGCCGCCTGTGTCTGTTATCTTTGTTAGATATTTGCCCTTCTATTGCCGCCAGTGCAACGTGAACTTACCGGCCCATCATCGTTGTCCTCGACGACATTGTCAACTTCACCGGCAGCATCGTTATCCTCGTTTTCGTCTTCCTCGTCGAAAGCTTCAACCTCTTCATCAACAGCATCCTCATCCTCATCCTCATCCTCATCTTCGAGATCTTCATCACTGCTTTTTTGCATCCTATATACGCATTTTGGTTTCATGAAGGATGAAGACAAGCTGTTGCCGATGACTTGATCCCAACTACGATCCAGCCAGGACAAACCGTTCCCATCAATGTCGGAGTTCGGAGAGACGGTTAGTGCAAGATCCTAGAAAGAAGTTTAAAATTTAGCTCTGTGAAATTCTTTGTGGTCAATCAAAAAGCGGGATGACCTACACTCATCCATTTCATCTAGGTTCCTGTTAGTTTGATAACCCACGGCACGAGACATAGATGATAACTCACATTATTGGCTGGAAGGTGTATCCAACGTACTCTGACATCGTCCTCGGTCCAAGCAGTTGCTGCAGTCCCATCACGAGGACCATATTTAGAGTCCAACTTGTAGGTTCTTTCTCGTGCCTCACTCATAATTTGAGCAGGTCCCCGGGAATAAATGACATCCTTGACGGTCCCAAACCGCCGCAGAAATCCAGATCGATCTTTGAAGTCGTAATAGTCAACCACATTGGCCGTGTAGTGGTTTATTAGTTCCAACAAATGCGGTTGATACAGCGGCTTATCCAGTGATTGTGTGAGGCGCTGCCTTTGGCCGACGGTTTGCGTCATCGGTGGATTATGGAGAATCATCAAGACCTGACCGTGATTGTCTTCTGGCCCTGCCTCTCTAGACGCGGAAACCGTCTGCTTTTTTTCGTAATTGTCCATCTCGTCTTGCCGATTATCCGTGGAACTGGGGTCAGTTCCCTTCGCGCCCACAATGTTTCCTTTCGCCCTTTGCCGACTGGCAAGTCTGTATGCAATACCTTCAGCTGTCTTGATCTTACGGTCGCGCTCTGGGCTAGGGTCACTGGTGAAAAGGAGCCACCAAACCAGTCCTGGATATCCCCTGTACGCTGCCCATTCCAACGCAGTCCATGCTTGAGCAGCGCTTGGCGGCATATCCGTCCCAGAGTTATCTTTCGACAGCAGGAGACAGACCAGATCGTGAGTTTCTGGTCTCTTAGCTAGCCAAAGCATCAGGTCCTCTCGGTTGGTGTTTTCGCCAAAGTCAGCAACGGACATCCTGTCGAGTAACTGGCGCACAACATGGGCATTCTTTTGTTCCATAGCTAGGCAAAGCGCCGTCTTATTGTCAGAGTTTCTCAGGCAGAGCACCTCTTCCACGCCTTGCAAATTCGCCAACAATATGCTGACCCGGGAATGATGACCCTGCTCAGAGGCCAAATGCACAGCTGTCGAGTTGGTGTCGGAAGTCAGTGTCATTCGAGCCCCAATCTTTAGCAAGTGCTGAAGAATCTCCGCATGCTTCCCCGGCACAAGGGTTGATTCCTCAGCTTCTGGATAAGGCTCATGACCTAAATTATCTTCAGAGATCAGATTACCCTCCTCAATCCTATTCCAACTAGCGTGGTGTAAAGCCGTCCAACCATCTCCATCGACGGCATTGATGTCCTCCATTTTGCTGCAAAGGAATTTAACCACTTCTTTGTAACCTTGTCGGCATGCGTTATGTAGGCTATTCCGTCCGTCTGCATCAACATCATTGACATTTGCGTCATATTGAAGCAGTAATTTAATTATTGCTAGATGCCCATTGAGGCAAGCGTAATGCAAAGCAGTAAAATCACCATCCTCTTCGTTCTTTTGGCTTAGCAGCTTGGCGGAATCCACGCCTTTGGGTGTCTCGTCGACGTGTTCGAGAAGAAGCTTGGCTATTCCGCCGTATCTCCATTTACTTGCTTCCATGAGCGGCGATGAACCGTCGTTGTCTGTCTTCATGCGGTCCGCGCCCAATGCAAGGAGAGAGGAAGCAATCTCAATGTGTCCGTATCTGCAAGCTGTGATCAGAGGTGTCGACCCGTTATTTGCAGGTACATCGATCAGATCCCTGACTTCGTCAAGTTGCAAAAGGCGAAGAGCGGTGTCGGTATACCCATTATACGTGGCTCGAGATATGCAAGACTCGTTATCGTCTGTTAGGGCTGTTTGCTTTGCCCCCTTTCCAATGAGTACGTTGACCGTTTCCAAGTGTCCATATGTACTAGCTGTCAAGAATGGGGTGTATCCGATTTGGTCTCTGCACTCGATTTGAGCTCCTTGGTCGATCAAAAGGGAGACAATTTCATGAAAGCCCAGCTCGCAAGCACGATCCAAAGGAGTGCTGCCTTTGTTGTCGGTCTTCTCAAGAAGATCTGCCTTTCCGAGCAACGTCCGGATGATTTCAAGGTGGCCATTCTCGACGGCGGTGTAAAGTGGAGATTTTCCTTCAAAATCCGTCATGTGCAAAGGTTCAAGGTCTTGAGACAGAAGAAACCTGGCAACATCCGGATGACCTTTCCAGCACGCGAGGTCGAGTGGAGTCGATCCTTCGCGATCTTGGCATCGGGTTTGGGTTTCATCAAGCACCAGCAGCACCTTGGTAAGGTCAAGATTTCCACGATAGCAGGCAATATGGAGAGGAAGCCTATTCCTCTTCTTTTCCCTTATTAAGATATCAGCTTTTCTTGACAGTAGCTTCTCGACAACTCTTTGGCGCTGTTTTCCAGCAGCTGTGAAGAGTGAGGTCTGCCCACCCTCACCCAACTCATCCAAGGCCCTGCGGTCCATGAGATCAATAACTTCGCAGATGACATTGTCAACATTGGTCTCATAAGATTCATCCTCGTCGTCTTCAAAGCTCATGAGCGTCTGGATCACAGTGGCACCATCTGCTGACTTGGCAGAAAGGCTGTCTCTGTTCCGCCTCAAAAAGTCAAGGACTTCTTGGGTACCATTTTCCCAGCTGATGGAGCGCAACTGCTTATAGAAGTTCTTGGGCTCCATTTTGACGGATACAGCCGAGACTGACCCTAGCTTCACCTTCGTCACTCTGGAGGTGGGCTGGCTTGTTGACCTTCGGCGAGGATGACAAGCGACCGAGGCGGGTCTTGGGTCAGCCAAGGACCAGGCAGTTTAACAGAAATGCCGTATCACGTGGGCGGGAACTTAGGGGTAAATAACCAAACCACTAACCTACTCCGGTAAGCCTTGAGCGGCTGAGGGCGATTAGTGAGGTGCTAGCAAGATACGCCATGCCTAAAATGATATTGTGGAATGAAAAGTCAATAGCTGATAGGGCGAGAAATTCACAAATGAAAACGAAGAAGCCACTGTAGCAGCCACTATCCCTTTGAGTGCGGTACCGCACCTCAAGCACAACGCAAAAGACAACATTATGAAAGCATAACATAACTTAAGCTAAGTAAAAATAGCCCCTAAAAATAATACTATCATATGGCTTAGAAACCTTTGTATGTTTAAACTAGACGGTTGTAGCCGGCAACCTACTTTATTCGGTACTTGAGTGCAGGCTTACCGCACTCAAAGGGATTATTACTTTCTAGTGAAAAAAAAGAAAAAAGCAAATGCAGGTGCAACCGAGTTATCCAGGAACCAGGCCACGGCAGTGGCATAGAAATAATGTTCAACAAGAAGTTTGGTCGTGTAAGATCAGCTACCTCTAAAAGCATTCCTCCGTCCATCTTACTCTCCGATGGTCTTCAGTGGCAGGGTCCCAAAACCAACTATTTCCTATCGGTACTCCTTGGGCATCCACTGTCCAGATCCCTTCCTTAACCAGCGACGTCCAAACATCCAACATGTCTGCTAGCGCCAAGTTGCCACAATTTCGTCCCCATGGCCGGGGTGTGTCCCATCGAACCACGTCGTAAACGCCCTCATCAGTAACCACAGTTACACAATCACCGTCCAAAAAGGGCGCTGATTGTTCGATATAGAGTCCGGGGAACTAAGAAACCATTTCGGGATATTTTAGCTGATTTTCTTTCCCAAGCATTGCCCCAGGTTCAGGTTCCTGTTGGAGGACAGGACCCGATAATGTTGGAAGGAGGAGGGAAGCAGGTTCATGGCCATCCTCAGGTCTATTTCCCATTTCAAGACGGTTACTGCTAACCAGCTCTATTTCGTAGACATCAGCGAATAACTTTGGATCAAAATTTGTAATACCAGGCCCGACATGCGTGAAGGAAGCGTGTTTTGCTCTCGAGAGAAATGCCTTTGCGAAAGAGCTTATCTGATAGCGCTCTAGTAACTCTATTGGTAGAGGATCTTGAAGCGGCAGCCGAGCTGAATTTGGCACACGCTCTTGAATTGCCTCAAGAAGATGCTCCCACCGCTCAATGGCGTTTTAGAGATCGGCGGGTATCCAGGATCGCATACGCATGACGTTTTGCCCAAGATTACCCTGTCCGGGGCCACGGTAGAATTTTCCAATTTCCCACATGTTCAGAGCCTTCTTGAGAACAAAATCGACCGATACCCAGTGATCATCATCTGGGAATACCTTGATGTCTGGCCAAACTGACAGTCTCCGGCCTCCCCAAATGACAAGACAAGTGTTCAGGTTAAACCAAAGCCCATAATCGCCACTATCGGTACATTCTTCCGAATACAACAAAATGATCCTTCGATCCTCATTGAAGGGCTATTGGATGCTCAATCCTGATGCTAAGCCCAGATGTTTGCCTTAAGATGTGGTTCCGAGTAAGTCAGAAAAGCACTAATTTCGCAAAGAGCCACACAATTTCCCGAACCGAATGGATTTTAAGGGAGCTAGAACAAACCATCATCACTTCGGAGAGCCATTAGGTGCCACAGCTATGTAAAAAAGTTGTTCACTGTTGAAAAATTCTCACTTTACTCCATTTTTGCGATTCAGAACCTACATTCCATTTGGTTGATGCTCGGTGACCCGGACAGGACAGGGCAGGAAATTGCTACCGGGTAGGAGGCTTCGTGCATGGAGATTACGAAAAGTCAGGATGGGAAGTATCAGGAATATGCTTTCACATTGGATGAGAAAGAAAAGGCATAAAAAAGGCCAGTATATCGATTTATTGAGGAGGGAACATGCGCAAGAAGAGAATTCGGTTCGTTGGGTGCCAATCAACGTCAAACCTAACCACCATGTCCCCCACCACCGATGCCGCAACGGAGATGGTAGCCTCAATCCGCGTTTGTAATGCCGTGCCTCCGTAAAACTACTATCTGTATTGATGAACCAATCTGAAAGATTGCATTCTTTGCTGATATTTGTTGATACTGATGGCTGCTAGATAATAAGTGTTTCTGCTTGGGACATTTAGAGATGACTGATGGGGTGCTCTTCGTCAAATGTAGAGAAAAATCCACACATCGCTTCAAGGACCAATATGGGCGCTATATTGCCCTTGTTACTTAACATTGGGCTCTACTCATCGGTTGAGTGGGTTGGCGCTTTGGTTGCCTTTTCAGCCTGTCGAACAACTTTTTCCACAGCGTCGAACCCTGACATTGTTTTGACTGTGTTGTCAAACACGCCGTGCGGCATCACAGTTGCAAGTCGAGCCAACCAAGCTAGCTCACCCCTCCATATAACCGATGGGGGGTTCTTTTTGAGCAAATCTTGCACCGTCAACTTGGCCCACTGCTCTGCGGGCATAGCCTTGCCCTTCCTTAATTCATCTTGCCGCATTGCTCGTTCTGCTTCTTCCTTTGCTGGCTCATAGATGGAACCCTCCGGCAGTGTCCAGCTCCCAGAGTCTTGCATGCTCTGGATAATGTTTGTTTTAACGACACTTGTTCGCAGGTCAACGACCTTGATATCGAATGGCGCAAGCTCGAGACGCAGAGTGTCGGTGATTAGTACGAATGCGGCCTTTGAAGAGTTGTAGATGGACTGGAAAGGAAGATTCGTGCCGGCGCCCGTGGATGTGTTGTTTGCGATGATAGCGCTGTGGGATTTCCTCAATAAAGGCAAAAATGCTTGGATGACGGCAACATGCGACCACACGTTGACATCGTACAGCCTCTTCGCCTCCGCAATATTGACATCCACAAGGGGCATCAGGCTGAGAGTGCCGGCATTATTGACAAGGATATCCAGTGCGGGCACCTTGGCGATACATTCGGCGATTGATGATTCGGATTGTATGTCCAGGGCGAGAGTCGTGATACCGAGGGACGCCAGCTTGCTCATTTTCGCTGGATTGCGAGCTGTGGCGTAGACTTGCAGGCCAGCTTTGTAGAACGCGATTGCGAGTTCAGCGCCCATGCCTCCATCTGAACAGCCAGTAATCAAGACAGACCGCTTAGCAGCTGACATTTTTGCGTGAAAGTAAAGATTCTTGATTAGGGTAAGTCGGATCTTGGTGGGCTTTTGGTGGTAAGAAGAGTTGCTCGTGTAATTTGTCAAGCAGGAAATACGAGTACGGCAGGAAGTAGAAATACTATAATAAGAGAAAATCTAAACGGGAGAAGCGATTTTTATAATGTCTGTGAGACTCCCCCTTGCCAACAATTTAGTGAGCTTGTTGAAACGGAGCCCATTGTGCTCCGTTCCGGCAATGAGTTGGGCCGAGTGTGCGGGCGGGTGGAATGAAGTTAATGCTTTGAAACATAGGGACAGGATAAACTCAATGCCGACTCTTCCAAAGACCAACGAGAGATATCGTAAGCATTGGCAGTAGCGCGTGCTAAGTCTTAGCACGGCGCTACGTGGATTCCGACGTGCGGACTGTGGACTGGTGGAGTTGCGGAGTTGCGGATTTGTGGTGGGCTTCGGGGAACATCATTATTTTGGCGCGGCATGGAAAAAGAATAAAGTAGTCCAGAACAGTAAATGAAATGAATTAATGATGCGCAATTATTGATAGAGTAATGGATTACGGAAGCATGTATTTGGTATACTTACAGTTCAGTACGCGACGTACGATCAACGGAAAAATAGAAAGGTGATGACTGAATTTCTGCTCTTTATACAGGATTGGAAGAATACTAAGTAGTATCGGTATTGGTATACCGAATATTATTAGTATGTTTTATAACACTGTATGTATCCCATTTATTCGACTACCACACTCACGCGCCCTAGGTTGGGCACAAGGGCAATGGTTGTTTGGTTGTTAGATTCTCGCTGAGAAGTGACTCGAATTACAGGAATGTATGCTCCTGAAGTATTAAATGTGTGGGTGAATTCCAGCTCAAGTGAAGTAGAAGAGGAGCCAAAGTCTTTCCTCATGAACTGGCCCACGCCATGTGCATCCCATTCGACTGACACAATGCCACCAGTATTCGGAGGAAGTTCAGTTTGGAGTTTAAACTGAAGGGTCTGCCCAATCTTGGCTTTGAAGTCTGTAGATCCCTCAACAGTCAGGTTGACCACAGGCTGGATCCCGAGACGCTCTGTAGCTCTGGCGGGAATAATGACTTGATTCTTCTCGTCAACTGTATATTTGGTCGGCGCTGGAGGCGTCACTCCTCTCTCGACCCAGGCGCTGATGTCTCTTAAATGCTGAAGAAAGAATCCTCTGAAATCAACAAGGCGCCTCGACATGGGAGCCATAACCTCTTCGATGCTATGATCTGCGTTTTCGTAAAAGTAGAGACGGTAGGTGTTATTAAAATTATCACCAAGTGCTTTCTCCACACGGTGCTTGTACCAATCTGCGTGCCAAGGGAATGCGTCAAAGTCGAGGAGGTTGTCCATAACAATGAGCTTGGTTGTGATATTTCCAGTGTGCGAGCCGCCGCCAGCGGGAGTCTTGGCCATGAGAGGAGCCATGACAGTCGCGCGCTGTGGGTAACGTGCGGTCCCGTTCTCGTGGCGGAGGCAATCGTAGCCATAGTATCCATCGGCGACAGTCGGAACCTGGTGTCTGTACAATGAATGCACCGAAAGAAACCATCGGTTATTAATATAGACAGTCGCTCCCTTACTTAAAGCATCCAGGGTAGCGGCGTCATTGGTAGCTTTGATTGAAATGGTGCGTGTGTCCACACCGAGCGTTCCTGAAAATGAAGTGGTTGATCCATTTCCAGCCACGATGGCAAACTCCAGACCATATTTTCTTGTGCCAGAAGGGATTGAGTTAAGAACGATTTCCACTGGTGCGCCAGTCGAGTTGGTTGTGACACTTTCAATGGTTGTGTTGAATGACACCAGCGCATCCCGGAAGAAGCTTCCTAGCTCTGATTGCTCTGCGCCCAAATATCCTGGCTTACTCCAGAAATCATCGACATACGTCGGGTCCATGCCCTTTACTGCCGGGATGACAATGTTGATGAGGGTATCGTACATTAGCGTCCTGTTCTGGCCAAGCCCAGAATAATCTTCCCATCCCTTCATCGGCACTCCAAGGTTTATTGCTTCCTCAAGCACGGAACGCTCGGCCTCACTTAGGAAAGAGAAATTACCATTGCCAAGTGGACTGGCCGCAATTTCCATGAGCTTTTTGCTTTCTGTGAGCACGAGGCCCGGTAGGCTGCGGATCGACCAGTTGTTGAGGAGTGACATGGGCACAGCTTGAATCAAGGCCACACAGCCATCCCAAACACCAAAGGTATTTTCTATCGCACCGATTGCTTGTAAAGAGCCCCCGCTACCACCATATAAATATCCATAAATCGACCGCGACTCGTCTTCGTTGTAGTATTTTCGGGCAAGCTGGCGCGAGAATTTGGCGAGGGCTGCATCGGCGCGGTAGCCGGTTGATCCAGAGGCTTGCACTGTGTATCCACCACTCTCAAGGCCGAATAATATGGTATAGTTGTCGGCTGTGGACCTTTGAGAAGGATAGATGAGTTGGAAAAAGCGGCCTTCATATTGAGACTTTGGCGGAAGGTAAATATTGAAGCCGACAGTTGTTCCATTGAAATGACCAGCTACCCGACGATGTGGCGCAGGAAAGAGCTCATCTGTTTCGCTATCAATAATGAGGGCATTGTACATTGGGTCGGTGCAATCCAATGTAATTTGCAAAGGCCCGTTATCGCCCAAGGTTGCACAGGCAACTTCGGCGCGGGGGAGTACGGCTCCCCAGCATAGCCCGAAAAGCCAAAGCGAAGCAAAAAATGTAGCCATATCTTTGCTCTAATAGTGAATTAGTATCTTGTTAGAAGATTTTATGGAGCAAGAAAAATAAAGAAGGAACCAAGGCTAGCTTGGATCTTCCCCTTTTTACTATGGGCAAATGGACTTACGTGAATCCCAGGTTGAAAAATAGGTAGGGGATGGGCTCTTGCCAATTTGACCGATAGAGTATCTGGAAATGGTCGCTCTTGGTGGCTCTGATCTGAGAACCAGCATCTAGAAGGCAACCTCTTTATAATGATGGTAGACGACCATACTCGGCATAGCCGTGTTACGAAGCGCTTCAACCCCTGACAGGATTAAATGAGCCAAGAATTGGTTGGCCACAATTTGTCTCGCTATGTGACGCATGGGTGCTGCGATCTTGTCCTGAGAAAGCTGGGCTCGTATATGACATGTCGACGCGTGCACTTGTTCATATCTAAGTAAGACATTGATACAGAAAAAGAATGATATTGTCTTATTTTGTCAATTATTGCAACTGGCTATCTGGCTATCTTGATTCGTTGCTACCTTTTACTGACTGAACATCGATCAATGTCCTCGAAACCACAGAGACCCCTTTCTTGCCGCTGGGGAGTTTCAGTAACCGATGACGCTCTATCTGGTATGGATCCCCTATACTAACCAAATTAAGAGTGGGCGTGTTACAGGTTTGTGAGTCATCAACCAGCATCGTAACTGGAAGTCGTAAAATTCTAACTTTAATTTTAATTTTTGACTGATGAAAGTGAGGCGTGGCGGGCCCATGCACCAGGCCCACGACGAAACCTTGCCGGGCGCGAATGCGAAAAAACATTGGAATTGCGAAAATTCCATCTCCACATTGCGATCGGTAGTGAGACAATCACTGATTTATTTTAGTATACCATTGGAGAGTAACTAAAATTGCCTCTGTAGAAGGGACTGTGGCATGGAATTGGCTATGGTCAAAAAACGACCAATTCAAACTGCATTCTCTTGTTCGTGTAAGTATACGGCAGTACTCATCACTCATCCGTTTACTGACGCCGTCTGCATCTTCTCTTAGCGGCGTTACCCTTCAACTTGCCGCCACAACCACAGCTCAATTTACCATCGGCCGAATCGCCACTTTTGTTCTGACGGGGATGGCCATTATCATTGTTCCAATTTACCAAGCCGAGTGCGCTCCCAAGGCTGTGCGCGGCATGTTCAATACAACTATTCAAGTCCAGGTCATCTTCGGGGAGTTGGTGACCACCTTGGTCACTCACATACTGGGCCCAGAATGTTGACAATGACAGCGGCTGGTAGATCTCTGCCAGCCTTTAATATGTCATGCCCGCCCTTCTCCTGTTCTTTTTACACTTCCTTTTACAGTCGCCCCGCCGGCTTCTTTCTCACGAACGCATGGACGAGGCCAACATTGGTCTCAATAAGTCAAGGAAAGCAGCTAATGACGAGGACATGGAACTCGAGCTCAGAGCTATTGCATACGCCGATGCCAACGAGGAGTTGGGCACCTGGGGTGAGGTTTTGAACAAGGAGAATCGCGTGCGCACTGGCGTCGATATAAATTATTGGGTATGCTAGGACAATAAATCTGGGCAAGCTTTTTCCTCGCAATGCGTTGTAATTTTCTACAAAGCCAATGGTTTCCGCTCCCAAGCGCTTTTGTGCAACGTAATCACAAACATTTTCTCCCTCGGCACCGTAGTTTCGACATGGCTCCACGTTGACAGCATCGGAAGGCGCGGAGTGCTGCTTGCGGGTTCTTTTATGGGAATCTTTCTTCTGATCCTTGGCATCACAGCCAGCGTCGACCAATCAAACCTCAGCTCTGAGATTCGTGGTTTGATGGCTGCTTCCATCATGTGATGCGCATTTTCCTTCCATTTTCCATGAGCGCCTGTGTGTGTCTTCCTCAGCATTGGTTCACCCCACGCCTTCTACCCAAGACTCATACTTACAAAACATTTACGTACCATTTCCCAGGTGTTACATCATTTTATCCGAACAGACAGTAGTATTTTCCTTAATAAAATTGATTATGAATGATAAACCCACCGTAGAACACAATGTTGGGAAGGGTGACGTGCCATCCGTCTTTTTAGTCAATAGGAAAACCCCACAACATCGATACTATCTTTTAGATAAATTCGACTGAAGCTGGAAATGTTGTTCCATTTTCGATTGGAGGAGACTCAATAGCCATACTAGAACATGCTCAAGTTAATCGCTTCATCGATTTTCAATAATTGGCTCAGTTGAGTGAATTGTATACTTGATTAAGTTTTGACCAACTGTTGTTTTAGCCACCCTATACAGTTTGGTGCCCAGAATCTAGAAATACTGACACTATCTTTCCTGCTAGTAAGCAGATGATGAATGCCTATTGCGACTTCGCACTTTGGAGGCTGTTAGTTTGCAACATGGAGATCCCATTGAAGCCTGTACGCCGAATACTAGTCAGTAATTCACCTTTCTGGACGATGCATTCCACTCAATATCCACTCTTTCAGCACAAAAAACAGCCAAACAAGTACAGAGGGAGCCCCATAACAAACCCAGAGGCAGAAGGTCCCACATATATTAGTAGCGGTCGTTGGTCGAAGCGAGATTTGGAAATCCACCACGCTAATGTGACTGCGTAGTAGCTTAGAGGGAGTGCACTTTTTTGCACTACTGTTCAAACTTCATCTGTTCTTGGAATACCGACACTTACGAAAGAGGTTACACGAGAAACGGTGGCTGGGAAGTAGGTGGGTGCGTGTGGTAATCAAGACTCAGTAGAACACGAGAATACACATTCCAATTGAGATAAGAGTAGATAAATGCCAAAACCGTCAGCTTTTATGATTTTTGGACTACATGTTGGACCATACGTTCTTCATCGCTAGCCGGGCATGTGTTTTAAGGTGGCCTATCGCATTCAATAACTCCTAGGGTATGTTCCAGGACCAAAAATGGGGTAATTATGCGATATTTTCTGTCAGCAAGATTCCATTGTTTCTTTTTGTTCCAATGCATCAATAGGTAATGATCTTGGCAATGTGTTTTAAATGCCAGTTTGTCTAATTCCACATGAGCGGTGTGAATCCGTCCCTCCTCCATGGAGTGGCTTGGGAGGGGCGAATGCGATTTGATCCTTGTTGTGGCTGCACGCCGTCGGAATCAAGACTGAATTAAGTGGGGGTTTTCGCCGATAATCCACTAGGGCAAATTAATAGCTTCAGGGCGGTGGGCATACGGGCGTTGTCGCACGGTGTAGTGAAACCCGACTAAGGCAGGGGCATCCTACGATGTTTATATATTAAGAGAGGCCATTCCATCACTGCATCTCCTCGATATTATCGCGATAAAGCTTCCAATTATTTTGATCGAGTTTTTACTGTTGAATCACGGTCCATCTACACAATGCCAGACATAGAGGTGGACGTTGATATGGATGTTGAATTCGATCCGGTTCGATGTGCGCAGCTCCACAACCAACTTCTTGCCAAGGTCCTGTCGCACATTCCTGGTGCAACTGAGCAAGTAAAGCAAGATGTTATCTCTTCATGGTCGGAATTGGCCCCTGAGGCTCGCCCAACGGAAATCGCAGAAGATTCCCCCTTGTATACGTTTTTATCTTTGATACACAGATATGAGCCAGATACAATTCCTTTCACGCCAGAGTTTCTACAGCCAATACCGGCATGGTTTGATAATGAGTATTTCACGGAAGACCTCGATGACGAGGATCGAAGCTTTATTCTACTCTATCCAGAAAACACATTGAGCAACACAATGGACTATGGATTATGGTTTGACATTGACACGTGTCTTGTAATATGGAGCACTTGGCGGGTGGGTTGGAAAAAACCTGGCTCACCATTTCCACCTGATGAAGAATGGGTTCCGTTGGAGTTTGTGCTAAAGAAGGCTTTACATGCATGGAACATGGATAAATTCTACTGGGGTCCAGACCATCACGGAGAAGACACCTTATTGATGCGACGCTGGGTACCCGCTGATCTGGACAATGCCATTGAGCAGTGGGAGCTTCTTCTCCAGGCCATTCAAGAGCGACTACCTGATTCAGGAAGCCCAGCCCGAATTGACCCCTTACCGAGCGACCTTGTCGAGAGGTACAGCCTAACTTCCTTTGCAAAGGCATTCCTCTGTGCTGCAAAACGCCCATCGTTTCGTTACGTTGGACCAGGGATTACGACATTTACTCCAGAATCATTTGCTCAAATCTACGGAACGGAGCCGCCCGATAGTAACCGCTACAACGGCCAAGGTGATGAGTACCGCGCATGTCTGATTCTTCCAGCACAGTCAGGTCCTGTTCCTCAAGTTGATTTTGTGAGCCGGCGAGGGAAAGAAAGAGGCTTTCGCTGTAATCAGATGGTGTCGGACTGGTCGGGACTTTATCTGTTCTGCATGTCACCACAAATGACAGGAGATTGCACAACAGTTGTCACTGCTGAAGGCATTGTCGACACGATACGATGGGAGACGCCCCGACCGTGGGGGCGTCCCACGGGAAACTTGCCGCTTTCAGGAATGCTCTGGCTTTGGGGCGAGTTGGTCAGAACGGGATTGTGGACGGTAGACTCTGAAGGGGTATCTACAAAGGATGCTTGGTTCTGGGATCCGAATACGGAGGATGACCGGAGAATATTGTGGACGAAGGAGTGTTTTTAAAACGGGCCTATGCATATATTGATATCGGACTCTCAGTCTGCTTTGATGCCGAATAAAATCAATAATATGACCGACACGGCTCGAAATCTTGCCTTAGATTCAATTTATACCTAGACAAGCTCAACAAGTCACTAAGCCTTGGTGAACACCCAAACCATTCATAATGCGAGCGACAACATCAGGTTTTCAATTTTATTGAAAATGTCATTTTGACGGCACAGGGGAAAGTGAAGTGAGACTCCGCTAGTCTATGGTATAATGGCGGCCTATATACCGTTTGAGAGTCTCGGGTGCTTCATTTCCAGCATTTGTGTGCCGAGCTCAAAGGCCACCATTAGGGAATGCTTTCGTAGAGTGCTCGAAGAAGTTCATTTTCACGAGTCGGCAACTGATGAGATATTGTAAAGCAGGACAATATCTGAATGAAAAACCTTTCCCCGTAAAAGATACCTAAAGATGCATTGTAGAAATTTGTGATATTATTTGGGTTATAACTTTACAGGCACGCTGCCTGGACCCTCGGATGATTTGCTCTTGTCCTCTATTTGCCAACTTGGAATTTCTCCTGGTGTAGGTTGATTTGGTGACTGATAGCCAAATCGGATTTCTTTCTTTTCTGATGTAATTGTGATCTCGAAACAACCAGGTGGTGGAGAGATTTTCTGTCCCAAGTTGACCATCCCACTTTTCCAAAATACGCAAAACTAAGATGATTCTGTAAGCGAATTCTCTTGCTAGATTAAAATAGAAATCGAACTCTGAACTTTGTACCTCATTAGATATCGACAGCTCGAACAGCTCAGCCAAGCCCGCAAGGTTAGAGTTGTAAATATTTACAAAGCTCCCCCTACAATCCATACTAATTTGTATGGAGCAGGGGAAAGGCGGATCAACCACATTGAAGAGACATTGTCCTTCAACGCTCGTCAGGGGCTCCGTCGGCGTATTGGCTGGTAATAGACGGTTGATCTTGAACTGCGTAACCTGGCCATTGGAAATATCGATTTCATTAGTTGTTGACATGGCCTTTGAGAGGAACCGAACACTCTTAGAATATTGTTTCGGGGAGGCTCAGTGATAGGACTATACGCCCTAGAGTATCATAGGGCTACAGTAGGTGCTTTGCTCCACACCCAATGCAAAGCATAGAGGAAACACCAGTAAAAGGTGTCGAGCATCATTCTTGTTGCCAAACGTGGTTGGATTGCTGATTGGCACAATTGGGACTCGTGCTAAGTTGACTTCCATTCTCACGCAATTTGTATGCTAACAAATGTACTAGGTACAGCTATCCCGCTCCCAGATGGGCCAGTCCCCTTGTCTGTGACTCGCTTGGAGCCTTGCGACACTCTATGAAACCTGCAGTCAGGCCTAACCTTTTCAAATGTCTCATTATGAGCCTTTCGTGGCTGGCTGAGGCGACCCAAAGTAGATTGGGAACTGGGTCCTACGCCACCTGGATCACACCGCCTTACTAACAAGCTCAAGGCAGTACGGAGTTGCCGCCAGGCTCTGTACTCGGTAACTGGCCGTGCAAAAAAGATGTAAAAAGAAGGGCGCTTGCTATAAAGGTTTATTGGAAAACGAGTATCCTGATACCTATCCGATAATCATGAAGGAGGTGCGGTGCATTATTTGCATGGCACTCTGGTCTAAAGCTAAGCTTAGCGCCAGTAGGAACTTAGCGGCTCAGATCGGACAGGTGGAGAAGGTGTAGCGAGGCCAACGATTAACCATTTGGAAGACCCTTTACGCGTGCATCCAGGGAACGTGACAAAGGATGACTTGATGAGCTACCTAGCCTCACTGGAAGGAATCACTCAAAGGAGTACCGCTACTACGTGGGGAGTCTATATATCCAGAATCTTAGCCTAACGGGGGACCCTGTTGGTACTAGCCGAAGGACCCTGGCTCCGGGGGTCTCATTATCCTTCTTGGTCGGTCACTCCATTCGGGCGCACGATGTACCTTTGACTCGTCACCTTCATACTAGTACCATCGAGAGCGGGAGCTTACGAGGACAGGAAAATCTCACGGACAGAAGTTCGCTAAGGATCCGAGTAATGTCAAAGGTGGCAAGTGCTAATACATGCAGCGTGTTCTGTGGCTGGCTGAAGTTGGTCAGGATCTCTCCGTCCCGTGTTAGACGGCCATTCAGCTGGCCATGCATGTCTCAAAATACCAATTCAAGTTTGGCGTAAGTGGGAAGACCAGTGGCTGTCGACATCACCCAGCCGGATATCCAATTTCCCAGGGACCCCTCCACCGATGCCCACTATCAACCTCACTTCAATGACGGGAAAGCTTCGTTTCATTTGTGTTGCTGCAATGGCCGCACTGTTGATGCCGTACTGCCCGGAGGGTAGGCACGCAATCACGACGTTATGGTCTCCAATCTTCCCTAAGGTGTACGTGTTGGTATCAAGGAGACCTCAGGACAAGTCATCGTGGGTTTCGTCAAGCATAAGCCGAGCAGCAGTCAGCTCAATTGGAAGTGCAGATAGCCATCCAACCGTTTATGCCTCGTGCGACAACCGTTTACGGCCAGGGCCGCTTGTGTGTTCTTGACAATCGACTTCCTCGAATGGAGCAGCTCTTTGTCGCCTGGAAACGCTCACGGTGCCACCGAGGCTATCTATGCGACCTCTCTTCCTACTGGGGCCATCGGGCAGACTCGGGGCACTCATGGTTGAGAGCTAATTGTGACGAGCCCTGGAGAACTCACTATTCAAGCCGTACCCAGCCTCACTGTGTATGCCGCTCCAGAACCAGGTGCTTTGAAGTCAGTGGAAGCAATGGTGTTGAAGGTTGTTTTCATTTGATCCTTGTCGCAAATTTCACAATGATGAGTCAATACATGTCAGCCACCTTCAATCACGAGCCTGCCAACCAATCATCCTGTTGTGGCTGACCAGCATATTCAGTGAAGAGACGCTAACCACATTGAACTGGCGTAGAAACACACCAACCAATAGATTCCCTGTCGTCAGTGAACATCCAATAAAATTCAAAATCGCGCCTTGGCATTTTCTCAACTGTGATTGGATAAAATTGCAGCTGACATTTGTCAATTCCGCCTTCATCAATCGTCTCCATCTTAATTCTGCTCAAATTTCCCTATCCAACAGGCTCACTTAAGGCACCTCTTTTACGCCCCCTGATAATACGAAGGCGAACGCCTTTCTTCAACTTGTCTCAGCTCGTTTCCACAGAGCTATTTATCTACATCCCGAATCAGAAAGAGTGTGATCGGCTCCCGACACAAGAGTAATCATTCTTCGACCCCATTCACACGCAATGTTTTTTTTGGTGGTAGATCAGGATAGCAGCAAGTTCCTCTAGCTCGGTCTCCTGCCAGAAGCTTCACCAACCCCAATATCTTAGTGGAATCAATATTCCAGGGGGACTTTAGTCGGGTCTTCCAACAGTTACCAAGGTATGAGACTGCTCAACACTTCTTCGCACAGACTTGAGGATTTTGTCGGGATAGCAATACCTCCATATGCTATCTTATCCCACACCTGGGCAGACGAGGAGGTTACCTTCAATGACCTAAATGACAAAGATGGCAACTATCTCCAGAAGAAGGGATATAAAAAGATTTCGATTGCCTCTAAACTTGCTTTGAATGATGATCTGGGGTATGTCTGGGTTGACACATGCTGCATCGACAAGTCCAGCAGCAGTGAGCTCACCGAGGCTATCAATTCTATGTTTAGATGGTACGCCAACGCGCAAGTGTGCTATGTATATCTCTCAGATGTGCCAGAGGAATTGAAGCCTTGCCACAAGCACCGATTCGAAGCTTGTCGATGGTTTACACGAGGCTGGACGCTACAGGAGCTCATCGCGCCTCCAATTGTCCTGTTCTACGATCAGCATGAAAGTTTACTCGGCACGAAGCATTCACTCGCTGGAGATTTGGCGGACATAACAGGAATTGACATTGAAATTCTACAAGATGGATCGAGTTCAACTATTCTCTACTCTTTACCTGTAGCGCGCCGCATGGCATGGGCAGCCCACCGCCAAACGACTCGGGTGGAAGACATGGCCTATTGCCTCCTGGGAATATTTGACGTCAGCCTTCCTTTGATCTATGGCGAAGGAGAAAAGGCCTTTTCTTGGCTTCAAGAGGAAATCATCCGGCAGTCGAACGATCTCAGCATATTTGCCTGGAAGTCTAGCTCCAAAGAGCTCCGGGGTATCTTTGCTAATTCGCCGGCTGAGTTTAAGGATGCGGGTCAAATCATGAATGTCCGAAGCAATATCGAGAATCCAGAGTTCAGCATCACAAACAAAGGAATCAAGACTGTGATGGATTTTATCGGCTATCAAGGAGATGAAGATGAAAAGGCTGATTTTGTGCTACCGCTGCGCTGCACTTTGGGACACGTTGGTCCCTCTGTCCATGGCCACTTGATGCGTAACCGGCACATGGGCATTTACCTCGACGTTTGTGGACCCGGAGTTTACGTCCGCAGCCGGGCCAATCTCCTTTGGGAGCAGGGCATGCTTGATTCCCAGACAGCTGGAGTAGCTGCGGAGCGATATATTTTGAAGCACATCCCTCCGGGCAGTGACCCAGGTTCCGCACGCGAAAAGATGCGTTACAAATGCTTTCGCTTCCCGTTTCCCTTACACACACAGCACTACCGGTATGAGTCAACACACCCCGCCACGTGGTGGAACCAAGAGGGAAAGGTGTACTATCGAGACATGGATCAGACCTTTAGCGGCATGCATGTCTTCACATCAAGATTGGTCAAGTCTGAGAACAAATTTGCCCTAATCTTTGGCGTGAAGACTGTCATTGGAGGCAAGGAAGTGGCATGGGCTACCTTTGTCAACCGCCAGTTCGACCCTCCATTATTCGATGATGCAGCAACCGGAAACGTGAGCTTTATTGAGCTTCTTGGGAAGCTAGGAGTCTCTGTCAGGATCGACATAACCAACGATGTCGGGGATTCAACACCCCGACCTGAACCCGAACCAGCCCGCATCAGAATCAAGGATTTCTTCCCTGAAAAAGGTTACGCTGACGAGCTGGCGAAACCGGGAAACAATGGCTTGCTTTATTCAGTCATTCTTCGCCAAAGCAAAACGTCAAGGGAAAATGCGATTTACTTGGAAATGGTTCCGGGCAGGGGAATAGACGGAAAGAATAGGGTTTGAAACGATGCGCTGTAATAAGCGCCTTTTGTCCTACTAGGGACGCACTGGCGTTAAACAATGCAAAAAAACAAATTGAAGTGATCTGCAAATCAACGATATTATCTATGGGACTCGTCGCTCATCGCTTTCTTCTAGCAATTTCCACCCTCTTACACAATATTATGAATCGAATTCCAATTTGACCATCATGGCTCATACGCGCCGTATAGAGATTTGTAGGAACCCGGGCTGTCTTTAAAACTGGTTCTCTCCTCTGCGTGGATCTTGGCAAAGTATCGCCTGTACCAGTTCCCTTGGGGGAGCAAAACAAAATGAAAACAATCGCGAAACGCATTTTTGACATATTCCTCACACTGCCCACTGGACAAAGTGTCTGAGAATGGCATCCCCAGTGTGCAATTCTCTTCGAAATATGAAGAGCTTCCTCGTCCCTCGACGGACAGATCTATTGAAGATTGGGTATACCGCTGTCGCAACCTTTCGGTCTCGTCTCTAATCGCGTTGAGAAAACGTTGAAAGGATGGGTCCGATGGATCTGATATCCAGTCATGCCAGACGGCATAAATCTGAACCTTTTCGAGTCGAGGAAAACGACCGGCTGCCTTGTGATCCGCCAGCTCGGCCAGATCCTTCCAGATGAGCGACCCCGCAAATAGTCGAACGACAATAGTTTTGACGTTTGGCGGGATGCTGTAAGCCAAGCAGTTTCCATAAATGTCTAGGCTCTTGAGACGGGTGTGCCTACAGATCAAGCTGTCGTCAATCTTTAACGTCTCTATATTTCTGAATAGCGCCAGATTAGTTTTCCCTGTGAATTCAATACCTCGAAATTGTCCAGGCAGGTTATCCTCAATATTCAAGTCGAGAAATTTGAGTGTGTCTCGCTTTTCCGACAGGCATTCTACTAATTTTGACGGTGGGAGGTACTGGTAGGACAAGTTCCAATCCAGCACGCTTTGGGAGACGTAACGGAATCTCTCTAGCTGTGTCGTGTCCTTGATTAGGTGTCGGATCAGAGAGGTAAAGCGAACATCATTTCCCATCGAACAGTCCTCAATCTCTAAGCTGCGGAGCCTTGGCAGACTGGGAAATTGTGTAACAGTGCCGTCCTTGCCGGATGAGTCAATGGAAACATCGATCCCCTTGGTTCCCATGATGATTAGCCGCTCTAGATTGACAGCAGCGCCCAAAATGACGCCGATGCCGGGATGTGAGAGATAGAAGCCTGATGTGCCATCGCCAAGCTGCAGCTGACGAAGACTGGCCAGCCCTGCAGTTTTTAAGTTTTGAAATCGTGCATGCAGAAAATCAAAGCATTTCCCGTGTGAGTATGCCATGTTTTCGATTCGCAGCCCCAGAGTCTCGAGATTCGGAGCCATGGCGATCAACAGCTCGACACAAAAGATGCCCGGGGCTGATGGGTAGTGACTGCTGGGGTGGACCTGTTTGAAGTCTGGGTCATCGGGGTGATGCATCAGTAGCTTCTGCGCGACCCGCTTCAGATGGCCGAATTCTTCATCAACGATCCACCCGCCCAGGTTTAAATGACCGCCATGGTGACTGAGCTGCTTCACAACAGCAGCGAAATCGGGACGCTCATCCAGCGTCCGGATCAGCTTGGGGAGACGATGCGGCATGGACATTGATGCGGTGGTAAAGCATGGGCTGGGCGATGAGTCTGAAGAGGCGCGAGGTTGCACTCACGGCGCGGAGTGTGGCGATACCCTGGGCCTGGGTCTCGTCGGCGCCCGAGAGAAACTCGAGCATGGGCTCATGGCAGCAGTGGACGCAGAGCTGGGAAAAGATGAGGTACAAGATGTCCTCGCTCAGGCCGCCGAGGCTGAGCACCTGCTGCTCTGGCTGCATACTGAGAGGCATGATTGATGATGATCTTGAGGCATATTTGATGAGCAAAATGGGATGACTCCCTTTCCAGCCATGTTGGTCACACGCGTGCTCCACCAAGCCAATCGCAGACGCGTCCTGAGTGCGGCGTTTCTCGGCAACACGGCGCAAGCTGTGATTTTAGCCAGGACAAAAACGCGAGTGCTGGCTGTACTTGCTTTTTTCTTCCTCTTCTCTTATCTGATCGATCATCTCACCTGAAATCCTGCCCAAACTAACTTTGATATGCATGGAAACGCCCAGATGACCCCGGCTAGATGACCCCGCAACATCCTTCCAATGGAAATGAAAGTGGACCCATCCCAGGTCGACGTGTTCCCATAAATCGGACCACGTGGACTGGTAGTAGATGGAGCTGGCTGGAATCGTCGATGAGTTCATAGGTCTGGTCATGGGCATATCAGAGGATATGGTGGGAATTTTGCTTCACAAATCAGTCTCTTGGGGCAAAGCCGCGAGCGTACAGTCCTTTGCCTTTGCAGAACTCAGCCCCAGTCCTGGCGATCACCTCGCCCCACCGGAAAATAATGCGTGAGGATGGACAAGCCGGACCCTGTCAATTCCAGTCGATCTGATGGCGATCAAATCATGCTAGTAAGATGTAGTCATATCTGTCGCCTAACGAGGGCTTCATTCGTTTTCTCCTATTGCAATACTGTAGTCATTACTCCTATTCATTCAGCGTTACCTATTTTCATCATCCATCTTGTACTCGAGAGGGAAGTCTTCCCTTTCAACGTTTGTCTTCAAAAGTCTCCAATGCCGTCCAATTTTTGAACTCAAACTTTACCCCGTAATCTTCGAATTTCTTGGCTACAATGCCATCCACGAAGCAATGCGAAATATCCGACGTCGCTGATACATAGGAAAGATTTGGAAATTGTTGCAGATGCTGACCCTTCGACTCGGCAAGATCCGTCAACGCCCTCTTCGCGTACGAGGACATTACCCCTACATGGTGTACCAGGTGTAGAGAAACAGTGCTGCGGGGCAAACACTCAATCAAAGGCTCATACTGGTTCTCTTTGATGTATCGGCAATTCGCGTCCACGTGAGCACGATCGGCTCCGAACATGGTCTTGAACAGCAAGTTCGAGCTGAGCAGAGCCGTTTCCAACGAGGGAAATTGTTTCAGGTTCAACCAGAGCCTGGGATCAGTGTTGCTTAATTTTCTCGAATACTAATTCGATCGCAGATCCAGATGCAAAGACTTGAGGCTTGTCCGATGGTTGGCCAAACAGCTGCCCACGGCGGATGGGAAGAAATGGTAATTGAATGGGGCAAGTAAGACGTGCGAAGGCCGCTGGCAAGCCCCATAGACAAATGTGTGCAGATTGCCAGTACAGCGATCGAGCACACTTCGTAGCTCCTGTTCGCACATGTGCACTGAAACTAGGTGGAGCGACTTGAGATTGGGCATGTTTGGCAGCTGCTTGATCTTATCGGCTTGAACGTCAGAAATGCTCAGCAGCTGCAATCCTATCGACACCTCCATGTCGGGCGCCGCAGTAAGGCTTGCATGGTTGGCGCTGATTGCCTGTAAACATGACTGGGGGAGCCCGAATTTAGGCAAACTGCATCCGCACTCAACGCCAATGGATTGTGCGTTTGGCAACAGAGTCATCAGCAGGCAGGCAGACTCGGAAACCAATGTCTGTCGCCTGTCATACCTCGGAGCTGGAAGCGCCCACATGGGGTCCGGCGGATTCTGTCCTTCAGTCAGATTCCCTTTGGCGTCAACATAGCCTGCCAGGAATGAGGCGAAGTGACGCTCTTTCAATCCTTTTCCCATGTCCAAAACATCCACGCAGCTACCTGGCCCTGCGCCAGAGAGTTGAGCGTCGGATATACCGGCAGCCTCCAGCAGCATTTGGCGTGCTTCGTCGACAGCAAGAGTTTTGAACATCGCTTCAGGAAGGTATACAGCTCTAACCAAGTTCGCCAAGTCAGGTCGAGCAATTAGAGTGCGCACAAAGGAGCGGAAGCGCCCATGCCGACCGTGGTTGGGGATGGAGCTGGTGCTAAATCCAAAGGAGAATTCATGGTACAGAACAGGCTGGGCTATACGCCGTATGGCTTTCGAAGTAAGACAAAGGGAGAAAAGGGTTTGTTTGGCCAATATGTCGGCATCAACATCCGCCGGATGCTGCAAAAAGTATCGCTGATGAAGAGTACCAACACCGGGCGATAGTGAGGGCTGCTCTCCTCTGCAGTGCATGCAGAAGCTGCTGCAAATGTGCTGCAAAATCTCTACTGGGAGATTTTCCAAAGTGTTGGGAGATTCGACAGCCATTTTCGGGTCGTCTGAATGACCACAAACGCCTTCGTCAAAATGTGAAGGAGGTGAAGTCATCATCGCTCTTGGCCTGATGTTTCTCAGGCACCCACGCATCGGCATTTTGTCGGCAGCCTTTTGACTCGTCTTGGAACACAGCCTATCCAAGTACGGCCAATGTCACGGCCAATGCCCCGTCCAAACAAGACAGCGGACGTCGGCTCAGTCCTAAAGATTGGATCTTTTTTTTCCTGATTGTCATCAACATGGGAGATTTCAGATGGGCTTTGGGTAGGTCTCGGCTATTTTTGAATTCGCTAGCAAGATGGATCACTACCACCAGAGCATCGTTACACAGAGAAAAAGCCGTGGTTAGGTATGAGCAGCTTGTTACTCGGCAAATAATACATAACCTTTCCACACCCTTCAGTCAAAACTAGATGTAATTTTGAAAGCCAAGGCATCCATAAACTCGCCATGTGTGTAATGCCAGGGCAACTAGCCTTGTATTAAAAAATAACGGCCCGTAACTAATGTGCACTGGGGGAACCACGGGCCTCGGCTGCTTTCTCCCTAGGAAGAAACCCGGCCTGGAAGCATCGAGGCGGTACGTCAGTGAGAAGAGTCGCTCTTCGGAGCCGTGAACCCATGGACAATGGAATACGATGCAACTAAATACACTTAATTTCATCTTTGGCCATGACAACCAACAGCGCTCCATCTTGACCCTTCCAGGCCCACTCGAGGGTTTAGTCATGGCCACCATAACCAATCATGGCGCGCGTTAACTTTAGCGAGATGATCCGCAACTAGCCTCGATAAAGTTGATCGGGTTGGACACCAAGTGACCACGGGGGAAACAACGTCTCCATTATTCTGACGTAATTAGACACGATGGGCGGCAAAAGAGAAACAATACCGTGAGTGCTCGGATTTCCATGTTTGTTTGGCATCTTCACCGTCAACCTGGCGAGGCGACTTGTTCAGGAGAGTAAACCACCTGGCCACATTCATTTGTGACACGTCCCCTGCAGCTTTTCACGCTGCGACACACGAGAACCAATCTCAGCTGCGAAGGATTCAGTGGCGGTGGCTCTAGCAGTCTCATCATGCACCGAATTGAGGTGTGCTGATCGGGCGCCCGTGTTGTGAACGGGGCAGCGCATAGCGGCAATAAGCAGACTCTAGCTGCTGTGGGCTTAGCCTGGCACTTCCTCTGCAAGCCGCACGGGGGACGTCCGCCCTTTAATTACTGCTGTGGATCACCAGAAGCAACAGCTTGCCTTGGCAGCTGGAATCCGCAGAGCCCGAAATTGCTGTTGACCCTCTGGAGTCAAGAATAAAAGCGTCCGCAGGAATGCAACCGATCTTCTGCTGATCAACTCGACCACTCACTCCGTCTATTCCAAGAGTTCAACACGCACACACACACACACACAATGGCACGCATCAGACTCACTGCCGCAGCCCTGTTCTACTTGGCGTCATTCGCCGCCGCCTCCAGTGGCACGACCACCTCTGACGCTCCCACCCAATCGCCATCGACGATCCCGGTCGAGGGCCAGCTCACCTCGCAAGGCTGCTATGGTGCGCAATCAAAGACTGTCAGCGCGCTGAAGAAGGTCGTGTTCGTGTCCTCGGGCTCGTGCTTTGACGCATGCAGCGGCCGGAACAAGCCTGTCATGATCCTGTCCGGGCCCAATTGCTACTGCGCCGACACGTATCCGGCCAAGGATTCGCTGCTTGACGATGAGAAATGCGACTACCCGTGCCCCGGCTACTTCAAGGAGGCCTGCGGAGGTCTGGGCTCGGGCGATAAGGAGATTGCCTACAGCGTTTTCAACACGGGCATTGAGCTGGAGGTTGATTCCGACAAGGCTGACAGCAGCTCCAGCAAGGCGGCGCAGACATCGACTTCTGCCAAGTCCACAGCCACTTCGACTGGTTCCGGTTCTGACTCGGCTTCTTCCCCGTCCAGTTCTGCCTCTGGTTCTGATTCAGAATCCACAACTGCCACCACTCCGACGCAAGCCAGCTCGACGCCTTCTCAGTCAGCCGCGGGTGAGAGAAGTGGTTCCACACACCAATCATCATTTATGGGTGTCTCTGCTTTGCTCTTCCTCGCCCTGGCTATTTAAGGATCAGTGCGCTCTTCAAGCGTCGAGAGATGTACACTAGGATGATGGTTGTAACGTTGTAGATCAAGGTTTTGATTCGGATGGTGGGAGATTTGGCATCTTTGATTGTACAAAGTATGCCTTGTTCGTTGACCACATAGCGGTATTTATTTGGGCTTGGCTATTTCCATGATTAGTTGATAGATGTAGATGTTTTTACCGGGGCGTAAGCTCGTTGCATGTTGAACCAACTTCAGACCAATTGCCACACCGTGTCCGGCAGCCTCGCTTCAGACAATTTCGTATTGCGAGCTCACTTGCCGTAGGTGCATCTGAAGGACATTTTTTCTTTCAATGGCCGGACCCTTTCAAGTGCACTCGCTCGCAAGCCAGACGGACCACAGCTGGTTTTATTCTGAATCCCACGAGAAGCTTTGGGCATGTCAACTATGGCAACTACCATGCATTCTGTCTAAACGGTGCCTGAATTACAAAAACTGACTTCGATGGGCTATCTTGCATGAGCTGTACGGTGTTCATAATTGTCAGAGCGGGAGGGAGCCTCTCAAACACTCCGAAGTGTGTTTTTGGTGCTGAGAAATCTGCATAGTATATGATGCGCCGATAATTAATTGCAAAAGCCCAGTTCGTTCCCTCTGAGTTCGAATTGCTTGCTTGCCTACATATTGACAGCAGTATTCTCTATGGCCGAGTCGGATATGTAGAACATAATGGCAGTACTGTACGTTTCATGCACCAGTCCTGATTTGTGAGCTGGTACAAAACAATGGGTTCCCTTAAAATATAACCTTTAATGCGATGCGAGATGCAGTGCGTTGAATCATGTTTAGGTCTTCTATTCTGCTAGTACACGGCGCAATGCATGCAGCCCACACTCGTTTCTACTTCTTTCCCATGCAAATTATGTACGAAAACTTCATCATCTCTCCCTGGCCTTCAGCCGGTTTGCCACCTACAAACTCGCCCGGAAATTTCTCCACCTCCTTGATGTGCTCCCAGGCCACCTCAACCTTTACGTCCTTGAATCCAACCTCCTCCATCAGCGCGGCCATCCACTTGCTGTTGACGCCATGGCGCTCGACGCCTTCCATCTTAGACTCGGGGTGGAATCTCCTCGCCTCAGGCCCAAAATCCTCAAAGTCGGTCAAAGCGACCATGCCGCCTTCCCGCAGACAGCCCAGCATTGTGGTCAAGACCTGTTTCAGATCGGGAATATGGTGAAGAACCAGGTGCGAGGTTATGAGGTCGTATTTGAGCCTTGGCCCGTCTTTGTTGCTCTCGTCCGCGGGGGGCATCCTGCTATCCTCGGGATCTTCCAGCAAGATGGCCAAAGGAACCATGTTTTTCGGGGCATTGGGTTTCTTTAGCTTGGCCGATAGCACTTCAATCATGCCGGCTGCCGCATCGACGGCAACTAGTAGCTTCACGGCGGGGGCAACCTCGAGGCTCAAAAGCCCGGTTCCGCAGCCAATTTCCAGCACATTCAGTTGCTTGGGATTCTCAGCTATCACGGTGAGCTGAGGGAAAGCCGAGGTTTGGATAGCCTTCCAAGCTTCGAGGCTCATTTCTCGGACAAATGGATTGCTGTCCCAGGCGGCAGCCTCAGCGTTGAAGCGCTCATTTCCAATGCTAAAATTTGCCTCGTCCGCCATTGTTGAGGTTGATGATGATAAGAATTGATTGCCAACCCCAGTATTACCCCGCTGTTGTTGTATTCGGCGCTCGGCCGGCTATCGGTCTTCGGGACATCGGCTTCGGAGCGTCGGCATGTGTTCCATGCAGGCTTACAAACGTTTTATTATAATTTCAGGTAGGGTCTCTCATTGGAGTTTTACAATTGGCCGTTTTTGGATACATTAAATATTGACATCGACTATTTCCTAAAGAGGCCGGACTAGACCGACTGGTATACTATAAAATCTCGCAAAATCCAGAAATAGAGTGGATCCCTGGGCTTACAAATAGCCCCACAGCTAATTTTTGCAGCTAACCTCATCTAGCATCCCATCCAACCACCCCACAACCTCACAACTTTATATTTTTTTGGTCAAGGCAATTAATTAAAATTATTATAATATACAGAAATAGCACCTATAGGCTTAGAATAATTATTTTAATAATATTCTAAGCTATATTAAAATATTATTATTTCTTCTAAAATCCCATTTTTATAGCTATTAAATAAGATTAGTTTTCCTTTCTAATATTAGAAGCTATTAACTTTAGTATAACAACTTTAGATCCTTTAATAAAAGAAAATTATAAATAAAATTAATATTCTTATTATTAAGGTATAATTCCTTTTTATTATAAAGAGAGCTAATATCTTTTTCTTTTATTTTTATTAATTATTAAAATACTTTTTATTACTTAATAAAGTTTATTATAAAAAAAGGAATATTCTTAATTTTAATAAGATAATTTTAATTATTATTAGGCTAAATACTAATTTTATATTTAAGAAATACCTTTTAAATTATTTTTATCTTATTTTATAAATACTAAGTAATTTATATAATAATATATATTATTATAATTTATTTATCCTAAATAAATTACTATATTTTCCCTATTTCCTTTTCTAACCTTATAATATATTTATTACTAGCCTTACAAAGCTACTATTTAAATAGCTTATTAATAATTATATTAAGAAATTAAAGAAGACTTATATAGCCAAGCAAGATTAATACTATAATAATATTATTTTACTATAATTACTATAAAATATCCTTTATTTTATAAAATATAACTATATCCATCACCAAAAGATATTATTTTTTACCCTCTATAAAAGGCAAAAGTTTATTAAATATCTATTTCTAAAAAAGTTCTTTATTATTATATATAATCTTATTAAATTTAATTATAACTTTATTAAAATAAAAATACCCTTTATAAGTAAGGATTTAACCCAAAAGTAAGGGCTTTTTATAAAAAATTAGCTTTAACTTTAACCTTTAAATACTATTAGCAAAAATAAATAATACCAATATAACCTATTTCTTATTCCAATTACTATAATTAGATTTTCTAGTAATAATTTTATTACCTTTAAAAATATATATATAATTATTAAGGTATTTAAATAATATAAATATTTTATTAAGATTAATAATATAACTTTTTGGAAATTACTATTTTAGTAAAACAAATAAATTATTAATTATTATTAGATAAAAGCTATCTTAAGATATTTATTTTATATATTATAAAAAGCTATTTATAATAAAAATATATTCCTTAAATTACCTTATTATTTATTTTATTATTATATACCTTATAATATTATAATACTATTTAAACTATATCTACTACCCTATTAAAAAAGTAAATACAATAGCTTTAATAATTAAATATAATCTCTAAAAAATCTTATAAAATTTCCATTTAAACTAACCAATAATAATTAATTTATTTTCTTTTTACTATTTAATAAATACTTTAAATAACTTAGCCTTAAGGTCTAGCTAATAGAGATTATACTATATAGATATTTTATTTAAAATAGCCTTATATTTCTTCTATTAATTATAAAATATAAATATAAGAATATTAAATATTTCCTTAGCCTCTTAGAATATAGACTTATAATAAAATAAATTTAGGTCCCTTTAAATACCCTTATATATAATTAAATATAAATTTAAATTATAAATATAATAATAATAAAAAAAAATAAAAGCCTTAATTTTATACTACCATAACCAAATTATTTACTATTATTAAATTAATTTATAGACCTTAAATACCCTCTTTAATAATAGCTTTAGCTTTAGGCTAAGCCTCTTAGGCATTATTTTAATATTTAAATTAATATTTTAAAGCAATATTTTAATAATATATAAATATCCTTAATTCTACAATATATAGCAAAAGACTTTAATTATTTAGTTTAATATTAGCTAGTTTAAGGGATTAATGATTATTTCCCCTAGTAATTAGCTACAGTTATAATCTTAGCAAGCTACTATAAGCCAGGGATCCACTCTATTTCCGGATTTTGCAAGATTTTATAGTATTTCGAGTCTATCTTAGGTGACATTACAACAAATCAAGAAGGTGGTCATAAATTTAAGTCATCTATAGCATAAATATCTAACTAGTATTTTATTAGAATTAACTAGGCATCGCGCCTATGATCATTTATGCCTGCAACATTGCGAAGTGAAATTCGCTCACAACTGTAGGGTAAGTCTGAATGAGGGTATCAAATCACGTTGAGGAAGTGGAATCTCTGATAAAAGGAATGAGTTTTAAATGATTATTTTGTTTCCAAGTCTTGAGTATCCAATAAATCATACTTCTTTCATTTCATAATTTTGTTGTACATGTTTTTTTTTATGGACCATTCGCGTCGTTTGGTGGAACAATCACAAACAAGCACTCCACTTGAAGTTCGACAATAAAATACGGCGGGGATTGGGATACAATGCTAAACCAAAGTATGCGCTATTGCTATATTTCCAGCGCCGCTTGAATCACAGCCTATAACTCATGGTTGAATCGATTATTAATGTCCTCGATGACAGTGGTCGCTTGGATTTATCGCCAGTCCTTCCCCAGTATTTAGTGGAGCGTGTCGGCGGCCTGACCCACTGCCCGTTCTCCTGTCAATTTGTTAGTGCCAACCATAGCTTTCTTCCCCATCCTATCAGTGCTTCTTTTGCGGTTAGCTTGGCCTTTGTTTTTATGAAACCAGGGCCATTACTTATGTAGAGTTCCAAAGCACGTTTGCGTTAGACGAGAGAAGAAGTAATCATTTCTGAGAATTATAATGATCATTGATGTATCTAGTGTAGTACTTGTCTTGACCCTGCCAGTTTCACATTGCCCACTGGCTATCGAGTGCCCTGACTAAATCCCATCGACCAAATCGAAAACCGTCCCAAGCAGTATCAAAGAGACTAGCAGGTAATATCCTTTCAAAATTGGCTGGGGATATTTTTAGAAACCGCCAGATCTTGATTCAACTTATGCAAGGTTGAACATATTTAGTGCTGTGAGACCATGTTAATCACCCATCCATGTAGCAAACTAGGGCTTCGAGAATACTTACGCTGCAGCAAGAGCAAGAGTTGCAGGCGTTGGAGCAAGAGCAGGTGGAGCAAGCGCTGTGAAGAAACCAAAGTCAGTAAATGAGTAGAAAAGAGTGAGAAGCTCTTGTTTCTCTGAGGCTCAGGTTGTGAGAATCAAGCTTCATGCTAGATGCATGAGAGAGCTGTTTGGTAGGGCAGAGCAGTCTTACCAGGGGGCCATTTTGATGGATGTTTGTGAAGAAAGGTCTTCGAAGTGTTTGAGTGGTTTGTGAATTGTGTTGTGGAAGTGTTGTGCTGAGTGATGAGGAATCGGACTCTGGAGGGCAGCATGGAAGGGTTCTTATATTCGGTCGAGCAGACGTGAGATCTCATCATCCCACGCTGTTGCCGCTGCAAAATGCTACATTCATCCTGACATCCTCGGTGTGATGACTGTACGCCCGCAGCGCGTGGGTAGTTTTCCGTGGGTGTGCTCCACTCTTTTGCTGCACGGAGCTGAAGCGGGTTTCGGATGATACGCCGAGGACATGGGCTTCGCTCTGCGTGCTCAGGGCGAGATCTTGTTAGGCCCTATTGAGCGGATGAAATATCATGTGGCTTCAGGTAGTGTATACTAACAGCTTGGCTGACGCTGCGCGGCCCTTTTGGTGAGCATACGCCCTACGCTATCATGTGCAACGCCCTACGCTACTTTACGGAATACCCGATGGCTAAACAAGACTAAGGGCGGATGGCTTCACCGTCTCTGCGGTAAAAACAATGTCTAAATGGTGCCTAAAGCCCGGTTTCTAATTGTCAATAATTACCTTTCAGGGAATCCACTATTGGTCCTGTAAAATATCACAAATGGGTAGGCAATATCAGGATGAAGAAAAAATAGGACGGCAACACGCAATGTGGATCGGCTCCTCGATATGACAGAGAAATGAGCTAATGCTTAATGGGCTGGTTTGGCTGAGGCGGCTGGAAGCTTTGGGAGGGTGGGGCATAGCGCGATGGTCATTCATTCCCAAGCCGCTTGGGCCGTAGGTTGAGCCGTTTAGTGTGAAGCCATCGGCTTTTCCACACCAGTGGGTCGGAATTACGGGCGGGCCATGCGTAGGCAGACGGAGCGAATTCCGACCAGTCTGAGTGGCCAACGAGCCGCTCCCAGCATGGGATGATGGCGGGAGTGACGTTGCGGGAGGCCAAGTCATGTGTATCACGTCGGGATGTGCAAAAGACGGGCAAAAAGGGGTGGATCTCTAGGTTTGCGCTGGTAGACGACCCCGGCCACTAGATTGGCCGCTTTTAGTCATATGACGCGTTTGCCGGCGTCCGGCGTGGGTGCGGAAGCCGGGGAGCCTTGGGTAAAGCGTGGGAGGTCGTGGGGAGAAGCTCCGAGTTGCGATGTGCCAGTATGAGACATTAAGCGCCGAGCTGAAAGGAATGAGGGATTCGATACGGGAGAGACGGTGGGGGAAGACGGGGGGGAGACAGTAGAGGCGCAATGGGGTGATTGGGGACTCCAAACGACAGCACCAATGGCAACATGGGCTTGCTGAGATGCTGCCTGGGCAGTGGAGTTCAAGCTGGGCAGAACGTCAGCGTGGCTTGGTTCACCACGAGTCAGTACCTCGGCAACAGCACAGATACCGGCTGAGATATTTCGAGCAGCGCCGAATGCAACACCAGGAGACGTGGGATGATGAATAATTTTGGCAAGTAAGTGGCTGGCTGCCAGGTTGGGGGGAGGGGAGGAGGGAAGGGGAAGGGGTATTCCAGGGGTAGAGGTGATGAGAAAGGAAAATCCTGCCGTTCAGGTCGTAAGCGAAGAGGCCTCGACAGGGCGGCCGGGTAAATGAACTAGAGCATCGCAGACGGCGAGCGGGCGTATTTGTCCGTGGATTTGTCATGGCTATCTGCCCTCTCGGTGTGTTGTGATCGGCCGGCGAAGCTCTTGTTGGACGAGCTTCGGTTGGTGAAGATGGCTGGGCTTGGCGAGGGACCGTTGCGAGAGGGGAAAGGTAGGTTCGTGTGTTTTGAATATCGTTCGCTGGGGGTCGTTGGCGTATCGGTGGCTTTGCGTCGGTAAAGGCGTTTGAATTTCTGAGCTCGGCAAACTGGGACGGCGTAGGAAGCCACCGTGATTCTCGGTGAGAGGTGTCCCGAGAGACACTGGCTCCTGCTGTTCAGGGACAGATGCATGGGAGACCAGATACATCTTATATTCGATCAAGAGTCATCATCTGCTAGCCCATGGCCCAACACCATGCTTTAACTCATGACTCAGGGGGCACTAGACACGTAGCTTGGGATTTGATGCGTGTTTGGTTGGGGAAAAGCATCACGAGGTAGGACATCAAGGTGTCTGTTAACCATAAGGGTTCTCACAAGTTGCTGAGTCACTTGGCACGAGCTCAGGCAATGAAACAGGGGGCGAATCATCTCGGCCCAGCCGGGGCTGTGTAATATACTTGAAAAGGACATAATATTGTCGTTGCTCCCTTTGATGGAAATTCGAATAGAATTTGCCCCAGGTCAGCGTTGGAAGTAACATGGCATCGCGCTTATTGAGAGATCCAGCCGACTCCTTCGCAATGCTGTCAAAAAAGTCCACTAAGCTATGACGATGCGGGTATGAGGTGATTGATTGAAACACGTTTTAGCCCTCGGAAAATTTACCGACTATAATAGAACTGCTCCGGGATCGTGACATTCCGCAAAATCAATGTGTTCATATCGCTGGTCACATGATGTATTGAGATAAAACTGGCAGTGTGTCTCGTATGTGGTTTATCAAACCCACCATGGTGTGGATTCGGATACTTTGGTATAGATGAACATATTGTATTTGGAACACATCTAACTATAGGTACATACGACGATAAAAACATTAATATTTGACATGGTGGATGGTCTGCTACCATGAACAGCAGTGAAACAAATTTTCCAAAAGCTTGAATAATGTGAGACCTATCATACGCCACTCAACAGCCTTTTCTAAGGTCTTGATGTATGTTTTGCGACGGCCCGAGAATTGTTGGAACAGATTTATAGATAAGCACCAGCCTAGGAGCGGCGGCTTTGATTGGGACGTGGCCTTCAGGTATTCTTTTTTCTGTTTTTCGTTTTATACAATGCACCAGCCGAGAGTGGAATCACGCCCACTTCCCTAGCAATGCCATAATTCCAGCACCGGTATACAACGAGACGAGCATGAATGTGAGTCTTTTCTTGTCGTTGGTGCGCTGCGGGTTGAAGAGGAAATCGCGGGCAATCATCTCGACGAACCCCGTGTAGATGAGGATGCCGGCGGAAACCGAGTCGAGAACGCCCGAGACGATGTTTACGGTATAGGACCCGCTGTTGTAGCTCTCCTTGACGCCTATGCCGATGGCAATGGAGATGGGCGTCGTCACGGCGTAGGCGAAGCACAGCACCCAGGGCATCCAGTGAAGTCGGCTCGGAAACGGAATCGCACTCAGCCGAGCGCCGATCCCTAGCCCTTCGAAGGCTTGGTGAAAGGTGAGAACAGGATACAGAGTAGTAAAGCTGGTTCCCACCACTCCGAGGTTCAGTCCGATGATGACGCTGTGGAATAGCACTCCAAACTCGAGTATCAGGAAGGCGGCGATTTGTGACTGGAAGCTGGACACGACCTGGATGGGGTTGCTCTCGAGCTGCTTCCAGTCATCCATGCCGTCGGAAGAGTTGACATCGCTTTTTGAGCGCCCGTGCTGGTCCTGGCCATTTGTCGGCCCGCTGCCCAGATCCAACCCCCCGATGGCGATGATGTTGCCAATGTCGACGTCGGTTGGCTCGCCGTATTTGCGCTGCACGTAGTACTCGGCCAGAAAGTCCATGAGGAAGATGAACATGCCCGAGAGGAGGGCAATGGCGGGCGGCCACGAGTAGCTGGCCCACTGGCCCGTCATGCCCACGCAGCTGTTGGGTCCGATCTCCAGGTAGGCCGGGTTGAGCAGGTGGATGAAGGCGGTCGCGATGATGACGCCGGCGCCAAAGTACCGTGCGAACAGGTAGACGTACATGGGGATCCGGAGGCTGCGGACGTGGGTGGCCAGCACGGGGAACAGGGTCGTGGCCAGGGAGATGACCAGCACGACGAAGATGGCCGAGATTCGCGCGCCGAGGTGTCCATTGTAGTCGTTGTTTTCCGCATTCAGGTAGCATATAATGTCGCGGGCGTCGGCCGTGTCGAGGTTGACTGACTGGGGATTGAACGTGTCAGCAGCCATGGTGGTGGTGGTGGGATTTCGAGAAGATGGAGGACGACTGCGCCCAGAGGCCGCGCGTGGCAGTGGTGGGAACTAAGAGCATTTATAAGTCAAACCCAACAATGCCACCAACAAACGCCTACTTTTCGACTAGTTTTGGTTTAACTCACTCACCTTCGGGGAATCGGCACCATCTTGCGCCCACGTGTTGCCGTTTTGCTTGTCTCTCAAGATGGCTGGAATTCTTGCTGCTCTTGCTGGAGCGGTGCGTGATGAAGAGAAAAGGGCCATGGCCGTATGCGTGAGACGTGTTTCAGATCGTCATCACACGCTGTCTATCAAGGTGTGTCCTCTGTCTCGTCCTTGCCAGGCCCACTCCCAGCAACAACCGTCAAATTGCACCCATGCCAAGCTCACTGACAGGACCGTGTGGAAGTGGATTGTGCAGGAAATAAGCACTGGGTGGCGCTGAAAGGACTTTGTTAGTTTTGTCCAGTTGAACTTTTGTTCTCGCGGCCAATATTGACGTTTCCGGTCTCACTTTAACTTGCGCCAGCCATTCCGCCACCGCCACTTGCGCACTCCGCAATCTTCCAACCTCTGCGCAACGTCAAAAGAATCCAGCAGATAGATCGAAATAACTCGCCCGACAGCGTTGTGTAATCACAAATTCATGCTCGATACCTCATGTCCAAGTCGGTTCCTTATATCGACCTCCCGTTATTTGTCGGAACCCCGATGGTGCGTGCGTGCGGGCGCTGCCCGGCTTGGGCTAGCCGACGGAGGCCCAGGCTTTTTTATGCTTAGAGCTAGATAAGCTTTGGTAGCAAAGTCACTATTGTTCAAGAATTGATCTCAAAGTTGTTGCTGTCTTGAATTTTGCCAAGCTTGTCTTTCTCTCTTTCGTGCGAACCTGGCGTTGTCAAGATGCAGCAATCCATATGCCACCAACCCACACTGCATTGCTTTTTCTTGCTTGATACGCGAGGGCTCACCCACCTTTTTTGCAGGATTGTCCAACTGTGCGAATACCATGCTCGCCAAGCCAGCTTATGATGTGATGGACTCTGGCCCCAAACGGGTCCAGACAAGCTAACAGAGTGATGCACGCCACTAGAGCCCAAGTGGCGCAGAGCTATGGCGCAATTGATAAAAAGAAATGCTGGACCAGCAAGCTCAGCAAGCAATCTAGACCATGTGGAAGGGCGACGGGCCCCGCAGACTTGCCACATCGCCCTTTGCTCCGCGTCCTCGGGGGCTTGAGCCGGAATTCCACATAGCTGGACACTTGTTTGCCACCACAACCAACCCCGTTAATATTCGGCGCGGGCGACCTGTACCTTATCAAGCGCTCTCTCCCTGGCCAGAGACGTCTTGGCATCCTCCGGATTCGATGACAGAATCACTACATCACATCCAACGGGCGCCACAGTTGTGGATAAGGTCGGTTGTCGGCGTCAGCCATTTTGTCACGGCTACTCCGTAGAAAATATGAAGACCAACCAAGTCCATCTTATCATCTTCCTGGAGTAAGACGCCAGAGAACTACTTGTCACTTTGAAGAGCCGCCCTTTTCATGCTTGCCCGGTTTGATGACGTAGTATTCTCTTTTCTGGAGAGCAGGAAGCCATGCACCGGTGTTATTGAGAGGTCTGTTATTACCTTCATTATTAGCTCATTTTAGTCTCATATTCTTGTCCCGTAGCTAACCTAGCCCTGAGATGTACACCAAGAAAGCACCTGAACCACACGTCTGGCTCTTAAAGCCTCGAAACTTCAGTCCCCGAGCAAACGACGTGCTTCCAGATAGACGCCACCGTTCGCGAAGAATCTTTAGGAATCCTCTGGAAGCCATTCTCCCTGTCAATGTACGCAACCCCGAATCGAGGGGTGTAGCCATTGTTCCATTCTAGGTTGCTATTCAATCTGGTCAGGTTTGTTCATGCCAGGAGGTGATGGATTTTCTTATAGCTTACTCGAGCAAACTCCAGCAATGGTATCCACTCATCCAAACACCATGAGATTTTACAGCTTCACACAATGCTCCAATGTATAGATTGTAATATTCTTGACGATATTTGTCATCGATGATCTCGTCAATTGGCATGCTGGCTTCGTGTTCAACAGCGTACCCATTTTCGTATACAATGACGGGCATGTCAAGTTCTTTCGCGTACTTCTCCCAACAGTGCACGAGGAGCTTTTTGAACCCCCATGGGACTGCATCATGTTAATATTGGCTCCTACAAAACCGCATGAAAAATGTTCTCACCAGTGTGGGGATGTCCGTTTTCTCCTCGCCTGCCGATCAGCACGCCATCTTTGTAGAGCGTCTTTTGAATGTCATCTAGTTCTCTGAAATGAGTGGCCGTGCCTGGAGCAAGGTGCTTCCCAGTAGTGTACATGGTGCCATAATGATTGATGGAAAAGCTGCAACAAGTCAGAATGTTGTCTCCGTTAGATACTAGAGCGGTCAAAAGGTTGTCGTACAAGTCTGCAGAGCCTTTCAACATGGACAGTTGATCAGGTGTGAAATGCGGAAATTTATCGCCATAATGATCCCATGCCTTGGTCTCAATTCCTTTGACTGTAGAGTTTAGCACGTGTAATTTCAAATAATGGATATGATCCTCGCTTACAAATCGGTAGGGCGAACCAACCCAGCGATCGCTCTTCTGAAATTGAAGCTGCTTCAATGGCCTCTGGCGATTCATCCACTGGCTCAGCCCAGTCGTAATTCTAATTGGACTCCATTAGCCTCTGGCTATGAGACGCTGTGTTTCCCACTCTTACCAAAGCCATGCCAATCTGCCCACCCTGCTTATTCTGAAATTGCTCGCGGTAAAGTCGCACGGCGTGTCCGTGTACAAGCAAAGTATTATGGCCGACCCTGGTCACCTTGTCAATAACTGAGGTGTCCCACAGGATGTGCATTCTATTAAATAGTCATACTTACCTGAAGAAGTCGGCTTGTGTGTAGTTCTTTACGAGCCCTTCACTGCCCAGCGAAGCAAATATCCATGGCTGCACGCAAAGTCAGTGGCAGCTACGACCGCAATGGCATAGTTTCGGTACCTCATTAATAGTCAGCCAGCGCTTGACCCGATCACCAAACCTTTCAAAGCAAACTTGGGAGTAGGCAGAAAAATCCTCTATCAATTCAGTTGCGTCAATAGCAGCGAATCCACGGTATTTCTGATCCAGGACTAGTGGCGTGTCGTAATGATGTAGGGTAATTGTGGGCTCGATTCCTGCAGCTAAGAGTGCATCAATCTGTGGAAATTAGCTCGTTTTGGTTGTAATTTCGGATCAGTCCGTTCTCACCAAATCGTTATAATACTTTATTCCGAGCTCATTGACGGGTGAGTCTTTGGATCCTACTTGGGTTAGATGACTGCGGATCCAAGCTAAGATGGCTTCGTCTCCATTCTAGGCGAAACCCTTACCTAACGGTTTGATTCGGGGCCAAGACACTGAAAAGCGATAGGATTTGGCTCCAAACTGTTTCAAAAGTTTTACATCTTCTCTCCACAAATCATAAGAGCGGCATGCATCATCGCCTTTGTCAGGGTACCCTTCCAACATTTCATCCCAGTTGCATGGTCCACGGCCATCTCTGGTGGTGGCGCCCTCTACTTGATACGCTGCCGAGCTGTAGTCTAGCATGAGCCAGTGGATCTCTTTTGCTACATTTTATTTTGAATGAAAAAAGAGGGGTGGGCTATGTGAACTATTCCCGTTACTTACGCGTATCCGTGAAGAAAATTGGCTGGCAGCACTCCAGCATATTCGGAATTTGAAGCGAGAGGGCTATGGGCGATCATGGCGTTGGTGGCTTAGCTGTTAAAAGTGTGTACCGGATTCAAGTATGTGGATGAAGCATCTTTATAGACACAAAGTTGACAGTGTTATTCCGTTTGTGGTCTTTAACGGCGGGTCGCATGTCTCCGACCACGCTGATAGCGAAATCGTCCGTGCCATTGTCGACGCCGCAAACTCGGCCGTGACTCGGCCGGTGATAAGCCCTTGAAGCGGTCTGATTTGCTCTAGCTTCATGATTCCCCGCTTCTCCAGGTGCTAGATAATGAGATAAGGCGATAAGAAGGGCCTAGAGCGAATCGTTCAAGCATTATATATGTATGTCGTCGACACTCCTTACTTACCGTATTACTCATTGAAACAGTTGGTTTCTTTTTCTGATATTGTTTGGACTGTCATACCATCCCCGCTCCCTTGGCTCTCAAGACAGCAACACCATGACAAGCATCGCGTCTGCCCCACACACGGGGTCATGGTGGCACGACCATGGCCTTCGGAAGCTCTTTTTCTGGCAAGCTTGGATTCTTGTTTCTCAGATGACTGTAGGATATGATGAGGTTATTGTAGGGAATTTCCAAGCCATGGACCCTTGGCATGCGGGCACGTTGTTTCTGGCTGCGTACCTCAAACGTTGAATGCTAACACCAGCCAGCCATGGGAAATCCAACCTCTGAAACGATTGGCCTTATTACTGCAATGGTGTTTGTCGGCGGCTTCGCTGGAGCACTTATTGTCGCGTATCCGGCGGACAAGTTTGGACGTCGCATCACTATCCAGATTGGATCGCTTCTTGGCGTCATCGGCTCTGCGCTCCAATCAGCTGCGCCCAACCGAGATGTGTTTATTGGCGGTCGCTTCATCTTAGGATTTGGCATCAGTTTCACCACTTGCGCCGGGCCAAGTTTGTTAAACGAGCTGAGCCATCCCCACTACAGAGGGAAAATCGCGCCCATGGTGAGAATCCACCTGCTTTCATCCTGACAATATCTCTCTAATTAGCCTTACCTGCAGTTTAATGTTCTTTGGTACGTGGGATCAATCATTGCTTCTTGGCTCTCATTCGGCACTGGATATCTCGAAAGCAACTGGTCTTGGAGAATTCCATCCATAGCCCAGACTTGTTTCCCTGCTCTCGTCATGGTTGCTATGGTCTTCACGCCAGAGTCGCCTCGGTGGCTTTGCTCGAAAGGCAGGTATGATGAAGCTAAGGAAATTATTGCCAAGTATCACGCCAACGGCGACGACCAAGCCGAAATGGTCAGCCTTGAAATGGAGGAGATTACACAGGCCCTCATTCAAGAGAAAGAAATGCAGATCGCAGCGTGGAAAAACATATGGTCCATCAAAGCAAACCGCAAACGCTTCTTCATTGTTATTTCGGTCGCTATTCTGACCCTGTGGACCGGCCAAAGCGTCATCTCGTACTACTTTTCCCCCATTCTTGATGATATCGGCATTACAAGCACTGCTCAGCAAACGGGAATAAACGGCGGCATGGCAATCTGGAATCTTCTATGCTCTCTTACAGGCGCCGTGTTGGTCGACAAAATCGGAAGGAGACCACTGTGGCTTGCCAGCTTTATTGGCATGATTTGCGCCAATGTCCCTCTCACAATATCCAGCGCCATGTACGCAAACAAGGGCTCACAGGCAGCCGCCTACACCACTGTCGTCTTTCTATTTCTTTACAACGCCGCCTTCAATATTGCGTGCAACCCGCTGCTTTACTGCTACACGCCTGAAATCTTGCCGTTTAGCATCCGCAATCGCGGACTTGCGACGCAGGTATTGGTCAGCCAGGCGGCTCTTACCGTGAACCAATACGTGAATCCCATTGCTCTAGAGCGTATTGGGTATTACTACTTCATTTTCTATCTGGGAATGTTGATCCTCGGTATTGCAATCATCTACTTCGTCTTCCCAGAGACCAAGGGTCGCACCTTGGAGGAACTTGGTGATGTATTTGAAGACGCAGTGAAAAAAGGCGACATTCAGATTGTTGAGGGAAAGGATATAGGGAAGGGAAATATGCAAGCTTGTGATGTTCAAAAGGGTGATCTTGCATAATTCATCCTCCGTGAAACCAACGCTACGGCCACAGAGCACAGTTTCGCATTGAATCATTCATCCCTTCAGTGTGGTAAGGCTGCAAACGTCCCCCGCCACGTTCAGACGGGCAACAGAAGATGGATTGAGGATATAATCTAATCCCATCTAAATAAAAAAGATTATAACTAACGTTGTCATATAAGATACGTAGGAATTACCACATTTTGAATTCAAATACCTTCAGCCAGGAGTGAATTTTGCCTGCTCAATGCCGTCTTACTGCATTTTAACGGATAGTCTTGATGTTTAATTGCATGTCTACTATGCATATACTCAAATAGCAATAGCATATAATATATTCCGAGAAAATCTGCCTTTACATATTCCGCCCATTGGTCTTTAAAAGATCCTCGATGATCTGAATAGATTGGGAAGCGATGAGGTTATATGGCTGTATAGTCCGAAGAAAGTCCAGGCCCAATCCAATCTCGTCACTGAAATCTGTGTTATTATCATCAGATTCTATTATCAAATGAATGATTGCAGTGTATATATTAACGACAACAGCCCTGCAATTTGTATTAGAGTAAGCGACGGATACCTGTAATTTGCATGTGCTTAATGGATTCCACGTACCAAAGCCGCATCTTCGATGGGTCTATTTTATCGTCCTTTGTAGTATTTATCATGCCTTGGGCAGAAGAGTTGCAAATTGCTCGAGTTCGGGTACCGTTAATTGAGCCATCGAGCCAATGGGTTTGAAGCAGTATTCCAATGCATATCCGATAATATAACAAAGCCATGCTAATGCTTTTGCGTTGCCAAGCTGTCCAGGGATAACCAGAGTTATTTGAAGTGGATGGCTGTGAGGGATTTTCATCCTGCTGTAAATGAGGGGGTAGATTAGATATCAATGCTGCCAGTTGTTCATCGGCCTCGAAGACGAATGCTGCAATCTCGCTGACTTGCCATCTTGGAATACGAACCAAGAACCGGACTCGATAGTATATCTTTGCCAGCTTGACCATGGCGATATGGTATTGGATAGGGCGCACTTTGCTTTTAGAAAGTCTGGACCTTCCTCCCAAAGTAGCAATGTTGTAAAGTTCGTCGTCGTCAATCTCATCGGGAAGTTCACAGTTGAAATCGTCCTCATTGAGGCAAGGGTGCCGATACGGTACAGGAAGCCATTCGCAGATGACAAGAGTCCACCAAAGTCGCCGACGCTTTTGCTGGTTGAGATATGACTCGTTTGCATGGGCGCCATCTTCTCCGAGTTTGAGTTCCTGCGCTTGCCGCAGGGCAAGGGACCAAAGAGAACGATGGCGTCTCGAGTCACCAACAATAGGAAAGACCAATCCAAGTATCGAGATTGTTTGAATGACGCGAATATCCAGGTTCTGGACAAAGTCAGCCTTGTCAAGAAAGTACAAGGCTGCGTCGTACCAATTCTTGAGCAAAAGCTGAATGTTCGGCTCGGGTAGATGGAATTCCGATATGTCATGATCACCGATAAAAAGAATCTCAGAAGCCAAAACGCTAAAGTAAACGGAGAGCAAGAGAGGATCGGCTTTTTCCAAGTCGCCAATCCGATGGTATTCGCTCCAAAACCTGTCGTGGTCAGCCTGGAATTCGGGGCCAATCAAGCTGAAGTGGTGCCAAAATGTCCAGTCGAACGCATGCGAAATCAGCATATCGCTACATTGCTTTGAGGGCATTGTAATTTGCGATGAGTTGTTCACGGTGCGGGCTTTCGACCAATTGTCCACCTCAGAAAATAGCTGCATCTCGAATTTATCGCTGCTGTGCTGGGGTCTCAGATGGTGCTCTGCATCCACGGCGCCGCCTTTGCCATGGTTGGAGGAGTGATTTGACAAGATGGCCCGCAATCGTTTGTTTTCATGGGATAATTCATCCCAACTTAGTGTCGCAGAAGCTGAGGGAACTCCACGGATCTGCCCATGTACTCGAACAATCTCTCGCTGGCAATGGGGGGCTGCCCCTCGCGCAACACACCGACTACAGGGTATTGCCTTGTCGCATTTGACCTTGGCCTTGTAGCAGGCAATGCAAGCTCTCGGGGCACGTTGCGTTGAACGAATTGCTGGAGATGCATCGCTGGCATCCATATTGCCTATGACTTGAAGGATGGTGGAAGGTTCATGAAAAAAAAACAACCTACGAAGCCGCGACGTGATTGCGAGTAGACTGAGCGACCCCACTTCCGCCGGTTTGACACACCACCACTTGGTGGAGTGGATCGTGATGGCTTCAATATGCAAAATATGGAGACTTTCCATCAACCAATAGGAGCATTACAAGGTCGCATGGCCCAATGGCAAGGCGTCTGACTACGAATCAGGAGATTGTGGGTTCGATCCCCACTGTGACCTTTGAATCCTTTTCTTTTGCCCAGGGCTATAATTATATGGTTGTTTTTATTATTTTTTGGTGCATTGGGCAAGTATGTGACATTGACGGCTATGGCAGGACTGAAGTGACACTGCACTGGTGCGTAGGGCACAGTTGGGGTGCTAAACTTCCGCTCAGTTCATGATCCTGTACCAAGAACCAATGAGGGCAAATAAAATAAGGTAAATAAAATCATTAGACTCATGTATTATGCTAATTATCTTCAGACTTATCCGAAATATGAACAAACATGGGAGACTCGTATTTGAAGAACCTTCGGCATCAATCTGACTATTATTCAATGAATCAAGAGTCTCCCCCCCCCCCTTTTTTTTTTTTTTTTACAACTCTTGGATTTTCTCACATTTCTCTGTGATAACTAAATATGATTCAGATTGATCTGACTACATCGACCCCTCGCAGCCTAGATGAGGGATACATGAACTATGATTGAGTCTATTGGTGATGAGCGTTAGCAATGGATTGGGAAAGGAGTAGACTATGTAGCCGGGAAAAAAACTGATTGACCTTTGGGCATACGACACTGTACTGTAGTAAACCCTTGCTGTGAATCGTTAAACTACGCCACCTTCATGCTTTCGACCGGTCGCCCAGAGAGGGAGAAGAGTTTACGAGGAACAGGCTCCGTTCCGCTCGGCCTGACATCTCAGGGGCAAAATCGCCTTTTATTGTGCGGGGATGCCCGTAAACCAACTTGACCTTAATGGTGACTCGGCTCCGGACGAGCAGAAAGGCCGATGTTCTGCGCGTTGGCGCCACGCCACGCACCGGTCACGATGTCCACATGAGGTTAAGCGGTAGGCTGCCAATTTAGTTGACTGCCTCGTCAAACAATGGCGCCCGTCATTTCGTGCGAGAATGACGACGTGGCTGGAATACATGTTATCGTAACAGACGCAGAAGTTTATTTGGTGCACGAGGGCATCTATAATAGCATTATTATTTTCCATCTGATTTGTGGTGTTGGCGATTTGGCGCGATTGTCTTCAATCAGCCGAGGGGCTTCCACCTTGGCCTGGAAATTTAAGCTCACTTAAAAAGAGTAAAATAAAAAGATATTGCAGGAGCCTGAGAGATGTAGTTTTCCATGATACCGATAAATAAAATGAGGCAACAAATAAGCCTTCGGACGTCAATCTTAAGTGTCGTATTGCGAGGCAATTCTAAAAATGCTGGCCTGTGACGATACTTTGCTCTTTCTGAATAGAAAGCTCCCACATTCATAATAATTCACAGCTTCGATCGCCAAGAGATGTCACCCTGTCTCTTGGTGATCATCATTGGACCTCAGCCCTACCGTGATCGGCCCGAGATGCACAATTGCTGTCTCTTGTCCCTTGGCAAGACTTGACTGCCTGCGGGTGGCCCGGACCCGGACCCTCTCAAGATAACGAAAGCGAAAAGACATGTCTTGTGGGTCTATTTGGCGTTCTAGATTGACCGGGTGTCTGCTTTTGGAAGCCCAATTGCCCCTCGCTTACTCGTGCACTTCGGCCAACTGGTTTAGCTCGGTGGAGCCCGTTGCCGATACGAGCAAGGCGCCCTGTCGAAAAAAGCTTGATCATTTCTCGTCATTGCTTGATTCTGCGGCTGAATGATATGGAAAGTGGCCAGATTGGTGGATAATTCCATCCTGTCCCCTGCCTGTCGAACCGAACTACCGGGACTAACGGCACCATTTGGACGGGGAGGCGTCAGCTGAGACTGGCTTGTTCTAACCTCATTCTAGCCACGCCGTAGCCGAGCACAGGCGACTCGTTCTCATTCTAGTGTGTTTGGGGGTTTGCCAATTGATCAATCAGTGGGATCTGGGCACCCCCAACGTTCGTCACACGGAACATGCCGCGCAAAGGGACGGTGGATCCTCCCATGAGGGTTTCGATAGTCTGGATTTCTCGGCCGATTCAGGCCAACGGCTGCACGGATACGGGACGTCAATTTCGCGGAATCAACCATGTGGAGTCCACAAGCTTCGGGCATCGTCCAAATATGGCATCGTCATTGTGCGCTGGTGGTTCCCTGCTGCCATGTGCTTGATGCAGTTTCGAGTATTAATCCTGGGAACCCTGTGTTTTCTGCAAGACCCGGATTTGGGTTCATTGGCGAGTCTTTGCTCACTCTACAATCCCCAATCGATCGACACAGGGGTGCGCCATTCTCCTGTACTTTTTACTCGGCTGATCCCGATCTCAATTCTCCAGTTCTCGTCCCGACGACGTGGTTGAGGAATCCTGGGACTCAAGCATTATGGCGAAACTATCGCCATGGTTCCTCCTTGGTCTTTGCACCTTGGGTGAAGCCCAAAAAGGTTCGACAGTTCCAATTTTTCTTCATTCTCCTGATGGCATCTGCCGTGCCAGAACGCCTCTCACTGCACCTCAGCCCTCTCTTCCCAGTTCTGAACAAGTCCGACCAACCGGAGCAAGAACTACTGCAGCATCAGGCATACAAGCAGTTTCCTCTGTATCTCCGACTACGGCAACATCTTTGACAATAAGCGACATCTTTGGAGCGACTTCGAGTCTACTTTCTACCTCTACCACATCTATCACAATCTCGTCATCACACCATGCTGACCAAAGTTTAGTCGTTACCGTTGCTACCGATGGGACTGGCGACTACACAGCCATTGGTTCCGCCGTCTCTTACGCCCAGGCCAAATCTATCCCGACCGTCAGCGTCCTTGCCGGCACCTACACCGAAGCCATCTCAGTCCAAGCTACAGCCGCCGTGACTATTATTGGGCAAACAAGCTCTGGCTATGACGACTGGAGTTCCAACCAAGTCACGGTGACTAATGGCGGCGGTGCCTCTCGCCCGCTAACAATTCCAAATGGAGCCAGTGGTATTTCTTGGAAGAATGTCAACTTTGTCAACTCCAACTCGTCTTCCACTCAAGGCGTCGTGTATCTTCAAGGATCCAAGAATGCGTTTTATAGATGCAGCTTTGTTTCTGCCGGTTCAATTGGCTTTACTGGAAACCTGGCCTCAGGTATCATAGCCAACTCATACATTGAGGCTTTTGACAAGCCTTTGGCTTCCTATCCCTCTTTATACGTTTTCGGATCCACCATCACGCTGACAAACACCAACGGCCTTTTGGTGTACACCAAGGGGTATACTACCACCACTGGTGGTGTACTCTACAACTCAACCACTGTCTTGGATGACTGTCAAGTGACCCAGAAGGATGGAACATCGACCAAAAATGTCTACCTGGCTGCGGCAAACGATGTAGGCTCTGTTGCCCTTTACAGAAGTACCTACCTTCCCTCGTTCATTGCTGCAACTGGAGCTCACGTCGACAACTTGTCCCAGGGCAAGACGTAGTATTTGGAATATGACACGACGGGTCCAGGTAGCTTTAGCCAGAATTCAGCTTCACGTACGAAATATGTCACACTCGTTTCAAACGAGGCCGACTTATCCTCGTATGACATTTCTAACTTTTTCAAATCCGTTTATCCCTCGGTCACAGCTTCCGGGGTTGATTGGATTGACTCGGGCATCTTGGCTGCCATTGGGAAGAGCAACAGTGATAATGCCTTGACTGGTTCTTCGTCCTCTTCGGCTTCCTCCACCTCATACTCGTCTGCCTCGATCAGCGCATCCTCAGGTAGCAGCTCTACTGCAGCGACGGCTACTGCAAGCGTGTCATTGACAGGAAGTGCCTCTGCTTCAGGAAATACAGCCACAACCACTACATTGTCCACCAGCGCTTCATCGAGCATCGCATCAAGCAGCAGCTCTTCTGGGTCTTCTACGAGCAATGGCAGCACTTCGAGTTCTGTCAGTGCGACGAGCGCCGGCAGTGCCGCGTCTTGTCTCCCCTCTTCGATGCCTAGCACGGCTTTGATTGTCGGACCTTCTGGAAATAGCTGTGCTCAGTACACTAGCATCAGTGCCGCCATTGCTGCTCTACCATCAGACTCTTCCACCCAGTACATCTACATCCTGGCTGGTACTTACAATGAGCAACCATCCATTACCCGTGTTGGACCCGTTATTTTCCGAGGCGAATCCTCCGACACGGCGTCATCATCTGCCAACAAGGTGACCATCACAAACCTAAACGGCAGACTGTCTAGCGCAGGTAGTTCTAGCTCCACGGCAACGTTTAGTGCCAACAAATATGAGACTAACTTGATGGCATTTTACAACATCAATTTTGTCAACTCATATGGAGCCGCTGCGAATTACGTTGCGCTGGCTGTCTATGCAAAGGGGCAAAAGGTGGCTTTCTACGGGTGCAACATTGATTCCTCCCAAGGAAGCTTGTATATTGACTACGGCAATGTCTTCTTCAGTGGTGGCAGAATCGAAGGCACAACTGATTTTGTTTGGGGCCAAGGCGCTGTGTACATTCACAACTCAGTCATTGTGACTGATGGAACCACAAGCGGACAAACCATTGCTGCCCATAAGTACCAAAACACCTACGGAAACTCCAAATTTGTGTTTGATCAATGTGCTGTTGTTCCCCAGAGCGCCTCACTTCCTCAGAAGAGTACCTATCTTGGACGCGATTACTCAGCCAATGCCAACGTGGCCTTTGTAAACTCGTACCTAGATTCTCATATTGCTTCAGTTGGCTGGCTAGTTAATGCTCCCTCGGCTTTCACTGGTACACTCGTTGAAGCGAACAACACTGGCCCTGGTTCCGGCACATCATCTCGTTCATCTAGTGCGCAGATACTGTCTGATAGCTCAAGCTATACTGTCAAGAACATCCTGGGAGATGACAGTTGGATTGACTCATCTGCTGTGCTACCCTTCTCAGGTTGGCCAGACTCAGCTTACTCAAGCACTTCGGCGACTTTGAGCAGCACAATCTCCACCACTACTGCTTCTACCACATCCACATCAACATCAACCGGCTCCACAGCAGCTACTCTCACTGTCGCCCCAACACCAACGGGAAGTCAATACGGGTCTGTGGCATCCGCCATCGCGGCCCTTCCAAACGATGGCAATGCCTACACTATTTACATTCTGGCTGGCATCTACGAAGAACAAGTTTCTTTGACAAGACGCGGGAAGGTGACACTTCGAGGCGAGACAAGCTACGAGAATGACTTTACGGGAAACACTGTCTTGATCAACTTCTCAGACGGCGTTTCCACAAGTGCGGGCCAAGATGAAGATACTCCCATCATCAACTGGAAGAACACTAACGGTGATGGCTTGGCCTTGTACAACCTCAATTTCACCAACACCTTTAAGCAAACCAACAACTATGCCGCTTTGGCAGCTGACTTCTATGGTACCAATATGGCCGCTTACGGTTGTGCTTTCAAAGGCTTCCAGGATACTCTCCTAGTAAACCAGGGTGTACAGGTCTTTAGCAACTGCTACATTGAAGGAAGCGTCGATTTTATTTGGGGATATTCCAAGGCCTATTTCCATCAATGTTACGTTGCATCCAACACCGCTGGGGCATGTATTACTGCCCAAAACCGCCCCAGCTCCTCGTGGTCCGGAGGATTCGTGTTTGACAAGTCAGTCATCACGTACACAAACACGTATGGCAGCACGTTTGGTTCAACCTACCTGGGCCGGCCTTGGTCTCAGTATGCCATCGCCGTGTACATGAACTCTTATCTAGACAAACACATTGCTAGTCAGGGATGGAATACTTGGGCTACAAGTGATCCTCGCACTGCGGTAAGTAATATCGGTCTCGACTCAGGATTATTCTTGCCTAACAATCTTAGAATGTTGTCTTCGGTGAATTCAACAACACCGGTCCTGGTAATTGGTCAACCTCCAGAGCGAGCTATGCCACTAGCTTGACAGAATCACAGACCTCATCTTACTCGTTGTCTAACTTCATTGGAAGCACTAGCTGGCTTGACATGACCGCATACAGCCTCGTGCCTAGCTATAACTTAACCTCCACACAAAGCGCAACGCCTTCCACTACCACGGATGCTCAATGGACACACCCAACTAGCGGTACGACTCCGCCTACGGGCGCTGTTCTTGTTTCTGTCGGCGGTAGTGTCAAAGGCTCGTACAGTAGCTTGACAGATGCCCTCGCCAGTCTTCCCTCGGATTCGTCAACTCAAATCATTTTCATGCACGCGGGTACCTATGAGGAGCAAGTCCCGACCATTAACCGCAATGGGCCTGTGATGATTATTGGATATACAGAGAGCGCCCCGGGCAAAACATATGCTACGAACCAGGTCATCATCACCCAATCAAGAGGTTTGTCTGTGAGTCCGCTCCCGACTGGCCATAGCGATGCGGAAACAGCAACGATTCAGACGGCCGGTACCAAAATTGCCATGTACAACATCAACATCATCAACTCTGCAAATCTGGATGGGTCTCAGTCTAGCTATGTCACCCTCGCAGCCAGCATCTACGGCAACAAAATTGGCTTCTACGGATGTTCCTTCATCGGTTGGCAAGACACGCTCCTCACGGGTGCTACCGCTGGGTACCAGTACTACGAGAGTTCATATATCGAAGGAGCTATTGACTTCATCTGGGGTTACTCCAAAGCATACTTCAAGGGCTGTACTATTGGTGCAAAGCGAAAGTCATCGGCCATCACTGCTCAAAGCCGAGCCAGTTCCTCTGCAATTGGCGGATATATCTTTGATCAGTGTCTATTTACTGCTGCGCCTAGCGCAACTGTCGACTTGACCCAATCGGTGTTTCTCGGTCGTCCCTACTCACAATACGCTGTGGTTGTGGTCAAGAATAGTTACCTCGATGACATTATCCAGCCTGCGGGATGGAAAATTTGGTCCACCTCGGATCCCAGAACCGGCGGAGTGACTTTTGCCGAGTACAACAATGACGGCCCTGGAAACTGGGGAAACAACTCCGCTGCGAGACAGGGATTTGGTTACGCTACTCTCCTTACCACCGACACGTATCCATTAAGCTCCGTCATGGACAGTACTGATTGGATTGATACGACCTACTGGGATGAAATACAAACTCCCCAAGCCACCTCGAGCGCAATGACACCGGTCACATCTGGAGCTTACAACGGCACAGTGCCCCCAGACGGAGCCTTCATCGTTTCCAAAAACCCCATTGAAGGAAAGACCACTTACAGCACAATTCAGGCGGCCCTGGACCTTCTTCCTGCATCTAGTAAGACAACCGCGATCGTTTTCATATACCCCGGAACGTACAATGAGCAGCTTGTGCTCAACAAATCTGGTACTACTATTTTCATGGGCTACTCAACTTCACCATCAGACTATTCCAAGAATCAGGTCACTATCACGTACAATCAAGGCATTGATACTCAGTCTGCGGCATCCAATTCCGACTCCGCCACTGTGTATGCGACCGGCAATTACTTCCAGGCGGTTAACATTAACTTTGCCAACACATACGGTACTACGCAAGAGTAAGTTCAACACATGTGGAATACGAATGATTTCTAATTGTTCAATAGCTATGCATCCCTTGGCTTTGGTGTCAAGAGTAGCAAGTACGCTGGTTTGTATGGTTGCCAGGTTTACGGAAACCAAGATGCGCTCTTGATCAACGGCTACTTCTTTGCGTCCAATTCCTATATCGAAGGAAATATTGACATGATCTGGGGTTCTGGTGCAGGATACTTCTTGAATTCCACCATCGCCACCAACCGTGATGGCATCTCTCTGACTGCGAGCAAGCGAGCCACTAACACGACAGCTGCAGGATTTGTCTTTGATCAGTGCAAGATCACAGCTGCTGGAGGTGCTTCTTATTCATCCGTTTCGCTTGGACGGCCTTGGAATCAATACGCACGCGTTGCTTACATCGAGAGTTATTTGGGATCTCTGATTGAAGCGACTGGTTGGGATTATTGGACCAAGTCTGACCCAAGAACAGACGGTGTCATTTTCGGTGAAATGGGAAACTCCGGACCTGGATCGTCAACAACGCATCGAGCGTCTTTTGCGACCCAGATTTCCGCCACTGACGCCACTCAGTTTCAGCTCAGTTCCTTCTTTGCAAGCACAGCCTGGATCAATAGCACCCTTATCTATGGCACGCCATTTGTTGCTTCGGCTGTGAGCATCTCGACCGCAACCTCCTCATCGCTCATCTCAACAAGCACAAGCTCCACCTCATCCACCCTTAGCACCAGCACTGTGTATACCACGAGTATTTCCACATTGAAGGAGACTCTTTTCACGACCACGACTGCTGCCCCGCAAGTAACAACTGTGAGAAGCACCCAAATTGTGGACATTGGTACGACCATCACACCTGATCCCGTGACAATCACGTCTGTTCAGAAGGGCACAACTACCCTTCTCCAAACTTTGGCGGAGCCCAATGAGATTGTGACACAGAGGTCAACCAGCGTTGTCAATGTCGGCACCACCATAATCCCAGATCCAACAACTGAGACAACTTGGAATACTGTCAAAGTCTTGGTCACGTCCTATACTACAGTTGTTGGAAAGGACTCGACAATCAAAGCCACATCCACGGCAACAGCTTATGTGACAAGTACTCCTAAGGGCGTCACCATCACCACAGTTCATACTGATATGGTACAAAGTACAAAGACCTCCACACCAAAGGCAGTTACAGTCAAGAGCACATCTACTTCCACCATTGGAAGTGGTGGAGTTACCACAATTACTGCCAAGGCAACCACCTCTTACGTGACACAGTACACGACGTCGACCAAGACTAGCAAGAAGACCACTACGCTGTCTTGTATCCCAGCAGATAACAAGAAGAGGTCGGTGGATGATTACGCATTGCCAACCCCGTCCCCTCATCCAGACTTTGCTCTTGATGGCCAATTGAAAGCTCGTGCAGCAGCACAGCCTGTCGTTACAATCACGGTCGCTTCAACTTTCACCAGCATTGCCAAGACATCAATCGTGACAATCCCTGGAACTACAATCACAACAGAAGCTATTACCACCAAGACGACTGGAAAGGCCAGCACCCTCAAGCCTTCGACCTCGACTGTGGTGAGCACATCGCAGGCCACAAAGTATCAAACGACCACACTGCCAGGCTCCACTTCCACTGTTACCGTAGCTACCACAGTTTCTACAGGTAAAACGACAATCCTGAAGCCTTCAACAATTGTTGTCACTTCACAAACGAGCACCACTGAGATCCTGAGATCTACAGTCTCTCAGCCGGGTCAAACCATCACCTCTGCCGCCACGACCACTCGCACAATCACATCGGTTCTAACCAAAAGCACTGCGACTGTGTCTCAGACAAACCTCATCACATCCGTCCAGACCATAACTCTACCGGCTAGCACGGTGACCAAATGGACAACTGTGAAGACGACATTGAAGCCCAGCAGCACTGTAACGGAAAGATCAACTGTAACAAAGACTACCGTACTCAAGGTCGCTGCATCAACGACTGTGTGGTCCACTCGCACTGCAAAGAACGCGAAAGCCTGTGCCACTTCCTAAAAGGGCCACGACCATGGCTTAGTCTCGGGCTGTCACAAAACGGGGACCCGTAAGATACATCGCCTTCCATGGTAAACTTCTGCATATTACTTAGATACATAGCTTCGTTAATACCTTGACGATAATTTATTTCTTCTCCAGAACATGAAATTCTGTCTTTTATTCATACATCACCTACAGGAGCGTAGGACTAGTGCATATACGGTGTTGTGATGGGAGAGATGTCATTACTATTCTACTATTCTAACCTCTCTCATTCCAGGGGAATAGAATAAATATCCTCTACTTCGTCGTCTCCTATATCTCTAATCTCATATAGACGACCCAGTGCCCATGACTCTGCTACGCAAGCCAAATAGTTCAGGCGATTTTCTTCAGAGCTTCCCAGAATGAGCCAGAGACGAGGTACAAGGCTTACTCGTAACCTCTCGCTCAATTTCTCGTTACTTCGTATCTTTATTCCATGTGGATCAAGGCGATATTTCATATCTTTGATACCATTAAGACACGATGAACTTATTGAAGTCCTCAATCTTTCGCCAGGCTCCGTGAATTGCAGATCATGAAGAATAGACGACACTCCCAAGAACATGAATCTCACTTTGTCTTCTGGGAGCTCTTTAAATTCCTAATTCATGCATGTTATCAAATGGGTCCTCCATGAGGTGGTGTAAAGTAGCTTGCCTGAAATGAGATGTCTTTCACCATACTTCGAATCGCCCCGATTCGTTCCAATATTTTGCCGTAGCGGATTCTTCTTCGAAGAACTTCTTCGATGGCAAGTCGTCGCAGACGATCTACTTTGACCCGGATATCGTTGTCGTAAAGGTATATGGTGCGGCTGCGGAGCAATGTTTCAATTTGAGAGGGACAATAAAAACTTTCCTCTTCGCCATCAAAGGACTCTGTTTTGTAAACGCGCCTACCCTCCCAGGCTCGGAGCAAGAGGTCACTGATACCATAATACTCACAGTCATCGCTATCAAGATCTATTTCATCATTGCCTCGAGGCGATTTCCCAATCTCGTCCTTTGACTTGAGAAGGGCAAGATGGACCTCACTCATATATTCAGCCGTGCCGTCAGCGAAGTCGCCCAAGACACCAATCCATCGGACGTTCTTGAATGCAGGTTGCAAGAATGCCTTTGAGGCGGCTGTTCGTAACGTTTCCAAGTCAATTGCTGCACGTGTGGCTTGAGGGAGTGAAGGGCATGCGGTTGTAACAGGTCGAAATAGACATCCTCTGGAAAATGAAGGTGGTCGGCGGGCAGGCCTGATATGACAGGCATGCGGGAGGCGAAAAAGAACCCGAGAGTTCATGATCAAAGGTCAGGATGGACCCTCGCAGAGTCCAGGGTGAGTACGTGAGAATCAATCAAGAGGTAAAAACGGAAGACTCTGGGAGGTATTTATCTTTCTCCTGTGGGGATAGGTGATGTGACTTCGAATACCCAACCCTTTTTTTAGGTTTATAAAACCAGTGGAACAAGCCAACCGGATCTCCCGCAAAACTACCATGGAGGTTTTAATCCTGTGGTAGGACGAGATTGCCACCGGGGATTATTCTGCCCATTGCATTGCTAAAATTAATTAAGTGAGTTTCTTAAGGTCTATTCAAAGAAGAAAAAGAAAGAAAAAAAAGAAGAAAAAAGAAGCGGTATGCTCAACCAATTGGTTTCACGACCAGACCGTAGCGGTGGTATGCAAGTAGAGTTCAACAATGTGTGGTCGCGTAAATCTCTTCACCCTAACCACAACCACGATGAACGCACATTTCAGTACGGGCTTGCCCCGTTTTTGGGGGTCACCGCAAGTTGAATTACTTGGTGACTTCGTTTCCGCGTTGCAGCCCTTTTTGGCAGCTCAGATTCGGACATTACCGGATGTTGAGGGGGTCTTTCAAGTTCGGCTAAAATGATAAACACCATATCGCAACGTCATAGTGGTCCTTGAAATTTAGCATCATGTTCTCGGTGTGTTGGTGCATGTAAGATTCCACAGCTCCATGTCATCCTTGTCAGATGCGATACCACCCAAGTACAACGTCCAGATCAAGCCGCTAGCCGGTGCTGAATTTCCTACCACCATGCATCCAGTCCCGCAATTTGACAGGGGTACCTCGGAGATAAAGAAAGCTGCCCCGCCTCGGATATTTCATGTGAGTCGTTTCACCTGGACACCTTCTGTGCTCACCTGGTTGCACGCAAATCACCCAAATTCTCTCTCTGACAGAGACAGCTGCCATGGCTCCCCGTGAGGGTTTAATCGATTTCGCCGTCCCCTCGGTTTCCCATCCGTGTTCCATCTGGTACAAAATTTCGGGCGAGTGGCCGCTGACGGCGTCATCGAAGCCATTGCTCGTGCTGCACGGCGGCCCCGGATACACTCATGACTACCTACTACCGGTAGAGGAGCTAAGTAAGCGGCCATTCAACTTTACCGTCATCTTCTTTGATCAACTCGGATCGGGAAACTCCACCCACTTGCCGGAGAAATGCCAAGACTATGAATTTTGGAGAGACGAGCTGTTTCTGAACCAGGTTTCTGCCGTGGTCAAATACCTGCAACTGGAAAATGGCTATGACTTGTTTGGACACTCGTGGGGCGGCATGTTGGCTGCACAGTGGGCAACCAAGAATCCGCCAGGCCTGAAGCGGCTCGTGCTTGCGCAGACTCCGGTTTCGGGCGAATCTTGGCTGAGGACTCAGAAACGCCTCCGAGACCAAATGCCTGAGCCTTATCGCAGTGTTTTGATGAATCAGCAAACTATTGATTCATCCTTGGAACCAGAGTATTTGGAAGCGATTGAAAAATTCAATGAACGGTTCTCTTTAAGGCTCAAACCAACACCCCCAGAGATTTTGAAGAGCGAAGCGGATATTGAAGCTGACCGCACGGTGGTCTTAAGCTGGTAAGTTCTTGTTGAATTTCTCTTTTCTCCTGAAAAATAAAGCTGTTAGTCTGCCACTTGGTTTAATACAAGTACCTTTTGCACATTTCTTTGTTCGTCAGCAGCATGGCTCGGCTAACTTTGCTAAAGCCTAGGTTTCGACGACTTCCATTATCAAGGCTTTATTGGAACCTGGACTATCGCTGACGAGATTCACAAAATTGCTTGCAAAACCCTTGTTTATAACGGGGTTGATGAGGGTGCAGACGATGAGTTGTCGATAAATGCGTGGAAGAGTGGGTTGGCAGATCACGAATACGTCAGATTTGAACACTCTGCACATTTCGCGCATTTTGAGGAGCGGGAAAAGTTCATTACAGTAGTTTCGGGATTTCTCGCACAGTAAGACGTGGGTGTGGCTTCACCACACACAATGCAGATAATGTAATGCACAAAACGGGTGCTCGCGATTGTCAAAGCGTCGACTCGCACAATTATTTTATCTATTATAAAATGCATTACATGGACAGTATATCGATCAAATACGCTAGGCTATTTTTTGTCCTCGAATTGCTGTTGTCCAACCTCTTCCCTCTCCAGTGTGAGTTCCTTGATGAGCAGTGAGGCAATGAAGCCAATCGATGACATGCCTGCCATCATCCAAAACAAGGCGAACATGGATATCCTATATCCATCCACAACGCCCTGAAGTTGGTCTGGGTCCACATCTACATGCCGCAGCTCCGGGATGAAAGCGACTGCATCGCGCGCATTATACAATCCAGCCAAAGCATCTGGGAGATCAAGCTCTCGTATCTTTTGCTGGAACACACTGTTAAATACCGTAGAGCATATTGCCAGCCCGACCAGGCCACCGAATAACCGCAACGAGACCAAGATGCCTGTTGCAAGGCCCATGTCGTCAACATTGGCCATACTGGCCTGAATGGGTAGATTGAGCACCGTGAACAGAGAACCGCTTCCCATGCCCAGAATTATCTGAAATATGACCTTCTCAGCACGAGATGAGGATTCATCCCAGATTGTGCATATGCCTGATCCGACGGCCATGAGTAAGAAGCTGATGCTAACAACAACCTTGTACTTCCGAATTGTTTCGACGATGACAGCCGCTATTATACCAAAACCTATAGAGGAAGCGCAAAGGGGAATCACAGAAATCGCGGACCTTATTGGAGTCTCTCGATATACTGCCTGGAAAAAGAGTGGCATGTAAAAGATGATGCTGTAGGTGAGCATGCCGTGGATAAACGAGGCGATAAGCGTGAAGCAGGCTGTTCGATTTGAGAAGATCCTGTAAGGGAAGGCGGGTAAAGTTGGCTTGGACTCGTACCAGCAGAATACAGCTAGAATAGCGACACCGATACAGAGTGGCAACAGGGTCTTCCAGGAAGACCAGGAATACATGGCGCCGGCCCAGGCCAGGGGAGTTGCAAATAGGGTGCAGCCAACCGTGAATAAGGACAGGCCAATCCAGTCCATCTTCTTAAGCTTTACTTTGAATGGCTCATCGATGGATCTGAGGTTGAGAAAGAAAAAGATTAGAATAACCGCCACGGCAGAGATTGGAAGATTTATCCAGCCAATCCACGCCCAGTCCGAGTACTGTGTTAATACACCCCCCAGAATCGGACCCAGGATGGTCCCTCCGGCCATAGGTAGCGCAAGCATGCCTAGATAAAGAGGTCGCTCTTTCAAGGTGGTGATGTCGGCAATGATGATTTCGGAGAGTACATCCATGCCGCCGCCGCCCAAACCTTGGAATGTGCGTCCAACGATCAGAACGCCCATATTCTTGGCGGTAGAAAATATAATCGAACCCAATACGAAGAAGAAAAGGGACGCGTATAGTGGCATCATCCGGCCGAAGACATGAGATACGCTCGTGTAGATTGGCTGCACGACGACAACCGCCAGCACGAACGACATGCTTGCCCAGAACGCTTCGAGGGTAGTGCCGCTCAGTTCAGCGGTAATTCCCTATGCAAATTAGTCATCAAGAGCGATGCGATGTGGCAGCAAAAGGAAAGATTTACTGGAATCGCAACTCCGAGGACTGTGCTGTCAATGGAGATGATGAAGACGACGATAAGCAGCGCGAGGAAGGACAGATGAAAGGACACCGGTTTCCCTTTTTTGGGCTGCTCCTCCTCGCTGTCCAAATTATCACCTTGGTCTGGATTCGTTGATGCATCCTGTTCATTTTTGGTGTCGCTGTCCAGTGCGCCAGGGGCGGTCGGGTTGTTGGAGATGACGCCAGCTTCCGGCGCCGACTCTAGATCTGGCCTCATTGTGTAACATTCATTAAGGCAGGCGATGGATTGTCCCTAACATGGCAAGAATACGGGCGTGGAAAATATGAGGAGGTACGAAATCAGCGGCTTTGAGGGAAGGTGGGTTGGCTAGCAAGCGACAAAGGCATCGCAAGATTTATCAGTTTCCGTACGTTTCTTATCAACAAAGGCGACGCGCATTTTTTTAAGCATGAAACAAAAGATCCGTCTGGCACACCACCTCATTTAAAGGCTCAGTAGCTCCCTGGCGTAAGCAACGCCACTGAGCTATGGCGCTAACAAGCCAACCTGGTGCTTACGGGAAAATGACATTATGAAAGATTAGGATAAAAGTCTCACAGGTCATCCAGTTAAGGGGAATAAAGAAATAATATTAAATAAAAACAGCATTTCAATCACTTGTGTTTTAAAATTCATCATATTCGTCATCATCACCAGCCTACAGAATCAATCAACAAACCCACTCCCAAAATTCAACATCGCCAAGCTAAAGCAAGCAAGCCCTGCACCCCTTGCATAACAATGAGTACATGTCACGTGACGCCACCGGCTATTTATCCTGTCACTGTACTTGCAATGAGCCATGCCCCATGCAAAATAAGCGGCCCATTGCACCAGAGTGAGCAAGCTTGATTCGCCAAACCCGGGGAATACCGTAATGGGCGAACTAGCTCGTATGATTTCAGATTCTCCGCCGGTGGGTATTTTACCAGCAGTTGTAGCTAAGAGAAGGATGCTCTACGCTGCAAAGTGGTGTGTTGTCTAGCGGTGGAGGGTTTGGTCAATCAGAGATATCCCCCACGGGTTTAAGTGACGGGGAAATGGGACTCGTTCGATCTGGACTACCAAACTCACTCCCAGATCTCCTCCGCGCCTCCCCCCTTCAAGAGTGATCTAGCCCATGCATCAGCCCACAATTGAGTGAGAGTGAACCATGGCCGAACCCCTGGTCGGATCTTACCCTATATGTCAGATTCATAAACAATCCGATTTATGCCAGAATAACACAAGGCAGAGCTTTCCACACATATTCAACGGTAAGCTTGCTCTTTCAAGGTGCAATGTGCAGCTACTATCTTTTGGATGACAACCAAATCTGTAGATACTCCGGAGTCAGTTCCCTCGGATAGTGCTCATGTAAAAAAAATATTGTTTCTAATGAAAACAATTACGACCATAACTAAATAATATTTCCTCCAATTTGTTTCAGTGCGATTAATATTTTATGGTGGCCATGGTCTTTCGTTACACATAAGTGAGAGTTGGATTGGATTGAACTTCGAACACATCCATGACTTGGCGTGTTGGTGTGTTGGTGATGACCAAGGGGGATGCGAATTTGAGATCTTAGACAAACAAGGTGAAACATTTTCGCAAGAGTTGATCCATTAAAATGCAAATTAACCTGTGTACTTTCTATTGCATGAACCAAGTGCATCCAAGCGGAACTATCGGCAATTGATTCTGTGGGTCTCTTCAGCACAGAGACTTTCCTCACAGTGAGAACGATCAGCGACATATTGGCAAGCGACCCGCTAAAATTGCCGTAGACTAGTGCTGAATTTGCTTAGCTCTGGCATGCACACTGATCTTTACACTGCTCAGATTGGGCCTGGATAGGAGTTTAATCTGCACAGGGGGCTTGGAATTGGACTCGTCCCGGAAGTTCGGCAGGCGGGAATAACTGGTTGCGATGCCCTTGCAAGCCGGGACCTGTGCATCCAATCCGATTGCGTTGATTTGACATATGGGCAATTGGATCTACCTTTCAGTAAAATGCTAAGCTGGAATGAGTGACCGAGAAAATAACTCTGCTAGAGGGGTGGCGAATTGTGTATATGGAAGATGAAAATGGGGTTTTCATTGGGATCTATTTATATCGGGTCTCCTCTCCAATCGGTACACATAGCAAACAGGGCACACCATCACGAACGCTAGTGAACTGGCAGTCAGGAACTGTGTCGTGCACGATGAATCTGAGAGTTTTACTTTTGGCGATATTGCCAGTTGCTTCCGCCACTCATGGCTAGAATGCAACCTCGCAGCTTCACCTTGCCTACCATGGCGACAACGGCATGATGGTTAGTTGGAACACCTTCGATCGAACTCTACACCCGGTCGTTAAATGGGGCCTTTCAGAGGATGATCTCTGCAACACCGCACACTCTGGTATTTCCGTTACCTATCCTACTTCGACAACATACAACAACCACGTCCTGCTGACGGGACTAAAACCTGGTACCACATACTTCTACCAGCCACACCCACTACCTCACGCCAGCAATACGAAGCCATTCAACTTCACCACTAGTCGTAAGGCTGGTGACAAGGAGCCCTTTACTGTGGCTTATGTGGCCGATCTTGGCACCATGGGTCCTAGGGGCCTCACAACAACAGCTGGGTCTGTTGTGTCCAAGAATAATATCCTCAGACCCGGTGAAAAGAACACCATCGATTCTCTGGCTAGCGTCAAGTCACAATACGAATTCCTCTGGCACAGCGGCGATATTGCCTATGCTGATTACTGGCTTAAGGAAGAGATTCAAGGCTTCCTGCCGAATACCACCGTCGCCGAAGGCTACAAGGTGTATGAGGCCATTTTGAATGACTTTTTTGATGAAATGATGGCCATTACTGCAACCAAGCCGTGGATGGTTGGTCCAGGAAATCACGAGGCAAACTGCGACAATGGTGGCACCACTGACAGTGCACACAATATCACCTATAATATTAGCATTTGCTCTCCCGGCCAGACGAATTTCACTGGCTACAAGAACCACTTCCGTATGCCTAGTGATGTTTCTGGCGGAACTGGAAACTTTTGGTACAGTTTCGATAGCGGCATGACCCACTTCATTCAGCTTGACACCGAGACCGACCTGGGCCATGGTTTTGTTGGCCCAGACGAGATTGGTGGCTCTGAAGGCCAGGGTGCCGACCCAGTTAATGCTACCATGGATGCTCAAACCGTATGGCTTGAGGCCGATCTTGCTGCTGTAGATCGATCTGTCACGCCTTGGATTGTTGTGGCTGGCCATCGCCCTTGGTATCTGAGCCATAGTAATAGCAGCGGCACCATTTGCTGGACATGCAAGGATGTTTTTGAGCCTCTTTTGGTCAAGTACAAGGTCGATCTTGTTCTATCTGGTCACGCACACGTTTATGAGCGACAAGTGCCGTTGGCCAATGAAGAGATGGATCCCAATGGACTGAATGACCCCAGTTTCCCTTGGTACATTACGAACGGCGCAGCTGGTCATTACGATGGACTCGACTCGCTCCAGCATCCTCGCCAGAACTACAGTGCCTTTGGCCTTGATACTTCGGATGGTGTTTATGGCTGGAGTCGTCTTACCTTTCATAACTGCACTCATATGACGCACGAGTTCATTGCCAGCAACAACAACACCGCCATTGACTCTGCCACCCTCTACAAGGCCCGCACTTGCTGATGCTGGAAAGTCGTTGAGAATTTAGACTTGGTTGAAGTTCCATCATTTGCTTGATTGCAAATTATGAGTCTATTGAATGAATGCACCTATCTTTCATATATATAAAGACAATGACTTGTATAAACATCTTTGGCTGAATGGTTTCCCCCTCACCCATTCTGTGAGCCCGACGAGGATATAAAAGCCCTTTATTACACCCCATTCAACTAGCTGTCCAACGTGTAATTTTTCATCATCTCCGCCACAGCCATCTGATTGGCGATTCCCGTTTCTTCTTCAACATCTGCCTCTTCTAATCCCAAGCATGTCTGTACTGCCTTTAGAAACAAGTCGCCGACGGTGTGCGGAATATCCTCCAAGATTTCCTCTTGGTCGAATAGTTGAAACAGGGATGGAACTTCGATATATGAATTTTCAGCTGCAGCCTTTTCCAATCGTGCGTTCCAGTTGATGCCCGTGTGTCTGGTGTGAATCTCAGCCAGTGGCTCCCACAACCCCACCTCAACGAGGATGCATCCCAGAGAATACATGTCGAACTCTTTTTGGTACCGCTCTCTGAGTATACCCCGAGCATCAGGATGGCGGAAGAGATCAGCAAATAGGTCCTCCTCGGGCGTTTGAGTCATTGCAACAGCAGTGTTCGTGTCTGGACGCGCGTAGTCGAATCCGATGATGTAAGGGTCCAGCTGCAAGTACTCCGCGCCGGTTGACCCCTCAGGTGCAAGGAATACTATGTTATCGGATCTAATGTTTTTGTGCATCCACCCTGCTGTGTGTAGTTGTAAGATGGCTTGGGCGAGTACTCGGCAAATTCCTATTCGCCGGCTTAATGACACGTATTCCTCCGATTTCAAAAGATCAGATAGTCGCCTCATGCTCCATGTCTTTGATTCGTCGGGTGTAGTAAAGATTATTCCATGCCTGCCCATACTTTCTGCTGCATAATAGCCGTGACAGGGGAGGGTGCGGAAGGACTCGTGTGATATAGATGTGAGAAGAAGCGCCAGGCGTTTCATGTTGTCAGCATATTTGGCCCAATCGGACCCTTCGGCGATCTTCCATTGAACCAATGCTTGTCTTCCGTCATACTTGGCGAATTCAATTCCCTTATAAGCGAGTCGCGTGCCATCCCAGGAGTGAAGCGCCTTTTTGCATTTTTTGAGATCTGGGGTGAATCTTCGAGTTTCGGCTGAGCCCTTGGGCTGCACTTCATCTTCTCGTTTATCCAGCCCGAATACCAATCTAACTTGCTTTGCTAGAGCCGCTTCGCGGATGAGTTCCCTTATCTCTGGGACCGGCATCGTCTCGATGATGTCTCTGATTTGGCCTGCCTCTGTTGTATTGGAAGCCATTGAAACCAGGCCTCTGAGAAGTTGAGCATCCTCTCTTGTCCGAGCCTCTCTATCCGCAGAGTCTAGGAGAACCTCGAGATAGTTGACAAGTCTCTCTATTTCCTCGAGAATCCTTTTCGACTTATCCTTGTCAACCGACGCCCATTGCAGCCTTTTGAGTGGCCCATTACTGGAATGGATGATCTTGCTAGACTTGCTGTATGTATCCGGTTTTAGCCGGGACATCAGCTTGGCTAATCCTTGTTTCGGAGCTTCATATTTTGACTCCAAGTCTGCCTGGCGAAGCTCTTCTTCCGAGATCTGAAGGGAGTATTTGCGCCTCAACAAGTCTGCAGAAGTCAGGAACGAAAGAAGTTGCTCGAGAATCCAATGGGCGAGATTCCAGTTGATCTTGTCATTTTGAGTTCCCTCTTCCAGAAGACCAACACGAGTCGCCCATTGGACAAGCCTGTAATGCTGAATCTCCAAACCGATGCGGAAGAGATCTCCGTCCACGCCAATATTCTGGGCCGTGTTGAAGAGAACAATTGCTCGAATGCATCCCTGAAATGACGAAAAGGCCAGCGAAGTGAAGGCTGCCGCAGAGACGGCAGATTCCATCCTCGAAACCGGCCAAGTAGCGCACAGTCTATGATCGAATTCGCAGTGGCAAGTTGAGCCATTTATCCAAAGACGGCAGAGCGGGGGCTAAGCCCGAAGGATCGGGCAGGGGTCGGATGCCTGCCATGATGCTAGCCAAGATCACAAAATTGATCTTTAGCGAGAACACGCGGTTATGCAGATGTGGCGTGACGCTAGTCGAGTTGATTCAAGGCGTTTAATTGGAAAATGGCGATAGCGTCGCTGTAGGATGAGCCCTCATTTGTGGCACCAACACAGATTGTGCAAGCCAACTCTTGAATGATTGCAACAAGAGCACTCCCCATCGCGGCTACGGCATCAAATTGATGCTAATTGAAATAATTCCAATACCAAATAAAGGTAAGCCTAAAAGATATCAGAAACTGTTTTGTGAAATACATTTATTTGCTTCGGTCTTATGTTTATTGATGTTTACTCAAAATGTGAGGATTCAACCCACAAGCACTCAGGGCTGGATTGCATGAAGACACTCAGGCAACAGCTCTTCAGCGGCGAACTATTGGCCATGAGTGATTATGTCAGAGAGCAGGGCCCATCCAACGGGGCCTCATCTTTTGGGGGCCGACGTTGACTCGCTTGCAACAGGTGGGTCGTAGTTCAGCTCACCTGTCCGCGGCCAAATGCGGCAGTCGGTTGCCTCTTTGTGGGAGGCATGGCCACATTTTCACTCACTTCGTATGAAATTCAAACTCGATAATGGTATAGAGATGCCTTTAAACGCAGTCGGCGGTGGCGTGTAGTTCTGACAGTTGACTACGCGCCTTTCTCTGCAGCCAATTCATCGCTCACAGCGCTATGCCCCAGCATAACCCCTGCTTAACGGGAGAGTCAGCAATAAGCGTCCACCATGGACCAACTCCCCGCTCGGTTTAATGTCTCGGACATGCTGCCTTTGCTCCGCCGTCAACGGCTTTTACAACAGGCCAACGGCGGAGACGGCGCTCGGGCACGACGGAATGAACAAGATTACGCACATCAACAAACCAGAAGAGATCCCCATCAAGATGTTGAAAGTCAGCTTAAGCGACTTTGTTCCAGGCCTACATTTGCAGACAATGGCACTGTGCGGCCCGATATTATCCAACAGATCAGGTTGCTTCTACACGCACAAGACCTGAGAGCCCAACGTAGGGGAGCTCAATGTTGGCAAATACGTCCCCGAATTTATTGCATTCTCCGCAGAATAAATGCACTTCACTTCATGGATCAATTTGTCGCGCACAACCTGACTGACTTCTATCTGCCCTTCGCTGAGCATACTTTGCCCGAGTTCGTTACCAGCGATGGAAAGTACAACTTTCGAGACCTGTTTTTAGACACGCAGGTTCCATATCTCACCCAGATGAAGGATGTAGAGACGCCAGAGGGAAGACATCTAAACTTGTACGGTTCTGGGGATGTCATGTTTGATCACCACCAGCATCTAGGCCGAGGAGGGTTTGGGTCAGTCGATGCATGTATTACCAGTATTCTATCCCAGAGACTGACAGGCTTTTAGAGAGGTTGACAAGGTTCAAAGTCGACTTAGCTACAAGATGTACGCAAGAAAAAAGGTGCTCCGTGGCCGCGATTCAGGGCGCAACAGGGCTGCTCAAAATTCTCTTGTTGAAGAGCTTCAGCAATTAAGAAGGCTCCACCACGAACACCTCGTCAAGATTCTCGGAAGCTACACTGATGATGAATACATCGCCTTCATCATGACTCCTATCGCTAATTATAATTTGGGCCAACTGCTGACTCAACGGCGGGCCTTGTCTGACGCCGAATCTGACATGGTCAGGCAGTTTTACGGTTGTCTGGCGGGTGCGGTGGGATTTCTTCATGATAATAGTATACGACATCGAGACTTAACACGACGAAATATCCTGGTTTACCAAGGGAAGGTTTATATCAGCGATTTTGGGTCCGCCTACAGTTATGCAAATCGAACAACGAGCAACACGAGACACCATCAACAACCCGTCAGTCCAGACTACATGTCGCCGGAAATGGCCAAGCACGAAGAACGCGGTTCTTCGAGTGACATGTGGTCTCTCGGGGTTGTATTCTTGGAGATGGCAACCAAATTGCGCGGCCGACGACTGGACGACTTGGATACAGCAATTCACCAATTCGCTAAAAGCAAAAAACGCCCTCCTTATCTATGCTACAACACGCCCGTCATCAATACATGGCTTAGTACGCTTCGAAAAAGCGATGGTTACGGTATCAGCAATCATGACAAAGAACCCTTGGAATGGATTTCTAACCTGCTTTCCGAGAATCCTAAGAGGAGGCCTAACGCCAAAATCTTAAGGAAGGACATATTAGAATCCCCCTCTTTCACCAAGTTCTGTTGCATCAAATGTGAAGAATCCTTTCGCAACAGCGGGTTCGAATATGATTCAGTTATGCGACAAACAACCGAAGTAAGAAACGCGAGACAAATAATGAACGAAGTCTCCGGGGTTTTTGAGTCACAGAAGTTTTCTTCCAACTTTGATGGGGGCGGGCAATCGGAGGATCCCCATGCTGCAATCGCACAATGGGCTGCCGGCACAGTGCAGGAGGATTTGAGAGAAACTAGGGAGGCAGTTTCCTTTACGCAAGAAACTGTATATTCAAACTTTTATCCGGTTCCTACAGTCTACGAGGACATTGAAGAGGATTTCGACAACGGTACAGGAAATAGATCGCCAAGTCCCACGCAGGACTCACCAACAGCACAAAGAGCGCAAATAACAACAGCACAGGCTGGGCAAATCCCTGGTTGTTGGCCAAGTGATCAGATTGATTTGGAACCTGAGTCGCCGGATAAGAGCTTCCAAAATGAGGATACACCTCACGTCCCGGAAGAATACGATGATGAAGATGACAGACTATTCGATGAGATTTCCGACGCAGATAGTTCCGCATCTGCCGAATCGGCCGTCTCGGAAAATATAGGCCAAGCGAGAATGGTACCAGACCCGAAAATTATACAAGGTCGCGGCTATCGGAAGCCAACAAAAGCAGCTGCTCCTGTGGCCGAAGATGCTTTGTTCAACGAAGTGTCATCGGATGAGGATGACGAAGGCAAGGATAATCAGCAAATGCCCCAGCAGATGGGCAGTAATGCCATCACCCAGAAGGACAATGAGCAGCAGCTTATGGGTAGGAAATTGGTACAAGCGGAAAATGGGCGTGCTGCTAAACCCTTGGAGAACACCTCGATCCACAAGGATGAAACTGAAGACAGACAGGCCACAGTTGAAGACGTACCGGAAAGTGTACATGAGACCGAATTGACTCTACAAAAGACGATGGATCTGATGACACCAATCCAGAAACAGGATGAGGAAGGTGAACAACCAAGCACAGATGACTTCAGTGGCCAGTCCATTAAAAACTTCTTGGCAACAAATGGTTCATTCAATGATGCTGAATCCGAAACTGCCATCACAAGGGCAACGTTTGGCATGCCATGCGAAAGTGCTGAACCTGAAAATGCCATTACAAGAGCGAGCTTTGGTGCTCCAGGCCAAAATTGTGTACCTGAGATTATCATCACCAGGGAAAGCTTTGGGGTTGTGGACAGCCCTGCTGAACCCGAGGCTCCCATCACAAGGGCCAGTTTTGGTGTCCCACGTGTACAGCACAAAAGGTCCAAGTCGCTACCTGAAGTTGCCCAAGTCAAAGAACCGAAGCCCACAGGACAGAAAAAGGTCAAGTTCGAACCAGTCAGAGAGCCAATTGCAGATGCATCTACTGGAAATTCCAAGAAGAAAGCAAAAGGCGAGAGTGCTCCGCTCTCGAGTGCAAATCTGAAAATGCACAATCGATCCAAGAGCACCAGTGCCCTGGCCGATACGCTCAAGCCAAGCTCGTTTATCCAAGACACGTGGGATTCCGCATCCAGCGCACCAACCTCAGTCATCACAGCTTCAACGCGGGAACGAATCGAAAAGTCCCTGCTCCCGTTCCGACGCCTGGACGGCACATTCAAGATCCTAAGCCAGCAATGCCGTATGGGCCACCACAAGGAAGTCAGGGTCCTGCTCTCTCACGGGTGCAATCCGGGTACAAAAAAGAAGCCATACTCTTCGCCCATCTTTTCCGCCGCCCGCGGTGGAACCGACAGCCATTTCAAATGCGTCCGGGCGCTTCTGGGAGCCGAGGTCAACGTGAATGTCGTCAAGAGCGACAACGGAAAGACGCCGCTGCACTACGCCGTTGAGCATGAGCAATACCCAAAATACGAGAAGCTCATCTGGGTCTTTATAAACGCCGGTGCGCGCGTCAATGTGGCCGACAAGAGCGGCGAGTATCCTCTCATGAAGCTATTCGAGGACAACGGCACAGGTCCGCTGCCAAAGCACCGTCTCCGCGCCATGGCCATTTTGCTCAAGGCCGGCGCAAAGGTCAACATTACGATTCCCGCCACTGGCAACACGCCGCTCCATCTCGCCGTGAAGCGGCAGGACTCGTGGGCCGTTGCCATGCTGCTTCACATGGGGGCTAGCGTGGCCATGGCTAACAACGCCGGCACCACGGCGTTGCAAATCACGGCGAATCAGTTCCGCGGCGAATTGGCACCCAGCCATGAGCAGATACTGGAGCTCCTGCTCGAGGCGGAAAAGGAACGCTCTGCTCAGCAGGGCAACAGCATGATTGATTTCAAAGCCGGTGTGTACGAGAGGACGCCTCTGCATCTTGCCATGTATTCCGAGACGATCGCTGCGGCCGACATGTTGCTCGAATACGGAGCGGACCCTGATGCCGTCGATACAACTGACATGACGCCGAGAATAATAGCCCGCCAGAAGGGATATAGAATCAAGGATGGAAGATTCGTCAAGAAATAGTCTACTCCCAATCACGGCATTTGGGACCAAGTTGCGACTTTTAATGGGGCAATTGTACAGTCTTTATTGCACGCAATAGAATAATAATAAAATACTGTTAATACACATCCACCCATTACAACTTTGCAATCATTGCATTCCCCTTCTCCATCCACGTCACTGCGTCTTGTACAAATTCATCAACCACAGCCTTGGCGGGCTTCTGCTCGTTGACGACGGCAGCGCATTTGCCCATGAGGAAGCGACGGTACTTGAAAAGACCTTCTCCTTCGACGTCGTCGGACTTTGCCTCGATATCCAAGTCATTCTCCCAGGGAATCACGCCCTTGGAAGTCAGCTCCTTCAATTCTACTTGGCGGTTATTCTCCCAGTTTTGGATGTACTCGTTGTTGCGCACGCGCATCGGGCGCCCGCTGTAGATGATTGTGCGCACGTTGTCGTCGTGGCCCGCCGTCTGCACGGCCTCTTTGTGTTCCTCGGGCGCACCAGCCTCGTCGGTCAAGACAAAGCGCGTGCCCACCCAGACAGCTCCAGCGCCCATCATGAGAGCGGCAGCGAGAAGCTGGCCGTTGTGGATGCCGCCGGCTGCAATGACTTGCACCGGTCCGCCGGTGAGGGGAGACTTGTGCTTGCTGCAAATGTCGACAACGGCGGGAATCAGCACCGTCGTGGGAATGTCGCCGGTGTGGCCGCCGCCCTCTCCGCCTTGGGCGCAGATGATGTCTACGCCAAGATCAAGACACTTGTAGACGTGCTTGACGTGGCCGACCATGTTCATGTACACGACGCCATGTGCGTGGAGCTTGTCGACCACGGCCTTGGGTGGCACGCCGACTGCCGAAACGAAAAGCTTGGCGCCAGACTCAATAATGACGTCTATTAATTCATCCAGTTTGCCCTTTGTGTAGTCGTAGCTAGAAATCATCCATGTTAGTTTGGGGCGGTGTGGATACGCCAAGATGGAGAGGGAAAACACACTTTGTCTTTCGTGCATTGCCGCCAACTTGGGGAAGCAACAGGTCAATTCCGAAAGGCGCATTCTTATCAGTGAGGTAACTCTTCATCTCGTCGATTTGCTCGCGCAGCATGCTTGGCGTGTAGGACATGCCACCCAGCACGCCCAAGCCTCCGGCATTGGTGACGGCAGCGGCAAGCTTTGGACCTGCAGCGACGTTCATGCCCGCAAGCAATACGGGGTGCCTTATGTTGAATAAGTCTGTGATGGGAGTTCTGATCCTCTCTGTTGGATCAATTGAAGTCAGTCAGTTTCTGTGACACCTCGGACCGTGGGTTGAGTATGCATACGTGGGGATGCCATGATGGATGCGGCTTGACTGGCGAAGAAGCTAGGAAATAATGAATCAATTGTCGGTCAGATTGCAATTATTTGCAAACCCAGCATGGAAATGAACAAAGGAAGCGATGGTTTGGCGCTTCAATTGTCAAGCAATAGGGTTGGATGTCGGTAATCCAAACCCAGTGTTTGGACGAGTCGGTGTGGATAAAAGGGGCCATGCCGAGGCTTCGGGGCTAGTGCGGGGTATGTGGGCCGATTTTGACTTCCCAGCGAAACGAAATCCGGGGCAATCAGGACGTGAGCTTACAGGAACCGTGGTGGCTATAGAATTGGAAATGAATTATTTTACTCTCCATCAAACACCAGCCTACTGCCAGCTTCACCATGTTTAGGAGGCATGAAATGACCATTTCGCGATTTCCATTGCTGAATTGAATTAGAAGAATGACACGCACGGACTGGCGGTCCCTACAGGGTGAGAACGGGACGATTTTGGCACCTGTGCAACTTTAGGTGGAATGAGTAAAATCAAGCTACGTAATGTTTTTTGTGTAAATATAATCGCATCCTCCTTTAGAATTATTTTTTTGTTAGTTATTAGGGTTGTGTTGGTCAAGACGCTTAGAAGTTCCAAGTATTGTAAATGAAGATTTCTAGCAGATGCCGCTTGATTACCTCTCTTTAGGCATTGCCATTTGATACTGGTATGGCCATTGAACCCTAACTCCCAGCTCATCTGCACTCTTTAGTACAAATTCAGGCTCTCTAAGAAACTGCCTTCCAATAAATGCAAGATCGGCTTCTGGTCGGACGTGCTGGCTGAAAGCACATGGTGCCTTTGTGCTATTCTTTCCAATGCCACGAACATTATCATACTCTTCCTTGCCTCTCGATTGCACAACGTTCATCGCAATATCAGCAGTTGTGATGAATCCCACGGCGGCAACGTGTAGCCTAATGTCAGCTTTCTTTATGGCTCGTCGGATCGAGTCTGCGAGATTTAGTTGATAGTTGGGATGGATCTCGATCTTTTGTTCCTTATGGTTGCCGCCCGATGATACGTCCAAAATATCAACACCACTCTCAGGGAGCAGTTTAGCCAGTCTGGTGGACTGCTCCAAATCCCAGGATGGATTCCCACTCCATTCCATCCACTCGGTAACCGATATTCGCACTGAAAGCGGCATGCTCTCGGGAAGTTCAGCCCGAATCGCCTGGACTGCGTGGACAAGGAAGCGAATTCGGTTGTCAAAGCTGCCGCCGTACTGATCAGTACGGTGGTTTGTCAGAGGAGAGAGAAACTGATGGATAAGGTATCCATGCGCCCCATGAATCTCAATAAAGTCTAGTTTTAGTTAACTGTGATCAGTGCAAGGCAGGAACTGTGCTGACCTATTCCAGCAAGTACGGCGCGGTTAGCGGCCTTGGCAAAGTCATGAATCAAAGATTCGATTTGCTCAATTGACAAAACTTGTGGGTTGATATGCGCCTCGGTATATGGGATTGCACTAGCAGCCCAGACGTCATCCGGCCACCCTCCATCTAGCTCAGTCGCCCGAATTGGTTTCCCTCTCGGCGCTAGTTTTGGTGCCATCATGCTGCCTTTGCGACCTGCATGGTTTAGCTGTATTCCGACCTTCTGTCCCTGGCTGTGGATAAAATCCACCACCCGGCGCAGTGGACGTATCTGACTGTCCTTCCACAAACCTGCATCCTGCGGAGAGGTTCGACCATTCGCAGCTACCGCGGTAGACTCAATCACGGTCCCGGGTCAAGGCAGCGCCACGTATAGCGTATGTGCCAAGGTGAGCTAGGTGAAATTCTGTTAGATGGCCATCTTGCGCACTCCATGTTCCCATTGGAGAGACTACAAAGCGATTTTGCAATTCGAGTCCTCGGATTTTGATCGGAGTGAAGATTGTAGGAGTACTGTCATCAATGTCCAGTGCGGCACCAACCGGTATCGCCACATTGAAGGTAGAAGCACTTGACTTGGAGAGTGTCATTGTAGAGCAAGTAGGAGATTTAAATGTCAAGATGATGTGAATGCTTGGTTTCATGGCCATTTCTGGTGGGAATCGGTCGTTGATTTATAATCAGATTCTTTTGTGCCCACACCTTAGGACAAGGGCGATTGCGAATCTCAATTCGACATTTCCCGCTCCCATTTATCATCAGACTGGCGCACGTCACGATTGTCCGCGATGCGTCTGTTTGTCGTCTCCTGGTAAATACACCAAGCCAAGCCAGGTTTAGTGGTGACAACTTGGGAGTGGGGGTGTAAGAAGGAATAAACGAACGGGCTAATCACGTTTCATTCTACGTTCCACTGCTGATAAATCAGCTTGACTTGGTGCACGTCATTATCATCATGAACGAGATCTTCCTTATTTCATATCCGCACTTTTTCAATCGCCTGATTACTGTGAGTTGGAGAAACTGGAAATTTCCCACCGAAACCTATGCAATTTGACAGACAAACGGGTTCCCGTTGGAAATCACGCCATCAGCTTCACTATGGATGATGCAATCATGCTCCCTCGACGAAAAAAGAAGTTTTCCAAAAAGGTCAGGACCGGATGTATCACTTGCAGGTTAGTGGCCATAGGTAGCTGAACCTAAGGGAGTAACACCGGATCGGGTGCTGATAAGGTACAGGATTCGTAGGATCAAGTGTGACGAGGTAAAACCCTGTTGTCGCCGCTGTATATCAACGGGACGCCAATGTGATGGATATACAGCTATCCCTGATTAAAGCCAGGGAATAGTGCGGTCGTGCCTCTCCTCGCCTCAAGGGAATTCAGATGAGCAGAGAGCCATGTACATGTTTCGAACCAAAATTGCCACTTTGGTCTCCTCCACTTTCGACATCGAGTTTTGGACACACGACCTTCTGCAAACCGCCGAAGCTTACCACATCGTGCGGTACGCTGTTGCAGCTTTCTCAACGGCATATCAGACGTCTATACTTGGAAAACGGGATGGAGACGAGGATAAGATATTTATCCTGGATCAGTACACAAAGTCAATCAATTCTCTAAAGTGCTGCCTCAGTAACGCAGAATCGCTACCCCCTCACCAAAAGGTTGTCATCTTGGTTACCAACCTCTTGTTCACCTTCATTTGCGCCATTAAAGGATTGAGGTCGGAAGCCTGTGGCCATTTGCGAAGTGGCTTGACGTTGTTTCACGAATGGCAACTCACCCCCTCTGACACCATCCTATCCGCCAAATTTCTTGTTAGTACCTATACGCAATTAGATACGCAAGCTCGTACCATGATGAAAGCGATGCAGGGCTCTTCCAGCAAACCATGGACTTCTCATCGCTTCTCTAATCTTGGTTGGACAGATGACCCTGCACGGCGAGCATATGGATGGTCCAGGTATTCTGCACCATATACCATCGGATATCGGTGTCATCGAAACCCAGCGAACCGAGGACGTGAACAGCTTCAATCAACCCCCTCTTCCCCCGAGATGCATGAAAGAGGCACGCAGTTGAATCTCCAGGTAGATAGATCAGAAGGAAATTGGGACTGGGTGCTTGTGCCACTAGACTCCCTGATGAGCAGACTTCTTCTGCGTGTGCTATCAGGTCATCATTCAAGGATGGTCGAACCAAGCAAGGCGATTCAACAAGTATTCCGCGCGGTGCAGATTCCGAACTGCGCTCACGAAATCGAGAGGAGAGAAGCAGTCCCTGAAAAGACAGTCCTCGAATTGCTCCGGCGCTGGGGGGATGAGTACAGCGATACTGAATTAGGATACGACTTGGGTGGGGAAGACAACAGCTCGTCAACATCTCCTCCTCCAAAACGTCAGAAATTTGGCCCTGCAAAATAGCTACCAAAGAAGCCAATGCACCTCAGATCATCGCATTCTCTCAACTCGCCTTTCAAATTCAACACTGCGCTCGCATCAGCAGAAAAAGACCATGTTTTCATCCACCAAGGCACATCTGGATTTATGAAGTAAAGTAAAAGCAGCGTTGATAATATGAAGTATAATGACGTTTTATCGTTTTTGAGATGAAGAATCATGTATAAAAACGAAGGACCGATGATCCAATAATACACTGGCGCCTATCGAGTCCTTCGAGCATCTCGGGTGCGTCGGCTCACACTGAGGCAAGGTCCTCACCACCGCTACTTCACGATGCAAAGTGCATTTTATGCGGCAGTACTTGTGTTGCTTGTATTGCGAAACCTTATTTTCAAGCTTAAAATATGGTCTCATGGACAAGGGTGTCTTGCGCAGCTCTACAGACGTAAATTGTCAACAACTTTGACTACTTGTTGAAATGGTGAAGGCTAAATGTGTATTCCTTGATTAAATAAAAATATAGACAAGGCCAACTGCCACAGCTATCGCAAATACACCGGGCATCGGCATGGTATTTGCGGCAGACACCGCCGGGTTTAAGTCCTTTTCACACTGGCTGATGCAGTCATTTGCTTTCGCCTCGCTCGTGTCATCACTCGTGTCGCCAGTATAGTAGCGCTCTTGGCATTCCCTCACACATCCAAAAGCCTGGCAGGACGCAGTGTTCTCATCACTAATGATCTTTCCGTCCAGCTCCCGCTGGCTCCAGGTTCCATTGGCGCCGTACAGCGTGTACCGACCGCTGTAGGAATAGCCATTCACAGATTCGGTGCCCTTCTTGACGAGGCTCGTCGAGATGCGGTAGCGCGACTTGTCAGGGGCCACGTCGGCGGGGATGGTGACGTTGACCTCGGTCGTATCCAAGTCCTCGGCGTATGCGAGCCAGCACACGGGGCCCCATCCCCATCCCGGCGGCTCCAGCGCGAGGAAAACGCGGTAGGCATTGTACCGCTTCCGGAGGTCCGAGTCGTCGTCGATTTTGTAAACAATCTTGAGCTGCTGGGGCACGCCAAGCGTGATGTTGTAGGGGACTGTGATGGCGGGCGAGGCGTGGACGGGCGCTGAGAGGGCCGCCAAAAGAGTGAGGGCCGCCACCCGAAGAAAGAATGACATCAGCGCCATGGCATAGTTTAATGAGAGTGGTGCAGCGGGAGAGCCCGATCAGAATCAAACGCTCGCTCTCACAAGAAAGGGAAAGAAAAAAAAAGCCTGAGATTCGACGCGAACAGTCTTAGGGCGCTTGTCAGCCAAATTTGCTAAAACAGGGGCAGCGAATCCTGCGGCTGAGGTACCCGCTGTCGGAGATGACAGGCCGCTACTAAAATTCGGCCGAGTCTCACCATTGTCTAATTAGGCCACATTCCACAACAAAAAATGACCCAATTAACCAACGAGCTAGAGATAAAAATAGTCGTGGATGAGGTAAGCGAAATGGCATCCAAACCTGCCTCACTTGAGAGTCATCACACCGCTTCAGCCTTGTGATATAAGAGAGGGTTGTGACAATCATCCACAAACCGGCGTCATCATTCTCATGCACTTGATTGTATCACGGCAAAAAGTCTTCCAAGCATATAGTAATTTTCCTCTTTCCAGCGATTTTGTCAGCAGACAAACACACCAGGTGCAGCGAGTTTTGACGTCTTAAAAATATTGAAGCTTATGATGAGGGTCCCGCTTCTCCGCAAGCCAAGAGCTTATCCACATTTATTCAGGCGAGCTTGAAGCTCTCTCTCGACGACCAGCACAATGTCCTTGATGATCAAATGTCCCCTTAAAGTGGTAAGCCTGCACTCAAGTACCCAACCACAGCCTTCCAGTGAAAATAATAATCCAATTTTAGGTTTATGTATGTTATTATTATTCTTATCACTTATTTTGTTTCATGTTCACTTATGTCATGTTTACATATCGCTTTGTTTTGTAGCTTGTGTTTGAGGCGAGGTACCTTTGTGCAGGCTAACTACAGTCAAAGCGAATGGAGTGCGAAAATGCCGACTGAAATGTGTGACACCAAAACTCATCAAGTGCTTTCAGTTTCATTTCTATTATCGCATTTGATCAACGCCTGATTCAATATCCCGCCCTTGCCTGTGCGGGTCCAAGCCACTCAGCCCTGCAATCATCTCGGTTGTTCCCGACAGGGATATTACCAGTTTGGAGCTGGCGCGCTACCCTGGACAGACGAGTAATCTTAGGGAGAATCGCGATCTACAGCATTTAAGGAGCGCCTTGTTGGTATATAAATATATAAATGGGAAATGGATGTGAATAAGGAATTATTAAAACACTGTACAATATTTTTATATCATTGTCATCAAATGGGGACGACGCTTGCCCTGTTTAGTAATGACGTATCTATCGACTGAAACGGGTCGGAGCCGAGGCAGGATTGAAGAACACGTTAGCAACCGACACCAAGTCAGTATCACGATTTCACAATAGAGAAGAAATTATATCATAAATGTTACAAGACACAGCGCCTGCACGGATTTCAATCAATCCATGTCACATATTTCTCCTTAGTAACACCGCTTATAGCAAATGGCGCAGTGGTAAGCGACGATTTAATTTAGAAGGCACGTAGGTAATTCCCGCTAGAGATCAGACACCATCGGAAAATAAAACATATCAGCGGCAAAAATCGTAGGGCTTGAATAGAATCAACCTTGGCAGCATTAGACGGAACATTTTGCGCTAGTTATGTGGTGTATATGGACATCTGGGAAGCAAGGACCAGACATCGGCTGCGCGCTGAGGTTATCTCAGTTGAACATTGGGTATTGCTTGCGATATCGTAAGGAAGTTGCGGAGAAGTCTTGGAATTTAAATCCAAGTCATTGATTATCATGATACACACGTTATGACCTGATGAGAAACTATCAAAGCTTGTTGCGACTCCATCAGCCAGTGAGAACCTGCAAATACAACTTCACAAAAGTTAAATTTAATAAAAAACCGTTTTCGATCTGAGTGCCTTTTGCCTTATGGACTAAACCGTAGCCGCAAGTGCTGTAGCTGGTACGTGACTTTTCTAATGCCCTCGTTTCTCCTTGTTTCTGGGCCGGTCTCAACGACAAAAAAAAGAAAAAAGATCATTCAGATGCCTTGTGATACGTTGGTGGCTGAACACCCTTGTTAAAACCGACCAACTGTGTTTGTGAGCTGAGAGAGGAGTGGGGCTTGTGAGGCACTCTTTTGCGCCATCTATCTTCGCGTGAGGCTGACTGACCCCTCTTCCCTTGACTTTGCACAAGGCTGTCATCCTTCCACTGCCAACAGTATTTGACACACCATGGTGCCATACAATAGGGCTCTGGTGGTGCAGATGCTCGGGTTCCCACAACGATATAGACGCAGCGATCATTGCCGACCCAGTTGCGGTTGACCGACCCGTCCCCTTTCCTGCCTCCAGTTGCGATGTCGCTTGCGCTGGCAACGTCAGGGCGGCTGAAGCCCGAGATTCGATTGGCAAAGGCCGTGTCCCAGTTCGAAGCCGACCTCAACAACGAACAGAAGGAGACATTTCGCGCACAGCGTTTGCTTGCGCTCGATTGCACGCCCGGGCCCGCCGATGTGATGCGGCTGACGGCTGAGGTGGATCGCTCCGCTTTGCGTTCGCAGTCCGCCCGGGTGCGATGTGTTGGTCCGCGCCTGACGAACATCCTCGAGGCAATTCAGCAGTATGTCGGCTTGGGTGACATTCTCATTGGTGGGTCGCAGAATCTGATTGCATGCGGTGTGTGGACCGTGGTACGGACCTCGTTACTGGTAGGTCTCTTTGTCTCTGCGCGGAGTCCTACATGACGGTTGCCCATTTTCTGATGTTTGTTCTAGTTAATTACAAAACATGCTGCCTACCTCGAGAAACTTTCCATCCTCTTCATGAATGCAGGTCGGTCCGCACCGCGATACCAACAAATGGCTCTGCTATACCCGCGATCGAAAACGCTCCGAGGGAACATGTGCGAGTACCTGATTGTGGTCGTGCAAATATGCCACCGATTACTTCTATTCTCGAAAAAGTCCTACATTGGTCAACTTGCTGCTTCCCTGAGCGACTCCGACGTAAAGCAATACGAGACTGAACTTGAAACATGGGCTGCTGCAATAAAGGATGAAGTCAACCTGTTGATGGGACAGAGAATCGAATGTGAAGCAAGAGAGAACTCTCGATTCAGGGCCATGACAAGTATTTTTTCAGAGAGCGCATCGCGGCGAAAACAGCTCGAGGAGCGACTCCGGATTCTCGATGCATGTTCCACTTTCGATTATCAGACCCCATGGAAACAGGCTCGAAAGATAGGCAATACGAATCTAGTCGACGACATCTCTGAGTATAAACAGTGGAGAAACGGTTATGGCTCTCGAACTTTCATTTGCACGGGGAAACTTGGGTCTGGAAAATCGGTACTACTGGCTAACATGATCGATGATGTTAATCTATATGCCGAGAGTGTCAAGATCCCGGTTGCTTATTTCTTCTGCCGTCACGACATCCCAGAGAGCCTGAGGCCGAGAACTGTTGTGGGCTCGGTTATTCGGCAATTGCTATCAACAAAAACAGTCATTCCAGATCTTTCCAATGGGTTGATATCTCAAGGTGAAGAGTTGGGATTAGATATCCTGTTCAGGTATTTTTATCAAGTGTTCCAACCAGGATCACGTTGTTATTTTATCTTGGACGGACTGGATGAATGTACTGAATCCGACCAAAAGACAATAATGGGTTATTGCTGCCAGCTTCAAGTTCATTTGGACCTAATTCTTTGTGTTTCGTTTAGACTTGAAGCTGATAAACGGCTTCAGCTGGGTTTGAACCAGTTTGCATCCCCCGTTGTTTGGAATATACCAGATAATAACCCGGATATTGCTGCGTTTATCGATGCTGAGCTGCAGGCTCGCATTCTTGAGGATGAACTTGTCATCGGGGACCCAACTCTGATTCTGAAAATTCGGGCTGCACTACTGGAAGGTGCCCAAGGAATGTTCTTGTGGGTTGCGCTGCAAATTTCCTCTCTCTGCGAAGAAAAGACGGATCAAAGAATCAAGAATGCTCTTACAGATCTGCCAAGAGATCTTTCCAAGACATTTTGCCGAATACTAGGTCGTGTGGAGGCTCATGACCGAATTTACCAAAAGCGCATCTTGCAGCTAGTCACGGTTGCCTACCGACCCTTGACAGTGGAGGAGTTGCGTGAAGCTTTGAGCGTCATCCCAGGGGACACAAACTGGAATTCCGCAAAGCTTGTCAACAATATTTACTCAACACTTGCTAGCTGTGGGAGTTTGATAACAGTGGACGAAGAAGAAAGGACCATCAGATTTGTCCACCACAGCGTTAAACAGTATCTCATTGGTGGCTTCAACGAAGAAACGCCCTTCACCTTTCAGTTGGAAGACGCCAATAGGGTTATGGGGCAGACAATTTTGACTTACCTCAACTATAACGTCTTTGATACACAAGTCTCCACGGCAGTAATACCACAGATACACATAGGAGCTGCACCGAGTAAAGTTATAGGCTCAATTGACAGCCCGAGATGGTCCAAGATACTGGCGCTAAAACTGCTAAAGTCCGGATCAAACTCGGCGACTCCACCAGACTACGAGATTGGGCAAATACTCGCTTCAAACAGCAAGCACTTCCAACAGCAGATAACCCAAACCACATTTGCCTTTCATCCCTATTCTAAAGATTATTGGTTGATTCACACATCATCCATCTCAGAAAGCGATGCATTTTCGCACAATGCTCTTGTGCGACTTCTCAAACAGCTATCACGCCTGCCTCGAACCCCCTGGGGGGAATTGAGTATCGACCCTCCAAGCTTTGTCGTTGGACATTCTGAAACTAGCACAAGACCAATGCTTGACTCGGAAATTCGGGTATCTCCGGTAATTCACTGGGCGTTGAAGAATTCCCACCTGCCCCTCCTTCGCCACCAGTTGAACACCGTTGGTGCTCTCCGGACCATTCCAAATATTACCCTGAGCCTCAAGAGCTTGTTTGCGTTACCCGATCCACCAAACTGGCATAAGGAAATGTGCACTCAGCTTCTTCCGTTTGCAGCGCTTCGTGGCAATACATCCCTCACACGTTTACTACTCGACAAAGGGGCATCCGTCGGGTACCGTCACTTTTGTGCCATCATTGCCGCCATCTATGGCGGGAGTGTACGTGTTCTCAAACTTCTTCTTCGAGGATTTGAGGATCCCGGCGAAATTCGAAAGATTATAAATGACCTCGAAATTGATGCTCTGCTGGAAGCCTGCCGAGCGAGAAACGCGTTGCTTGCTAGTTTCTTGGTATCGGTCGGGGCTGATGTCAACAGATTCTCTGGCGATCACTCGTCTTTGTTTTATATTTTGGACTCGATAAATAGGGGGCCCGAGTTTCCACAGGCAGCGAGACAAATGATCCAAGCGGGAGCTTGGCTTTGCTGTCCCAATGAACCTTACATTGTATGCAATGCTCTGCTGAGTTTGTTGAAAATAACCAATTCCTCAAGCCTTCCTGGTACCATGCTCAGTCACCTTGGCCAAGATGGGTTGGACCGGCTGATATTTGATTGTTGCAGTCTGAGTTCAGTTTCAGTGTCTTCAGATCAACACCTATTAAGAATTGCTGCTTGTGCATTGGAATCTGGTGCCAATGCTGAATTCTATGACACAGACTCTAGGAAGAATTGTCTCTCTCTGGCTGTGATGGGGTCTGGGCCACACAGCGGCTCTTTGATAGAACTATTGCTCAGTTTTGGAGCCTCGGTTCTGACAAAGAATGAACCGAACAATCTAAGCACTTTGGAGGACTGTCTTGTCAATAGAAGATCGACAGCAGTTCGGTTGTTCCTACTTAATGGCCTTGAACGAAGTGTGCTCCGTGAGACAATATCAAGACTTGCATTGCTCCACCGCCGAATCATGCAAGGCGAACATGACGACATTGAGTTTTTATGTGCCTTTTGTGGTGCTGATATAAACGGAACGGCTCTGGAATCTGGGACAAGAGAAGGCGGAGCCTCGCCGCTTATGACCGCTATTCGCTCTGAGATCGAGGGCACTGACTATTCTACCATGGTTCTGAACATTGCATTACGCGGTGCGGACCTTGATTTCAGTGGGCCTGGTGAGCTGAGGCCGCCACTCTATGCAGTTTTAGACAGAGTGGCTCAGAGAGGCCTTAAACCACATTCCTATCATCATAGTAAGATATACCTTCGCCTTGCCCGCTGTCTTGTTGCGCTCGGCTCGCAGTTTGAGGAAAGTTTGATCGCGCTGGTGGTCGACCTTTCTCTCTCAATGCTGCCATCAAATACACTTCTCGCCGATGAAACGGATCTCAAAAGTGCTCCAGATCGGCCATTTGATCTACTGGGCAGAAGGATGATTCTCCAAAGCCCTTCTGAAGACTCTATACTATCTTTACTCCAACAACTGCTACAGGACTTGGTTATACGAGTTCCACCATCCATCCTCTTAAAACAGCAGCTTGCTTGTCAGTTCAATAACGCTCTTCGGTCCAGAGCCAGTGAGATAAAGGTGGCTATAGAAAGAGCAGAACCGTCCAATACCGGCTTTTCTTGTCTCCATATCAGTCATATTGTCACAATGATCGCGACGCTAGTGGCGCCAGAGATGACACCGGCAGACTCAACACTCACATCGTCAATGGCCTCGTCACTTCCAACTCGGGAGATTGCCTCAGATAGCTTTCAAGAATCAGACAATCTGGACTTAATTGACGTTTTGGAACATTGCGTGTTGAATTGGTTTGATGAGGAAAGTGACACAGGGTTTCGAAGAGAGATCGATGCATCCACCTATCTAGTCTTGAGACATGGTAGCAGGTGCCACGACGCAATAATCCAGTATTACTGTAAAATCCCAGCCGAGCAGTGGATACTTAATATTTGGCTTGCTATGAGGCTTGCTGCTTCCGAGGGAGATGTCGAAGCTGTTGGCGTTGGATGCCGGCTGCTTGATGCAAGAGGCTTGCGTACCTATACTGAGATGATGGATCAAGCCAACCATGTAATACAGAAATTCAACGGCCTTCCTGAAGAGGGCGTCTTCTATGAGCTCGACGTCCCTAACAGAACTAATTCAGAAGAATCTCTGTATGGTTCCAATCACTCTTCCAAAGAGTATGTTGGTGATGAGCTTGATAAACTGAGAATTACAGCTGAAATCAGTTTGGGGAAACGACGGCGTTAATTCAAACCACCCCCCCCCCCCCCCCCCACCAAGGGTCTTCTTACCCCGCCCATGCTTCTCCGGGCTCTTCCTCAATGCTGTATTTTTGTTCCGGATGGTCATCGACCGGACAGTTGGTGTGGAACACCATGGAAGGGCGTTGGAGGGAATGATTGAGTGCCACAGAATCTTCCAGCTGTTCCCGTTCCACAGGGATGTGGTGGGGGCTGCCAAGCAGATTGAGGATCTGATTCTGAGAGGCCGCGCATCAGGTACCTCGATGATTCCGCTGTTTCCAACCAAACTGGTGATTCGGAACGCCCTCGGAGCCTTGCTGATGTGGGACACTGTTTTTCACGGAAAATGGAAGGATGATGGGGAAATTGGGGGCGACTGGAAGTTAGAGAGCCCGAATAGTGGGTTGGATGAAATGCTATCCGATCGATTACCTCCGGCTCCAGGTACAAATCATGAGCTCGCTGATTTCAACACTCCTCTTGAAAAAGACGAAGCCACTGCCTATTGGACTCCATGAGAGGAGGTGGTCAGCAGCTCCACTCTAAAATCATAAAGTGAGCAGAACCTTTCCATCATCAGTGTACTTTAGTGTTCCTCTGGAGAGACTTTGATGGTGAAGAGATGAAATGCTTTCAATTAAAACAAAATATCTAGTTCATTTCACCCTCACAGCGCTTCCCTTTCTTTATCCCTGCCTAGCTAGCAGTTTCCTGCGCATTTGCAAAAGCATGGATACTTCCTGCCGCCCTCGCATACTCTACCTTGACGCCATTGCTAGTGCCATTCGGTCCTTTATTGAGAGCATTCCCATTTACCTTGTGACTACTCGTCGAAGTGCCGTTGCCCTTTGACTCCGGTTCAGCTTCTCCCCAGCCACCGCCACCTGGTGTGTGAATAATGCATCGATCCCCGATTTGCATATCGACTTGTCCTCGAGAACCCATGCTGACCCATCGCTCCTTGCCGCCTCCTAGGTTTTTGACCCAATAGTTGGCTCCGCATTCTCCAGGTTCACCTCCCATCATGCCATACGGCTGGTTCACTCTGCGTTCCGAAATGATGGAGTACGTCAGCGGAGCTCGACATTCAAAATCGCGAACCACGCCACACCCTCCGTTGAACTTTCCCTTGCCTCCGCTATTCTTTCGAATGGAGAACTCCCGCATCAGGATTGGATATCTACGCTCGATAATTTCAATATCTGTGGTGCGGGTGTTCGTCATGTGCACTTGAACTCCGCTTGCGCCATGCCATGTAGGCCCAGCCCCTTCGCCTCCGCAGATGGTCTCGCCGTATCCATATGCGAACCCGCCTTCCTCGTTCCTGCCTCCAAAAACACCGAAGCAGTTCATGCAACCCTGAGATCCCGAAGCTGCTTCGAATGCCTTGAGAAGGAGGTCGACAAGGCGCTGAGAGGTAAGAGTGTTACCGCAGCAAACCGCAGGCCCTGATGACGGGTTGAGGAATGTTCCCTTGGGGAGAATGACCTCTGCTGGAGCTAGACATCCTTGGTTCAACGGAATGTCAGACCCTATGAGCAGCCGAGAAACATAGATGAGCGCCGAGTAAGTAATGGCTGGTGGAGCATTCATGTTTGAAAGCATCTCACAGGATGTTCCGGTAAAGTCAAAGGTGGCAGTACCATCATCACGGAGGGTAATAGCAACCTTCATTGTCGATCCGTTGTCCAGCTTGTCTTCTGCTCGGAGGGGGCCTGCGCCGAATCGATGATACGCTGACTTGAAATAGGCTCGCACGGCAACCTCGGCGTTCTCCTGGATCTTGTACATGTAGAAATGAACGACTGACTTTCCGTACTCTTGCATGAGAGCACGAATCAGAGTACTTCCCTTGTGGTTGGCAGCCACTTGAGCCTTCAGGTCGGAAATATTATCGCCCAGCCGTCTTGAACCATTGCAACCGGGGTATTTACCTGGTTCAAGGAGTATTTTGATAATACCCTCTTCGTCAAACTTTCCGTTTTGGACAAGGAAGAATGACTTGATAACAGCACCTTCTTGCCATAGTTCGGTGGAGTTACTACGGATACGGAGCCTTATCAGCAGAAACCTCTCATCGTTCGTCTCTTATACTTACGGCGGCATTGACGTGCCTTCATATCCGCCAATGTCTAGATGATGACCTCTAGATGCGGTGTAAAAGCAAATCGTTTTCCCATCTTCATCGAACACCGGGGTGATAACAGTGATGTCTACCCCTCATCATTAGTAGGAAGTGCAATGGGAGCTATTTCGAGCTTACCGGGAAGGTGAGTGCCTCCAGCCTCTGGGTGGTTGGACACGAGGACATCTCCAGGCTTCAAATTTCCCAGGTGCAAATTGTGCTGAAACTTGACAGCATAGCTCATACTTCCAAGATGAACGGGCACGTGAGGAGCATTGGCGACAAGCTCGCCATCCGGGCTGAAAATTGCACAAGAAAAGTCGAGTCGCTCCTTGATATTGAGAGAAAGACTAGTCTTTTGCAGAGTTCGTCCCATTTGCTCTGCGATACTCATGAACCGATGCGAGAAAATGCTTAGTTTGATGGGATCCACCACTTCGGACACTGGGGCATCGGTCTTCGCCTGGACCTCTTCGCCGTCAAATTCAATCACGATATGAGATGTCAGCACCATGGCCTTAGCTCCAGGAACAACTACTATCGTTTGGGTATTGTCGATGATGATGGACGGTCCAGTCACTATGCTTCCCGGGTGAAGGTCTCCCAGTAAGTAGACTTTGGTGGGTTCAGTGCTCTCACCACCGAAGTATGTTTGAGTCTATCGCAGGGGTCAGTCGGTTAACTGGAACCAAGGTTGTCATTTCTTGTTGACTTGCCACTTCGACTTCGCCGGAAGACACAGCAACGAACTTTGTGGTATCAAGCTCTTTGACGAGACGGTCGTTATCGTTGCTGACCTCGCCACTCTTTCCGACTCCGCGCACTCGAATATCATCAACAATAACCTTCCTGGAGCTCGGAAATACAAACGAGAGTTCCCTAAAGTGCTCCTTCTCCAAGGCTGCCCTCCATTCGCCATCTTCGGGCTCGGGAATCATGAAGTTTGTGTCTGTTCCGTGATACCTAAGGTTAAGAAACGGTTCATATGCCATGGAATCTTTGCTGATTCCTTGACCTAAGAGAGCATTGTGAACATCCCCTTTAAGCACTTTGATTCGCTCTTGTAGGCGGGGAATGCTCTCTTCAGAAAGCGTTTCGGAACATGGCTCTTGAGCCTCCTGGACCACTTCAGCAAGGGCCATTCCGTAAGCTGATAGGATACTGGAAAATTTGTGGACGATGATTTTTCTAATGCCCAGCTTGGAAGCAATCTCACAGGCGTGTTGGCCGCCGGCACCACCAAAGCAAGACAAGTTGTGCTCGGCAGTCTCAAAACCTCGCGCCTCAGTTAAAGCACGGATAGGCCGGCTCATGGACTCGTTTGCGACGTCAATAAATCCGTGCGCAACCTCATAAGCCGTCATATTTCTACCAGACTCGGCGCTGATCTGAGCTGTAAGGGCTTCAAAGCGCTCCTTTACCAACTCGTAGTCCAGCGGGAGGTTTTCATCGGGTCCAAAGATGGCAGGAAAATACTTAGGAATCAGCCGTCCGAGACTTCTACAGTTAGAATCAAAATCCATAGGCATTTTATGCTGGGGTCTCACAATAGATTGGCATCGGTGACTGTCAATGGACCTCCCTTGCGATAGGAGGCTGGTCCGGGATGCGCACCAGCACTCTATTCCGATGTTAGAAACAAGAACCGTCCAGTAGAATTGAAGGGGACCTACTTCGGGTCCAACCTTGAAAAGTCCATTTGTCCAGAACAGAATACTGCCTCCTCCGCTGGCTACAGTGTTAATGTCCAGCTGTGGCGTTTGAATGGACACACCAGCCGTGGTAGTTTCGAAAACGTGTTCGAATGAGCCTCCGAATCGACTAACATCGGTAGAGGTACCTCCCATATCAAACCCTACGACGGGGGATTTCCCATCGTATGACGTTCGAGCGTACCCAACGACGCCGCCTGGACAAGATATTAGCATTTAGATTCAACCTTCAGCGAACGAAGAAACATTTACCAGCAGGGCCACTGAGCACACCGCGCAAACCACGGAAGGTTTTATGGCTAACCAGGCCGCCGTCACTCTGCATGAACTCGCATGATACGCCATCGAGGTTTCCATCCTGGAATCCCTTGGCAAATCCTTCAACATACTTGATAATCTCGGGCGTGAGGTAAGCATCTACGGATGCAGAGCTGCCACGGGAAATCATCTTGATCATCTTGGAGCCCACAGCCGAGGAGGTGGACACATGAGTAAACCCTAGGTCGTAAGCTATCTCGGCGATGCGATCTTCGTGGGCTTGGTAAAGGTAGGAGTGAGCTAGACAGATGGCTAGAGCATCAATGCCGGCCTCCTTCAATTTGGACAATTTTGTCCGCACCTCAGACTCGTCCAAGGGCCGGATGATGCGAAGCATATCACCTGTGGAAGCCTTCACAAGCTCGCCAGGAACTTCCTTCAGCTCCAGCTTCACACCATCATTTCTCTCGTCAAAGTCTTCAACGGTGATGCGCTCCGATACTTCGACAACTTCATCATACAGAAGCTGGGGCTTCTTGATGCCGAGATCGAACAACCGGGGCCTTGATTGGTAGCCAATATCCAAAAGGTCGCGGAAGCCCCGCGTCACGACCAATGCGTAGCGAGTGCCTTTTCTTTCAAGCAGTGCTAATGCTCACTGTCAGCGTCTGGTACGCTTAAAGAAGCCAAGAGGAGTAACCAACCATTTGTGGCAACTGTTGTTCCCATGCGAATCGAGTGGATCAGTTCCTTGGGAATCGGTGCACCTCGAGGGATCAATGTTCCGCTGATATTCTGTAGAATCTTCCTGATGCCTAGAGACAAATTGTTAGATGTCGCCAGCTCCCTGTGAGTCTTCTCCCACCTTCGGATGGAGCATCCGCATAATTGCCAGGGTCAACTGATAAGAGCTTGACCACGATATCAGCTTGTCCAGGGACAGAAGCCCAAACGTCGGTGAAGGTACCCCCGCGATCTAGATAAAATGATCGTGAGATTTGTTTCCACCCATAGTTGCACATTTACTCTGACATACCGATGGCGAACTTGATGCTCTTTGGCGGCACAGGTTGTGAGGAAGCAATATCCTTGACGGCCATGGTTGCAAATATGGGTTAAGCTGCTTGGAATGTGCCCACTGCCCCTGTTTCTCCTTAAGGGCTCCAAGTGCAATTATAGCCATATTTCGGATTCTCTTTTGATAGTCCCATTGGGAGATTCCCTCGATAGCCTAGCGCCGCGATTAGTGGCTTGCCGATGCGTGCCTCGTTTCGACCTGCTTCATGTCCACACCCCTGTCCTTCGATCTGCATGCACCCCGCTCCAAGACTCGGCCAACCAACCCAATCGCACAGCGCCTATCTCCAGGGCCTACTTCTGAGCTGCGGGCCATATCAAAACCGGCGTTGCGTGCCGGGATCAAGGGGCTGAAGCAGCAAGCGTCGGCTTTCCGTGTCGTCGTATCGAATCATGGATGGCCCATTTGCGTCCGAAATCGCCCACGCTCGATAAGGCCAAGGTACGCGGGCCGCTCGTTTCGACCTGCCTCCCCTCTTTTACCTCTGTGGGTCCCTTGTTCGCTATAACAAGTTCCTCCTTTAACTGGCGCTGCTGCCACCCAAGACACACCCGAGGGTCACAGGGTTGCGGAATAGAGGATAGTTAGTTTTCCCGTCCGTGATAATCATCCTTGCACGCATCTGGGCAGCAGATGGGATCGGGTTTGCGGTAGAGATAAGCAGTCTATAAAAAGTCCAGGCTGATCTTGGATCGTGAAAAATAAACCGCCTTTCTGAACCGTCGTTTTTTTTTTCGGCCAGGCACTAGACTGTCGACATTAGTTTGTTCCAGAAGCATAAAATGAAAGTCAACGACACAAAGCCCATCGGGCGGGTTGATTCTCACCAGAATGGTGACTCGGCCGAGGTGCGTCTCAGCAGTGATGCGGACAAGCTCCAGGGTGATGCAGCCCAGTTTGTCGCTGCACACCAAAACTATCCGCCAATGACTCCGGAGATTGAGAAGCGCGTCAGAAAGAAGATTGATGCGTGGTTGATACCGCTGGGCTTCATGACAGCGACATTGGGTGCAGTCGACAAAGTTCAACTCAGCACCGCTGCCCTATACAACTTCCGCGAAGACAACAATCTCACGGGCGAGGAATACAGCTGGCTCGGCAGCATCTTATACTTGGGTGTATGCGTTTCCCGTGACGCTCGAACAAGACTCCGAAAGCTGATGATGATGTAGCAATTGCTCGGCCTCTTCTTCATGTCCTACATGGTACAAAGAGTGCCACCGGGAAGGCTTCTGTGCTGGGCATCGCTCGTGTGGTCGATTCTCACAATACTGCATCCTGCGTGCCACAACTGGGGCGGGTTCATGACGCTTCGGTTTCTACTGGGCTTTGTCGAAGCAGCCATCACGCCCTCGCTTACCATGATTGTGGCCACCTTTTATCGCAAGAGTGAACAGCCTCCTCGAAATGCTAGTACGTGATGCGAAAAATCCTTAAGCCCTTCTATGAGCATCTAGTAACCCACCTTGGCAGTTATCCTGGCCTACTTCTCGTCCATCTTCAACGGTTTCTTCTCCTGGGTCATTGGGTACATCCCAGAAGACGCCCCGCTCCGACGTTGGCAGTATCTATACTTGTTGACGGCGAGCATCAACATTTTGTGGTCCATTTTCCTGATTCTCGTGCTGCCTGACAACCCAATGAACGCCCGTTTCTTGACCGAGGAAGAGAAATATTACGCCACCCTGAGACTAGCTGAGAATCGCACTGGAGTCGCCAACAAAAGCAACGAATGGAAGTGGTATCAAGTCAAGGAAGCTTTGCTCGACGTCAAGATTTGGATCATTTTCTTCTTCAATATCGCCATCAATATCCCCAATGGAGGTCTCGTCACTTTTGGGTCCATCATTATCAACAACCTCGGTTTTAATGCCCTCGAGTCCAGTTTTCTCTCCATGCCGTTTGGCGTTTTTGCGACTGGGGGAGCCTGGATTTTCAGCTACATCGCTGCAAAGTGGCACAACAGGCGCACTGTTGTCGCATCCATCATCTTGCTGCTGCCACTCATAGGAACCGCCATTGTGTACGGAATGCCGAAATCTAATGTTCCAGCCCAGATGGTCGGCTTGTACATGATGTACTTTTATTGGCGTAAGTACCGTCGCACGCTAAATCATGCAACAGCACAATCATTAACAGATTATAGCCCCATACATTGTCTGCGTTTCTCTCCCACAAGCAAACACTGCGGGACAGACCAAGAAAGCAGTTACATTTGTGCTTGTATCCATCGGCTATGCAGTTGGCAATCTCATTGGGCCCCAAACCTTCCGTGCGGACCAGGCTCCTAAGTACACCGGTGGAGTGATCGCGATGCTTTGTTGCTACTGTGTTTGCATTCTGCTATCTTGCTTATATCTAGTTGTTACTTCCTGGGAAAACCGGCGCCGGGACCGGCTTTACGGGAAGCCTGAACATACTCAAGTTGGAACAGCTGAAGGGCTTTCGGATTTGACCGACAAGGAGCAGAAAGAGGACTTCCGATACACTCACTAGTGAATAACGAAATATCTCTATCAATGAGTGATGAATTTGAATTATGATGCATTGGATATCCAAAATGGCAGGACCAAAATTCCCCTACCAAAATTCCCCTTATTGTAGCAATCGCGCCCTGTGTATCACATGGATCATGGATGGAACGAGTACTCTTAGTGACTGGGAATAATTATCAATGGATTCCGGTTATTGAGTCCATTCTATCCCTAGGCCTATTAAATCTTGGACTTTGACTTTTCCAGGTCCCCCAAATCAACAACATTCCCGACTCTCCAGCTTACATCTCCGCTTCCACCGTCCTTCTTCTTCCATCTCCACTGCTTATGGAGTTGCCATTTCTCTTCCACGACCTTTTTAATCCACTGCCCTACCACGGGAAGCATCTTGAAGCCATGTCCCGAGTCTCCTGTGGCCACAATCAGACCCTTTTTGCCGGGAACGTAGTCAATCACATAGTCAGAGTCGGTGGTATCGGCGCACCAGCACAGCTTCTTGTCAATCAATGGCCTGTCAGCAAGAGCGGGCAGGGTGTCTCGCAGTAGCTTCCGAATCATATCCTCGTCCGCCGGGGTGATGAAGGAGGAATCATCTGGAGGCAGGGAAACGGAACCACCTCGGAAGTTGGTGTATCCCGCGCCAGAGGGACACAGCTTGAGCAGCTTGGTTCTCGGGTCGGGCTGGAAAAAGAAGCCAAGATCTCGAGCATACGTGACTGGAATGCCCTTGAGACTTTCCGCTTCCGAGGCTGTAAGCTGGATGTGTGCCACGGGCCATGCCTTGGCAGTCACCTGGGGCGCAACCTCGGGAAGAAGGCTTGCAACGGCGGCGCCCATGGTCAGAATAATCGTGTCAGCCTCGTATTCCAGTCCAGACTCTGTAGTGACCCCGATGCACTTGTCGCCATCCAGCATCAGGCTCTTGGCGCCGTCTCCAAGCTTGAAGCTGACGCCGAGATCACAGCACGCCGCGTACGTGGCGTGGAGAGCATCGGCGGCGTGTGAGTAGCCAGCGAGACGGTTGAAATAGCCTTGCCATTTCATAGGCCCATCGAATACGGGCGCGATGGCGGTGATGTCGGAGCGATGATTTATGGGCGTGATCTGGTCCTTGAATGCAGGGTTCTGGGAGATGGACGAGAGCGACTTGGCAAGAGTGCGCTTTGCCTTTTCGGGCGCATCGGGCGAGTTTGCAAGTAGATAGCCTACTTGGTGGAAGTAGGGAGAGAACAGAGGATTCTCTTTCCAGGCCTTGATGGCTTCCTGGCGATGAATTAGCGGTGTGTCGAGAGATGCGGACCAGTTCGCAGCGGCCACTCACCAGTGCCAATTTGGCATACCACGGATTCTCGTACTCGGCGCGAATGATCTTGTTCAGGTCATTGCCAGCGGATGCCTCAGCAGGTATCAACGCGTCCTTCTCCAGGACCGTGACGTTTTCGTAGCCACCTTTGGCGAGGTGATAGGCGGTGGAGAGCCCGTAGGTTCCACCGCCGACGATGAGAATGCGTGTGCTGGGCATCTCGGCCGTTGCTGCGATGATGGAGTCAAATCTAATCAGAAAAGGCCTGTCTCTCTCCTCTCACACGCGCACACAGCCAATGCGTGCCAATATGTATGCTGTTTGCGCGTCAATTGGCTTTGCTCCGGTTCCGGTTCTCGGCAGCGGGCTTAGCTCAAATGCCGGTTGATAGGCACGACGAGGTTGGGCAAGTCGAATCGAGCCGTGTCATGTCCGTGTGCGGGGTACAAGGGCGCCCTTCTCCACAGTCTCGGCGGTCACAATGGCGATAAGTTGATAGCCGTCAAGCTAGAGGACCCACTGCGAGACGAGGTTGTTGATAGGCCGTCTGCACTCGCCATCGCGGCAGAGCGTCGTATCTGGCCTGGAGTTGATGCTCTCCTCACCTCGCCAGCCTTGCCTCTCCTCGCAATGCCAAACAGGCCCAGCTAGTCGCCCGCCCACATGTCCCGGGTGGGAATGTCTGATCGCCATGGGCACCAAGCAGAATCCCGGTGCCGAGTATAGAACCCGGTCGGGTTGCAGGAGGTGTCGCGAGCGTCGCATAAAATGCCCCGGTAAGCTGCCGCCGCCAACGAAGCTCTCCGCCGAGCCAGGTTCTAATGTGCCGTGCGGCTAGAGCAACGCCCTAGATGTCGGACGTGTGAGATTCGCGGTGATGCGTGCAGCTACGACCTTGTCTTGAGATGGAGCCGTATCCAAGCCTGCGGTGACGTCCGATGGAGGCACAGGCCCGCCACATCCACCTCGTCCGCCATGTTTCTCAATGTTGGCCCATGCTACTTCAATTCTGGTGGAAAGAAGCTTAGTGGCGCCAGCAATGATCAACCAATCGATCCCTTGAAAGCACAATCCCATGCAGACACCGTCACATTCACTACAGACGTAGGAGCTTATGGAGAACTCGCACAACGCGACAGCCAGCATGCTGAAGTGGAAATCCTGCATTCCCCTAGCTATTTTAATCTTTCACCAACCGAGTCCCATTTATGGGATTATTTTCACAGGGAAATTACCCCGGCATGTGTCCTAGATCCGAATACGAACCCCTACCAAGATGTCATATTGAAAATTGCCGCCTCGAGTGGGACCTCGTCTCCCATTTTCCACGGAGTCATGTCAATCTCTGCAAACCAGCTGTATAGTCTAGGCCACCACAAATACCAACAATTGGTATGGAAGCATCGCCACCACGCCCTCCAAGGGCTCCGGCTTGAGACATCAAAACACCAAAAAGGGGATTTGAATATGTTCAGTGCTGCACAAATGGCCGCTACAGCGTTGGCCCTGTGCTTTGTCGAGGTAAACTAAGCCTCCCCCACAGACGCTTGAATTCTGTTTGACGCGTTGAAACAGATATCTCACGATTGCTCTGACTCTTGGGTCTCTCATACAAATTTTACTCGCTCGCTCGTCCAGAATTTTGCTCATCATCATCCTTTGGATGCGGATGTTGAAGCCTTGTTCAATTTTGCCGGTGCATACATAGTTTCGCATGAAATATTCGCCCATACCGCATGGATTCCGTCCGGACCACAGGATTATAACGGCGTGATGAATCTTTCCGACGATACCAACCTCCAGACTTTGACAGGATGCTCCACAGAATTTCTCCAAATTCTTTCCGATATCAACCAATTAGCCTTGGAAGTGAGATCACACTCTGACCCCATGCACACCAACACTGAAATCGAAGGCAACCTAAACGTGCGGATCCGCGACCTGGAGAGGAAGCTTCATGAATGGAAGCAGGGAACGCAGACAATTGGTCCGCACTCGAACACGCCAGAGGGCGTTCTGGTAGCCGAAACGAAGCGATTAACTGGTCTCTTGTACTTGTATTCTCGCACGAGCAACCTCGGGCCCCAGGACTCGTGCATAATTCGATTGACATCGCGAATTCTGCATCTCATTTCCAAAATTACACTGAGAACAAACACGGCGCTCTGGCCACTATTCATGGTGGCCACGTTGGGCGTCTGCCGAGAATCTGATTCGGATAGAGCCATGGTACTCGAGAAACTACACTCTCTACAGGGTACTAGACAGCTGGGAAGTGTGAAAAAGGCACGCCAGATTATTGAAAATGTCTGGAACACGCGGGACCTACGTGATTGTGCTGCAAACATGGGGTGGTCAGTTTTGGAACTTGCATCTGGCTCGGAAAGGATCAGCCTTGCTTGAAAATGGGTAATTGAGGGCAGTCCAGACCTGTCTGTGACGCATGGTCCATTTACGCACAGAATTTCCAAGCTGAAGCATAGCTATCCGTGATATAACACAGCCAAGAATCAATGGATAAGAGGAGAAATGGAAGAATAGGTTCCAGAGGTCCTACTCGACAGCGGAAATTCAGTTGTTGATAACAAACCAGGGCAACATGACTGATGTTCAAAGGCATGGATTCAACCCTACCCTGGAAGTATATAGATATCGGGTATGTGGATCATGGATCGGAAAGGCGGCTGGTGCGTGGCTCATGTTTTGCAAGTGGGTAATGGGGAATTTTACTCGCAATGGCCATGTCTGGCCTGTTGTTTATTCCTTGTTGTTTATTTCAAGCTTACTTCAATGCCGTCTGCGATTGGATGTGTCCCCGTGCAAAGATTGGGAGGAAAGGGTCTGGATTCATTCCCAAAGTGGATATCATATCTGGTTTTTACTTGATGATGGGTACCTTGCAGTTTAGCTAGTATCCACTGGACAGAATGTCGGCCAGCAGCTTTACAGAACAGAGTGGTCTTGATTAGCCATCGCCAGCCGACGGAGGTGCATCGCAGTAGCTAAGCAAGGGAAATAGTCAGCCCTGTCCACTCTTGCTGTTGAAGCGTGGGGCCCTATGTACATGGGTTAACTAAAAGTACAAATTATGCCACAGCTAGGGTTGAATGACAGAGGGCATCCACAACCCAATCGCATTCCAGCGCTTAATCTGTCTCAATCCTCAAGAGTGGGTTCATCATAAGGTGAAATGGGTTCTCTTTTTTTTTTTGGGTTTTATTCTTGTATTCATGTCCCTGTCAGGCATACTTTCTGTTGGACTGCCTCTGGCCCTATTGAACTCCTCCGGTGACGCGCAAAGTCTCCTTTTCCTCCCTGTCATCACTAATCTTGGCCTTGGCAATCTCATGGAAGATTGCTGACAGCTCCGAGTCGTTGGGGTCGTCTTCCTGCTCCCTGAGCTTCTGGATTCGGGCATGGAGCTTGATCTTCTGGATAAGGCGCCTGAAACGGCTTCTTGCGCGGAATGCCCTGATCTCAGGCAACAAGTCGTGATCGCTGGCGTTCTTGGCGCCCAGGAAGGGATGGGCCAGGGCTTGCTATAATACAGTGTTAGCGTTGCTTGTTTCCCGCTGGGATGATACTCTCAACTTGCCTCGCTGGTCAGGCGCTGATCGGGCTCCGGGTTCAGCAGGTTCAGGATGAAATCCTTGGCGTCATCGCTGACGTTCTCCCAGTATCGCCTGTGGAAGGTCACGGGACCGCTTCTGCACTCCCTGATGAGGTCGTGCATGTTCTCGCTTCGGTAGGGTTGGTAGCCGCAGAGCAAGATGTAAGTAATGACACCCATGGACCACATGTCCACAGGCTTTCCATGGCCTTCGCCACACATTGCCTCTGGGGCGGCGTATCCAAAGGACCCCGCGACCGAGTTAAGGGACTCGCCTTGGCCAAGGACCTTGGCAATTCCGAAATCAGCCAGCACGAGATGAGAGTCAGGATCTTTGGTCAGATAGAGCAAATTCTCAGGCTTGAGATCTGCGAGTGTGGTCAGCTACGTTGTGCCATGTCTGTCTTGCGGGACTGTACCTCGGTGGACAATTTGGTTCTTGTGCAGGTAGTCGACAGCCAACATAACGTCCTTGATAGTGGCGGCAGCATCCTTTTCGGTAAATTTTCCTTGCTGCGAAATGCGATCAAACAGCTCGCCACCAGTCGCGAGTTGCATGAGGATGTAAAATTTGTCCTAGAGTGACATGTGAGCTCGGTGTGAAAATGGAGTCTGGTATAGGCTAGGAACGAACCTTTGACTCGAACCAGTCAACAAACTGGACAATGTTTGGGTGGTGAATTCTCTGCAACAGATCAAGCTCCTCGTAAACCATGTCTTCCCTTCCCTTGATGGTCTTCTTCAGAATAATCTTGACAGCGCAGGTGCCCGAGGGACCTTCAGCCTCACGAACGACTCCATACGATCCTGCGCCCAGGGTGCGACCAAACTTGTACTTGACACTGCACGCAAAAATCAATTACCGGGACCTGTCACATGTCGATCTGGAAAACAGATGACGGCAGGCTACATACCGCTTAGCATAGCTTTCAGGTTGCCCGTGAAGGCGGGACAAGAATCCTGCGACTAGAGGCGTATCGGCCAAGGTCAGCATATGGATCCGGAGAGGAGTCCAAGTCCGCGGAGAATGGCAACTCACAGCTCATGGTGGTGGTGTGTTGCGGCCAGAGAGCTGGATTGCGGGGTTTTCGGGCCGCAGAACAACGAAACGAAGCCGGACTCGCACGCCAGCAAAATGTTATCGTCGATCTAAGAAGCTACTGCAAGACAGGCGGTTCTTGGATGCAAGAGCAACGACGCCTTTCGGATAGCCGGGGGTGATTGAGGGTGGTGAGAGGGAAAACACGGCGAGACCGGACGACAATAAGGTGAACGTGGAGCTTTCTGTTGATTGGCCTGCGACACCCCGGGCTAGAGATTAACTTTGGTTCTCAAGGTGCAGGGGACTCACTCATTAGCTTACGGCAGCGGCGGTCTGGTTATTGGCACCGCAGCACGCCACTTTACATGGGTCAACGGCCCTTTCCTGGCGTATTTTGCATTGACTGGATTCATGCTTCTACAAAATACCTGGTGCAATCTTGATACCGAGTCAATCGTGAATTGTTTTTCTTGCTCGCAGCTTGTTCAGGACGTGCAAATTCTCAATCGCCCCAAGTGTCATGTTGCTGAGCATCGTGGCTTTGCCGCTGGTGCGAGTGGGGAAGGCGGCAGATCCACCATACAGCGACGATTTTGCGGAGGCCTCCGTATTCACAGCGAATCGAGACGCGCAATCGAGCAATGCTTGTTGGTGCATGCAAGGGAGAGACAATAGTCAGCCAGATGTCGGCCCACTCGCAGTCAGGTGCGTGCCACAGAGAAGCTGAGCTTGACCATGGCTGTCTCACCTAAATGAATCGTTGCCGCCAAATACAGCCCAATGCATGCATCGCCTGGACATCAAATGCTCCCAAGTGGGCCTCCGAGTCAGTACTTTAGAGGTTGGGTATTGCCCATCCCGCCTCTAATCTTGGAAAGATGTGATCAGGTGCGTTGCGATAATTCTTGAGTCAACTTCCCGAATCCTGCATGTAGTGTGCGATTGACAAGCGCGATGGGATTTTACAAGGTTGGAGTCGCACAACCGCTGAACATCTGGCTGTTTATCAAGATCAGCACACAGAGCGGGGTTCTGACCGACCGGAACAGAGATTTGTGCTGAGAGCATACTTGAATACCGTGGATAGCATCCTCAGCTGGTCGTCGAGCAGTTTCTGCTGACTCTCGCAACACTTGAATCGCTGTTCAAATATGCATTGGCTCCTCTCAGCTCCTCAGTCACCTCAACCATGTCCCCACCGGCATTTTCGCTTCCGGCATCTCTTGGACAGCTCGCCTTTGTCCCTCCCGAGATTCTCGCAGCAATCTCCTCTCTTCTGCCAAACCGCGACGTTAAATCTGTCCGCTTGACTTGTAGACGCCTCCGGAGTCTTGTCAACTTGAGGCTTGATCGCGTGTTCCTCTCGGCCAACCCGCGAAACGTGGACGTATGCAATGCAATCGCAGCACACGAAACATTTCGCCAAAACGTTACGGAAATTGTCTACGATGATGCGCGCCTAGCCGACTGGTTTGAGACCGATGATGGCGAGTTTTCAGACTTTGAGGATCCAACCCGCACAAATGACGTTCCCAAGGGGTATCTATTCATTTATAACCAAATGCTCGTACCTCTGAAGCGGTATAAAGGCGTGGATGTTCATCGCCCTGATCATTCCGACGTTGCCAAAAGAGTTGCGTCAATATTAGACGCAACGCAATCCTACCAACTTTTTTATCGGCTGGCAAAGGAGGAGAAAGCGGTCATTGATGCCGGGGCTGATCAAAAGGCATTTGAATATGCCCTTGCACGCTTTCCGCGCCTGCGAAGAATCACTTTCACCCCGAGTGCTCATGGCGAGCCCATGTTCCCGCTCTATCAGACTCCCATGATCCGCGAGCTGCCACCTGGCTTCATTTATCCTATCCCACGGGGCTGGTCAACGCCGGAGAACTGTTTCCTTGATCCGCCTCCTCTTGCGCCCTGGGTGGGCGAAGGTGTTAAGAGCCCATGGCGCGGGTTTTGTTTATTGACAAATACACTCGCCGCGTGTCAGGCAATCAGTATTTCGGACTACATTATCGACGCAAGCCACCTTCTGACAGGGCTTAATTGTCGAATGTTTGATGATGCAAACAATCGGGAATATAACAGCATGCTTGATATTTTTCGTCAACCCACCATGTCTCGCATTGACCTTGCGCTTAATATTCGCGGCCAAGATGGCCAAGACTGGCCTGAATCACGCAGCGATAATCTACGTAGCGCACTTGGCAAGGCCGCTGGGCTGAAGCATGTCAGTCTTTCGACTAGCGGTCCTGTTGGTACAGGCAGATCCATCCCATCGGGCGCAGAGGAGTATTTCATCCCACTGGGCACCCTATTTCCAATCGCCGCGTGGGCACAGCTCCAACATTTTGGCCTCTCTCGCTTCCATGTGAAGCAAGCAGACCTGTTTTCCCTCATCAGCTCATTGCCACCAAGTCTACAATCCATCGAGCTAAGCTTTCTTGTCTTCATCAAATCTAGCGGCAACTATCGGGATCTGCTTCGCGACATGCAGCACAAACTTGGTTGGGGCGAGCGAGCGGCCGCCCAACAGCCGAAAGTCACCGTACGCGTCGACTCCGACTCGGGGTACGGGCCTGGATCGCAGGTCTATGTCGACGTCACCAACGAAGTCCAAGATTTTCTCTATAATGGTTTTGACAATCCGTTTGGAGAATATGAAAGTGATGCAAATTCAGGGAATAGAGCCCTGCAAGGGACTGGCTTTGAGCGCCACGTATGCAATCCAGCCAAGGATCGGCCGAATGCAGATGAATGTGAGCTCATGACGCTTGGGATTGTGGAAGAGAGGGACTATGCCCCCAGGGAATTCGATGAGCATAGGTATAACCTTTTGTGCCGAAGGAAACGACCAGGATAGTATATCTCTACAGCCACCCCTATTTCAATTATATGTGGTAAGAGGAAGAAATTTGAACAAGTTCTGAATCGACATCAAGGCGTAAACGAATTGAAGAAAGGCGACGCCAGCCAGCTTGTTCTTGCTGTTGAAAAAATTGTTTTCCGCGCGCATCTTGAATGATGCAGGTCTAGGAACAGCCCAGGTTTCGATGGTGCTAGCTGTAGCAGTCACAACTGTGCCAGGTGTTGGCGTGGTTTCGATGGCGGACGTGATTGTTGACGTGGTGGCAACTGTTACATCAGGAGGGAAGATGGGTCCAACTTCGAAGCTGCCCTTTATCGTAGCAGGCACCCTGAAGACTAATCTGCACCGGTACGTAATCCAACTCCGCTGGGACAATAGTAGTTCTATCCGTGACATTTGTTTCGATTATGGTACTGCTTGCTACAGTAAAGGTCTATGGTTCTGCGATATGGTTGAGGTCGTAAGCTCTATTTGCTGCTTTGACAATATTTATCTGTGTATTTGCTGTCTCGTCGGGAGTTTTGTAATTATGGTGGTTCTACTTTTTGTAATGCCTTGAAGTGTCATCGTGGCCCTGTTTTGTTTGCATTCGGTGCTGGTCACTGTGTACTTCGCGCTGTGTGCTGAAGTTATAGGAGTAAGGCCCCTTTGGCACTCAGTGCCATTTTCTGCTACCATATTGTGTACGCTGGCGCCAAAGTCATAGGACTAAAGTGGGCCAGTACTTGCAGGGTGATAGACTATGTCCCTGAAGTGAAGATTCTAAATTTACCCAGAAAATAAAATAACATTCCTGTATTTAGCGTAATTTAATTGGGCTTCATTTTTCATAAAATAAATTGCTCATTTCAATTGTTGCCTGTTGTTCTTCGAACCATTACGACGGCTTCGTTGTGGAGTGTGAAGGCACGAGGATCCTCGATACTAGCTCGACCATCGGACCTATCACAATTTTCGGAAATGCCAGCAGTTCCTATTCGGTCTTGGGATTTTCTTCCGAATTTGGGTTTTTTTTGTGTGTTTTCTCGTCTCAGTTGGGACGCATATTGCTTTTTCAAGACAATGTTTCAAGCCACTTGACTTTCGCCCAAGCAGCTTCGTCGGCCCCGAATTAATCCAGACCGATGCGTGAGAGCAAAAGAAAGCATAGGCATGACCAGTTATGACGACGTTTGTGCGAATTTCTGCCTCAGAATCCGAAACCTGCCACAAATCATCATCGGCGCGGACAGAATCCGTTTCGCGCTAAATAGTCAAGAACTGCACAGATGGACGCCCGTGGTCCGGGACCAGAACCCATCTTGGTACGGAGCACCGTATTACCCCGATGCCTCAGAGCTCTTGCTAATTGCGCACCAAGATTTGCGGGTCGCTGCTCATAGTCGCCGCTGCCGCCGCTATCGTCGCCCGTCTGCATCTTCGCATTAAAATCCAACAGCAGAAGGTGATGGCGTCTGATATTTTGATATTCCTGGCGTGGGTGACCGGATGCACCACGCTTGCACTATCTGCTACTCTGGCAAAGTACGGTGCCCTGGATAAAGGTGTTGGGTCAGCATTGAACGGATACAAAGGCGATGACAAAAACATCGCAACAATATTAAGGGTAAGAACGTGGAACATTTGTCGCCTGAAATTGAAAGTTGTCGCGTGCACTAACGAAGCTGCAAGGTGGCTTGGGTAAGACTTGCACCCTTTTTTGGCACATGTTATCTATCCAAAGCAGCGCTTCTTGCCACATATTTGCAAATATTTCCACATTACATGCAAAGACGGAGGGCCATGGTATGGATCGCAATTATTTACAACATCCTTGCTTTCATTGCAACCATGGTCGTTTTATTTTGCATCTGCAAGCCTATCCAGGCACTTTGGTGAGTGTATAATTTCCAACACTGACCTCAAGCTCATGGTGAGAGACAGGGGCCCAAGTGCGGCAAGCCAGTGCTCTCTTACTAGTGCGATAATTGGATATGTGGTCTCATGGGCCTTGAATATCTTTGGAGATATATTCGGTAAGTTAGCATGGACTGACTAGATCAAGCATTAATGTGCCTCAGTTTTCTTCTTACCGTGGCTCGTCCTGCCCAGTATGAACGTTCAGAGACAACTCAAGTTTGCCGTCTACGTTGCATTTCTTCTAGGCGCTGTCACCATCTCATTCGCTATTGTCCGGCTGGTTGTTGGTTTGCAGTCCATGACAGATGCCACTGCCCCGATGAGTGTGCTTGGTGCGTTATGTAACCCCCCAAAATGAAACTACAGGAACTGACTCGGCTAGTTTTGTGGAGCACTTTTGAGTGCAGTCTTGGTCTTCTAATTTCTAGTCTCCCCTCACTCGGTCCGTATTTTAGTCTTCACGTTAAAGCTCGTGATAAGAAAAAAAGCAGCCGCCACGAAGAGCTAGTGACAATTGGAAGTCCGGCTAGAAGAACACCTGCATTATCTGAGAATGATGAATTGGAAAGCCATGTCAGCATAAAAGGCAGAGGTGTATTTGTTGGTTAACTGATCCAGCTATCGCCAATGAACCAGACTAATTCACCTGAAGAGATGGGTTGATTGAAATCTCGCTCAACTAATCGGTCCATATTATTGAAGAGGCATTGGCTAGAAGATGTTGCCATCAATGACAGGTGTCATTTCCAGCCAGAAGAAGAAGAAAGGAAGAAAAAAGAAAGTCATTTCTCACCTACCCTAGAGCCTTCCCGGATTGAGGAGGTGCTCGAAGTGGATAGAACACGTTAAATAATTTACCAAAGCATCATCAAAAAAGGAAATGAGACAAATAGTCAAAAAATCTCTGGAAGTCTGAAAAGACATAAAACACGCCAACTGATTTTCAATCTGACTAATGTGACACTATTAAGTGGTGGGGGTGGATTAATGGTTCAAGACCTTTTTTTGAGGGCTGGCGGGGAGTGCGCCTGCAACCAATGGCATTGTGTAATCCAGACAATTAAGCTACAATCGTGAGCATTCATGATGCTCAAAACATTTATCTACATCTTTCTGAGTTATGGAGATCAGAAGAAATAAATCGTTTCCAGCGAATCTTAGGCTTTCGCACAATCCGACCTATGCAAGCCGCAACTTGAACGATTTGAAGCTAAAACTCACAGCATCCAGCCGTGTCTGTCTGCAGATTATCAAGCAATGTGTTCCTGTCTTGTGACAAACGAAAACCGAATATTATACGAGCTGCAGGGGCTTTGCACTTGGGCTGAAAAGCTCGGCCGTTACTGAAAGAAGTCATGATCAACGGGTCCGGGCCTGTGGAGTTGAAACGTTTTGAGGGAGCGGTAGAGAATACCGGATTTTTTCCAAAGATGGTGATGATTGGCTATGGATTGTAACATTGAAATAAAGACTTTCTTTTTTGGTTTTGTGATTGGAAAAGAGTAGTATTGAGAAAATGGATCTCTGGCACCTCATAGACAGCGCAAGGTGTTTTGCACGTTGGGGCACGCACTGGATTCGCTATGCTCACCGCACTGTCGGCTAATATTCCAAAAGAATCATCTTGCTCTTCGGGTGGTCGGTGAACCTTCTGGCTGATCAGTAACCATAGGACGATGTAATACGATATTGAGTAGAGAGCAACGGATTCGGCAGCCTGGCCGTCAATAGAAGCTTAATTACACCTCTAAATTAGATTCGGATTCATAGCCGGAATGGAGCTTACTCTTCCTGCACAGTTTTATGGATCTTCGACGACCTACCCGCCAAATGAAATGCCTGAGCATATGGAAGCAGGTAGCAGGGAAGTACAAGGCCAATGAAAATGAAATTAATATAGAAGAGAGGCGATGATGGGAATTAGTATTTTCTCATGAACCCCGACATCTCTGTTTGGAATCGATTGCGATGAAGCCCGGGCCGCGAAATCATTCGTTGGTGCCCGGTTGGCGGCCAAGGGTTTCATTAGCTTGGCATGCTACCAGCATTCCGAACTTGGCAACCTTTTACGGCATCATTGTAATGAAGTTGGACTCGGATGCCCCGCTGGCTCAAGTAGACCTGGCATAGGAGCGTCGATCCCAAAACACCAACCGTGCCCCCCGGAATATCTACCCAATCAGTTTTCATAACTCCACTCGGCTGGCTTTCGATTAGATGTCCAGGGGAGTGGTTCTGAAGCATAGCCTTCCAACTGTTGATCATAAACACAAGGGGAAAGTCCCGAAGCTTCAAGCTGGCGATTTCTAATTTTGCGCAGCAAGTTCCAACTTCAACGCAAGGTATAAATATTTCAGCATCTTCCACACGTTTAGACTTGTTTCCATCTCATTCCAACCGCATCTGACAAGAAAAGACCCATTTACAATATCAACCCTCCTCAGACAAATCAAACTTCACTCATCATGAAGAGTGTTGCCCTTGTCACGGCATTCCTCGCCGCCCTCTCCGGCTTCCCCGCAGGAGCTGCTGCCAACTCGTGCAGTGTCTGCACCCCCGGTGTTTCTTTGAAATACAGCATTTTCGGAGTTGCCGGCGTTCCCAGCTCGTCTGGTCTGTGCAATGGCTTGAGAGACAACATTCACAAATTCGGTTCCTGCCTCGAGACCATTTGGGAGTGCAAGACGATTGATGACGGCACTTGGCAGATCGAATTTGTGGTCCCGGCCGGCTGCAACGACGGCATGGTCGAGTCTGCTTGGTGGGAGGCCACGAAGAACACCTTTGGTTCCATTGACTGCCCCGGAGGAACTGCTCCAGGTAAGTTGATTGCATTTCTACCAACCCATGCATGTTACTGACTGTTTTATTCTAGTCTGCTAGATGAGTCGTGCGGTGCGTGGCCGTTTTGGTATAGAACCTCCGACTGTGGGAGTTATCTCGGAGACGTGAACTTTTCCCCATCGTGGACTACGCAAGGTGATGCAGTTGGCGATTGGAGAGTGACAAGGGCTTGGCTGATTCGTCTTGGCAACCTTGAGAAGGCACAGAATAGTCACTTCCGCGAAAAAAAAAAATCCAAACTTGACCCTCTGCTTGCGGGGAGGTATCTATAAAGTCTTTTGATCAATACATCATGACAGTTTTATTTGTTTGATTCTGATGCTGCGCTGTCATGCCCATTTTTGTCAATCGCGTGCACAGACCTGGCTGTCAAGTTGACTTGATGCAGTGTGCCTGGGACAAACGAAACGCGGTGGAATATTCGTAGCTGACGTGCCAAGTCCTGGCTGCCGCTATGCAGCCTTTAAAGTCGTGAGCCAGGTTGGAACTCTGTTGAGGTTGAGTCCTCTGTGTTGTCTCCGACTGGTCGGTTGATCGGTTTTTGTTATTTGATTGTCAAAAAACCAGAAAAGTCAACACCAAGGTTGTGGCGATTGGGTTATGTATAGTTTTCATTTTGGGACCTGGGGTATTCCTTTTACAAGCTACTCTGTCCCATCATCCCACGCCACTCGTACTCAACAGATATTAATTGTTAGCGCATGGAGCTGGGATTAACTATGCGGCCGATGCCAATGCACCGGCCAGTGGCGGCTGGGTCGATGTCATCTCCGCCTCGGCATAATCACCAAATCATGCCATGGCCCGAAATGGCGCAAAAAGCGTGTCTGTCCACGTTCCCGGAAGAGATCCTGCGCCTCATCCTCGGGCAGTCGAGCGACATTGACAGCCTGCTGTGCGCCATCGCGTCGTGCCGAGCCTTTCAAAGCGCCTTCCACTCGTTCCCCGCGCCTCTAATCGCAGCCCTGGTGGAGCGCGAGATTAGTGCCGCAGTGCTGCCCCACGCCGTCCAGACTCGCCGCGCCCACCAGGTCAGCGCCAGGGTGCGGCAATCGCCAGGGCTGCTGCCCGACGCCGTGGATTACGTCGTTTGTCCCGCGGATAGCTTCAGGTGGACTCTTGCAGATGGCATCGCCGCAATCAGGCTGCACGAGGTCGTCGAGACGCTGGCCGGCGTGTGTTCCGTCAACTTCCTGCTGCGGTGGGCCTCGTTGACGTCCCGGAAGCCAATGAGGCCGCTCTCGCAGCTCGAAACGGATCGCATACTGTGCGCCCTGTACAGGTTCGAGACGTTCTGCTTCCTCTTCCCGCAGCCCGAGACCATTGCGGGCACCAGTTTCAAGCCGGCTCAGTTCTGCTTCTTCTCCACCTTTGCGCCCTGGGAGAATGAGCAGCTGGCGAGCATTCACGAGTCTCTGTGGCGCATCGTCGTTCCCGGTATGTGTCTTCTGCTCCGCCCTTTTGTAGCCCTGCATTGACATTTCCACCTGCTGCGCTGCGATAGCCTTCAATGACATCGCTCTCCATGATATTTCGTGGGGAGAATTCCGCATCGATTACGTGCAAAACTTTGACGATTTGTACACCGAACACATCATGTCGCGGGGTTTGCGGGCCATCTTGGACATTTATCGCGCCGCAACCTACCAGCAGCGCTACAAGCTGCTCGGCTGCAACATCCCTGTGGCCGCAAGGCAGTTTTTATGCGAAGCCATTCGATCCTTCAACTTTCGCCAGATAACAACCTACAGACCCGAGCATGACGCCGCACACTACATGAGCTTGGACGATTATGCAGGCCCAAGCAGCGTCGACAGGGGCCCAGAACACATTTGGTCGTGGTGCCACCAGATGGGCGGTCCCGATGGGATAGTCATGGAGGACGAGTACAGGACCATGCGAGCTTGCGGCTACGTGTTTTGGGAGCTGGGCAGGTTGAATCGCAGCGGCTTGTTGGAGGTGGACTGGATGAACATCGAGATTGAGATGACCGAAGATGTCATCTCGCTGGCTCCTGATCCAGAAGAAAAGGAGCTGTCTTGGGCGCAGAGGTCAGCACTGTACGAAGATGGAACGAGAGGATATTTTGAGGGGGAATTTAGGAGCTGGAAAATGCAGTGAGAGATGCCGACGCGTTTTTGCGGCTGGGGCAGCCACGGCATCATGAATGAGATGAATTTTGTGAAAGTTGATCAATGGCAGTAACGGTTCAGAAATGATGGAATTAAACTTAGCTCGGTTTCATTCATCATCCTCCACTTTCATCTGGCCAACCGTATCCATGTATCCATCGTGGTGGTCAACGGCGCTTGGACGGTTCGGGCTCGGTTCGCTCGTCGTTGTCGCCTTCGTTATCGCTACCGTATCTATACGACGAGACGGACCAATTTGGCCGAGGCCGCCCATAAATGCGTGCAGTGCCAGCATTCTCGCATGCTTCGCCACCGCCTCGCTATTTTACCCAATCGCAGCCGGAGAATTACGGCGCATCCCCTATTCATTATTGTAGCACACCCGCCATCAGAGCAAGATCGACACTCGACAAGGTGCTGGGCTGTGTTTCTACATCGACAGCTGAAACATGTTGCTTGCTCGCATATAAAATACAAGGTCATGACCCAAAAGAATAGAGATAGACAAGAAGGACCGTCTGTCGGAGAAATTGCAGCAGCTACTTTGGCAATTGAACTCGGATTTTGTGCCGTTTGGTCGTTTGGTAGGCCAAGATAATTATAAGCCTGGCGAATAAAGCTCGGCAAACATCTCGTCGCTGTTTGCTTTTCTCTTCTCATTTCTTGGTCATTGATTCCCCCCTCAAATTGCAGATAACTGCGGCCATATTTGTCTTGATAATGGCTGGAATCGGGCTATTTGTCACAGTTTGCGGACTGGCTGCTGTAAGCCCTCTGCGAGAATTACATTACCCGGTGAAGTAGAAACTAAACAATGGCATGGCACAGGCAATTCTTTACACCGTTGGATATGGAATATACAACATATTCTTCCACCCACTCAGGCACTTTCCAGGGCCCTTGTCTATGAGACTTACGCGCATTACCTACTGCTACAGACTTATAGGTGGAACCTTGCCGTTCGACATGTTGGATTTACACAAGAAATACGGGCCTATTGTCCGCATCGCGCCTAACGAACTAGCCTTTGGTGATCCAAAGGCCTGGGACGAAATCCTCGGACACCGTGTTGGAGCGAAAAAAGGCCCCGAGTTTGAGAAGAGCATGGCATTTTACAAGCCTCTTGGTGGTCCCAGCGACATTGTCAACGCGAATGGAGACGAGCATGCTCAGCTCAGACGCGCACTATCCCATGGATTCAGCGCTCGCAGCCTGAAGGACCAAGAACCCCTCATCATGGAGTACGTCAATCTGCTTATCCGCCGGCTGCACCAAAACCGCGAGAAGCCCGCGAACATGACGGCTTGGTACAACTTTACGACATTTGACCTGATTGGCGACCTCGCATTTGGCGAACCGTTTGGCTGTCTCGAAAACTCAAAGTACGACCCCTGGATCGAAACAATCTTCCAAATGGTAAGAGTAGGAACTGTCCTCCAGGCAGCCGGTCATTTTCCGTCCATCCAAAGCCTCATTATCCGCATTCTGTCGAGCAAAGCAGTCAGGGAGAGAAACCAGCAGCACCGTGCTCTGACAAGCGAAAAATTGCTTCGCCGCATGCAGCTTGAGAAAGCCGGCGGAAGACCTGATCTGATTGACAGTCTCCTTAAGAAGCAACATGATATTGTAAGTTTGGTTGCATTTCGACTATTTTCTTTGCTTCATAAACGTGTAAAGTTTTGCAAATGCACGACTAACAAGATTGGCCAATGAAAAAAGGGAATGAACTTTGAGCAAGTGGTAAAAAATGCCGGCGTGCTGATCGTCGGTGGATCGGAAACCACGGCCACCATGCTCTCGGGCACTACGTACCTGTTGTTGAAGAATCCCGAGGCGCTCAGAAAGCTGACGCAGGAGATCCGAAGCACCTTTGAATTTGAGAGCGAGATTGACCTTACCTCGGTCAATAAGCTCGAATACTTGTCCGCGTGTCTCCAGGAAGCTCTCAGAATGTATCCAGCTGTTCCTGGAGGACTTCCTCGCGTGACTCCCAAAGGAGGCGCTACCATTTGTGGTAGTTTTGTTCCAGAAGATGTAAGTCGGGGTATAGGATGAATGGCGGATGCGTTGGGGATTTTTCATCGACGCTATTCTGAAGCAAGGAGACTGACGAGGTGTGATGTCTTAGACCATCGTTTCTGTCTATCATTGGGCCATGTACCACAATGAGAATCACTGGACAGACCCAATGGAGTACCGGCCTGAACGATTTATGAACGACCCCGAATATGCCAACGACAATCGAGATGCACTGCAGCCATTCCATATCGGACCACGAAACTGCCTCGGCAGGAAGTAAGTTGGCTGTCCTTGCTAGTCGAGATGTGGAAATCTAACTTGCGTGCCCACAGCCTGGCATACGTTGAGATGAGAGTCATCTTGGCCCGTGTACTTTGGAACTTCGATCTCAGCCTCGCGCCCGAGAGCGAAGATTGGCTCGAGAGACAAAGGATTTTTATCCTCTGGGAAAAGGGACCGCTGATGGTGAACCTTCAGCCGGCTCAGAGATCTGGATGATTGCGCCGTGGGAAATGCATCCGTCAACCAACGAGTCAATGACACGTCATTTTCGAGTCATTGCAAGGTTTGAGAAACGATCTACGGCCTGATGAAAATGTTGCAGTCACTTTGCAACATGAACTCTTCTATTCTTCCTCTCCGCCTATTGTTGTATAAATAGCAACTGTATAGTTCTGCCTGTCGGCGTATAAGGTCATCTAAATCTTAGGTTCACCACCAATGTGATTGGAGTGTCTACGCAGCACCAGAGAAATTGTCATAGTTGAGCTGGCAGTAACGTGCTTGTCGCTGACTTCCTTTGTCCCAATGTACTCGTTGTGCCACATCTGGACTGATGCTCCACCACGTCCATTCGCACGGGGCATGTTCAACGTTCTGCCCCAACCGCCCACGTTACTGGATCCTAGTGCGATATGGAGCTGATAGAAATCATTCGACCTGTCATGCAACAGGGGACTAGATATGCGTGCTTTAAGGACTGCGGTGCCGTTTGCATTCCGAGAATAGTATCCAAGCTCTATTTTGCACTTTACGGGCAACCTCTGTTCACAGGTAGTATGGCCGAGTGGTTAAGGCGTCAGTTTGTGCGTAACCTTCCAATCATGCAATATGCCGCCATGCTAATGCCCCCTGTAGTAAGAAATTATCACTGATCTCGAAAGAGTCGTTGGTTCGAACCCTGCTGCTACCATCAATGATGTTTTTTTGCTTTTTTGCATGCTTGCTCTGCAAAGGGAAATTGTTTGTATTGATTGCATGGTGAGCAAATGGCGAAATAAGCTCGGGAAATTTCTTAGTGGGGGGATACATGCGGATACGCTAGGGGGAAAAGGAAAAGAACAATTTCGGATGAACCGAGCATGGTAGATGTGGCCCGGAATATGGTCCATCTGATCGCATGGTTGTATAAAGGCCGAAATGGACTATCGCGAGTGGGAAAATCTCGGCTCAAATCCCAGTCAAGACACAAAAGCTCCATTACTAGAGCTTGTTTCCATCCCGGATAGATACTATGGTGGGTCATCTCGATCATCACCACCCCAATCTTCCCACTGAGCCATCAGGACCTCTTTGCCCCCCGAGCCCTCAAGCCTTGCCGCATCCCAGAATACATAACCCCACGACCGCATGGAATCTGGAATGCACCATCCGTACGTGTTGCTGTACGTGCCATCCCAGATCGAGGTCCAGGCCAGCGGCGGGGCGTTCGGCTCACCATCTCCGCGGAACGGGAGCGGTTCTCTCCTGTATTCCATCAGGTCACGCTCGGATGGTGACGCCTCAAAACGCCGCAGGCGAAGCTGGGGCTTTCCAAGAATACCTTCATCCGCATTTATAGGAATATAGGATCGTACCATTTTTTCCTGCATGAGGGAGACGAGACTTTCATGGTCCTGGATGCCTGACAGAATAGTTTTCAGTAAAGAAAAACCACAAAGCGTGACTCCTTCTAGAAAGCAGCCCCTGTCCCCTTCGAACAAATTAGTTGCCTGTGTCTCTCGCGACGGTGGGGTAGGCGTGGGGTTGGTGGGCAATGCTCACATAAACTATCAAGTTCAAAAGCTCCGTCTGGGGTGGGAGCCCGGCGTTGGTCGTCAAACCTTGGGTTGCTTGGATGGACATCTGACTGGATATCGCTGAATATTTTGTCATATTCGAACTGTGCAAACTGGTAAAAGGCAAAAAGCTCCTCAACTTCCCATGGCTCAAGCGCATTCAAGAGAGAATTTGCATTCCTTTCTCTGCAATCATTTCTTTCCGTAAAATCTGACGAATACCGAATCTCAGGGTCCGCAACTTGGCAAAGCAGCTGGAAACGGTATGCGGCTCTTGTCAGGCGCATCGTCTCTGTGGGGCTGAGCCTAGCTTGATGTTGCTGGCCATGACCATATATCACCGTTTCTCGTGCCAGATTTGCCAGCATCCAACGGGAGCAGTGTTCCGTCACACTCATTACTGCCTCAAAGTACTGTGTAGCCAGTTGTATAGCGTCCTCTTCGTTTAGCTCATTCACAGACGACTGGCATCGCCGTGAGAGCTCTTCCGAGTACGACTTGAAGAAATCGCTCCTGTCAGGAGTTGCATCCGCAGCCTGGCTTGCTGTCCGAAGCACAGCACGGGCGTCGATAGTGACGCTACCCAGTGTTTCTTCGCTATTCCTACATAGGAGATACCTCCGGTCGGCGAGGTACTGCCGGTGATAAGTAGGAGAGGCGTGCACCATTGCTTTCAGCGGTGGGAGACCCAAGTTAGAAAGGATTTGACGCCTGACCTCGGGCGGAAGCGCTTCAATCCCGCGAGGGAGATCCGGTCCGATATCAGACATGGCCACGACTGAACCTGAAAATGTCGGAGCTGTTTCGTCTCAGGGAATGTTGAGAGTCGAGTGCATCTTCTGAGTTTGGTCACTGAGTAAGAGAGGGTTGCAGATGAGACCGGTGAACATTTAGGCACGCGCCAACGGTTTGATCGGATCTGATTGGTTGCACTGGCAGCGAAGATGCTTGGATAAGCAAGCAGTCACAAAAGTGGGTTTGGTAGACCACTCAGGTCGATGATACTCTCAGAATAGCACAACAGGCCATCGCATCTTAGGCAGAGTATTGCACACGGTATTGGCGTTTTTCGAAATGCTTTGCGTAGCCAACTCTCTATGCTTGCTTTTGCGTTGGCATTTAGCATGCGTGATTGGCATTGTGCACAAATCAGAATAGTAGTAGTTGGCAGTCAATGTGTGAAATCGACTCATTCACTGGCAGGGAATTCCCAAAATGATCATACAAGTATCCAAGGTCGTTTGCCATCACTTTTTGTGCCTTGACCAGCTCAGCGTAGCTCATTGGTGTGTGGCAGACACCAATGCAAGCCATATCCGCAATACCCCGCTTGGCTTCTGTGAATGATGGACAAAGGGCATTTAACGGGCGGGAGGTCGCTTCCATAACGCGGACCCATGCGATGTAGTTAAATTTAGGAGATGCTCATTTACCGGGCTTGGTCGCGGACAATCCCAATCGCTTTGGATTAATTTTAAGCTCACACTAACAATTTGTTCGTTATCTATGCGATGAATTAATACCAAAGACAATACGGAGCCATGCATGGTTTTACTGGCTCCTTCACTAGCATGGGAAAACGGTGCGTCATCAATATTTCCCATTACCATCAGACAGATGATACTACTCATAATAATATGGAACTATGGGATGCCAAATAGGTACCATATATCTATGATTCGCCTACTCTGAATTTTGAAGGAGAGTGACAAAAAGTCGCCAGAGCACAGCACCATTTAAAACCATGCACGTGTTAACAGAAGTTTTGGAAATCTATAGGTACTAGAAGTTCGACATTGCGGCACGACTTAGATCTAGCAATGAGGTGTAGTCAGTGGGAGGATAGGCGTGGAGCTGTTTGGATCATACCGCGAGCTCGCTATTTTGCATCATGCCAGGAGTAGGACAAGAGACTATGCATGAGAGTGTGTGCCTGCCGCGAGGGTAGCACCGTCGAAGCGACCTTAGCAACCCCGCTTCATCACACCACCCAAGAACAAGGTAGACGCCCGTGATAGGCTGGACAGCGATTGATAACGCACAAACGAGCCTACTAGTTCTGCACAGCGGGCTGCAATTGGCAATTCAATGCAAACATGATCATCATCAGCCTTAGAGAGGGTGGTCAGGCGCGATTATTGTTTATCCGACCAGATGGAACAGGCCACATAAATTGCGCAGACGCCTGGGCTAGAAGACGCGACCGCGTATTGTGGTCCAAAGCCAACATCGCAAGTCATGGCCGAAGACGATTCTATCCTGGCACGCAGCCGGGATAGCGAGCAATTCAAAACGCCATATTCCACACAAGAGGCCATTACCAGCGCCCAGGACCATGGTTCCAATTCGGCTTCAAGTAGTAGTCCGGAGAGCATCGCTCAAGAGGGAGAGCTGTCAAAGGTTATTGGCCGCCGCACCTTGGTTTTCACATATCTGTTGTAAGCCGCCACCTGCATCAGGCTCTTCTTGGACCGTTTCACATGTTGATGGCGAGCATGATCTGGCTTGCTCAATTCGCTCTCGAGTTTGCGTCAGGCACCATCAGGACCTTGACTCCATACATCACGAGCGAGTTCGAAAAGCACTCGCTGACGGCGACGACGTCAATCATCGCCAGTATTGCCAGCGGCATAGTTGGACTCCCTTATGCCAAGATCCTGGACCTCTGGGGTCGCCCGCAGGGTCTTGTGTGCATGATCTCTTGCGCAACCATCGGCTGTTTGTTAATGGCCGCCTGCAACAATGTGGAAACATTTTGTGCCGCCCAAGTCTTTTTCAACGTCGGCTACGTTGGAATTCAGTTCAGCTTAATGGTCTTCATATCTGACTCGACGCCTCTTTCGCAAAGAGGACTGGTGATTGGCTGGATCGGATCACCATCGATAGCTTCCCTTTGGGCTTTTGGGCCCGCTACGCAGGCGCTGTTATCCTCGGCCAGTTGGCGATGGGGTTGCGGAATTTGGTGTGTGATCCTCCCAGTATTTTGGGTCCCGATATCGCTTCTTTTCTTCAAATTCTCCCGAGATAAGAAGAAGATGGATCCAAATCCGACCGAGGCTTCAAACCTTTCCACTCAGGACACCTTCGCCCAACACCTGAAAGACTTTGACGTCTTTGGTCTGCTTGTACTTGCTACGGGACTAAGCCTCTTACTTTTGGCCCTCAGCATATACTCTTATCAGGCTGAGCGCTGGCAGTCACCGTTGATCATCTGTTTTCTTACTTTTGGTCCTCTGCTCATAGTCACATTTGTCTTTTACGAGAAATACCTAGCGCCTGTCACCTTCTTACCCTGGAGTTTGATCAGGAACCCAACAGTCATTTTCACCAATCTCATGTCTGCAACTCTGTATGCATCCAAGCTTCTCAGTCATTCTTATCTCTATTCGCTTTTGATTGTCGTCTTTGATCAGAGCGTTACCGGAGCAACCTATATCCAAAACATTTATTTTGTTGGATCCACCGTTTGGAATATCCTTCTTGGTTTTGCATTCCGCTATTATGGCCATATCAAACACTATGCCTTGTTTGTAGGTATACCATTCTTCATGCTTGGAACTGGCCTCATGATCAAATTTCGTACCTCCAACACCCACATTGGGTTTATGATCCTGTGCGAGATCCTCATGTCATTTGGCGCCGGTACTATGTGGCCCATAGAGCAGATGAACCTCATGGCTGTTTCGCAAGAACACTTTCCCGCCTTGCTTTCTGTACAATACTTGGTCATGCAAATTGGTAAGGCCACTGGCTCCGCCATAGCCACTGCTATTTGGACTTCAATGTTCAAGGACAAGCTCATCGAGTACCTGCCAGCTTCTGAGAGGAGTAAGGCTGCTGATATATACGGCAGTCTGGACTTACAATCGGGATATCCCGTAGGGAGCCCTGCCAGGGATGCGATAAACCATGCCTATGGAGATACGCAGCGTATTATTTTGATTGTGGCAACGAGTCTTCTCGTAATAACTACCATGTCCATCACTCTCTGGAGGGATATTGATGTTAGAGGCTCCAAGACAATTCATATGACGGGGTAACATTTAGAAAGTCTATAATTTCGGCTGCATCTATAACAAAAATGAGGACACATGAACCTTTATTTAAGTCAAGTATAATATGTAATTTTCAAAAAAAGTATCGTCCGTAATAATCTGAAAGTAAATAGGATAATCATTCGACAGAATCAAAGCTTGGGTCGCCAGTGTATCCAAACTAACAAAGTGAACCACCACTCATGATATATCATCCCACTCTGCTCGTACTAGAGGTGCGTGTAGATTGTCCAACTCTTACATGAACGATCCTTTCAATTGAGAACAAGTAGTAATTGCGTGGAAGGTGTGTTGTTCCACTCAGATGGTAGAAACACAATTGGAAGAATCGTGCTCATCGATGCGGTCCCACAAGCTACCAGCCGAGTAATTTATTAAATTAGACACATTTTTGCGCCATAGGTCTACGTTGACAAGAATTGGGTAATTGCCATATTGGGGAAGAGTCTTGGCCATATTAGAAACACCAATAGCAAGAGCTACCGTAAATGTGTTCTCAAGATTAAAGGAAGAGGCACATGGTCTGATTTTCAAAGCTTAGCAAGATCAAGTCGCTCGCCATGGACACGTCAAACTAAAGCTTGTCTATGACGGGAGAACGATTAAATTATTTGGCAGTAAGTATCCCTTTGAGTGTGGTAAGACTGCACACGCGTACGGTGTACCCCACCACATTCGGACGAGAAAAAGAAAATACAATGAGGGCATAATATAATATAATTTAAATAAAAGAATTATAAATAATATTACTATTATCTAAATTCCCAAAAAATACTATATTTTAAATTCATAGATCTATACCTAATAGTAAATTTTGCCTGGTACCTCGATGCAGTCTTACCGCACTCTAAGGGATAGGGGGTTAGTCGGATTTTGCGAGATTATACGGTAGTGAACGAAGTGCTGTTGGACCTCAGTGGTGTTGCATCTTTGTTCTTGTCCATACGAAGTCCACTTCTGGTTCTTACATGGATACGGAGACTAACAGTCTCCGCATGCGCAGTAGCTTCGCGTTTCGTTAGCGAAGGTGGATCATAGATTGTGATGAGTTTAGTGCAAAATATATCACCATGTTTGGCAAATGACAACATGCCTGCAAAATCCCTCTATGTGGGCCTAGTGGGGTACACAGTTACACAAATAGGTTGCCTTGTTGGTCGCTGTGATAAAAGTGATTGTTATTGGCTTCTGCAGCGCTTTGTTGGCCTCCAGAGCACTTTTAGAAGCCGGTTACCCGGAATCGCTGTGCGCAGAATCGGTGTCTCACCAAGCTCATGTATGATTACGACGCAGACTAAGTAGCACTAGCTGATAAGACTCCACCGTGGCGTGCCTATTTCTTACTGTTGTTAACATAGCTTTGCGCACCCTTGGGAATCAGCTGAAGATACGGCACAGCTAACTGCCCCATGTGATGCCCTAGGTCCTGCCGAGGCGGCCGACTCTGCGGCTGCGGGACTTATGGCATGCGTTTTAGCCACTCATAATGCAATACCATCCCGCAATGTTCAATATCGGCGACATGGGTGTCATTTGGCGAATAGTGCAGAGAAACAAAGCGAGCGAAATTGACCCAAGGATGTATTTATGAACGTTAAGTAAGGATGGGGGGTGGTAAATAAACGGAATATTGATTGGAACATTTCGCAACATGTTTCCAAGAACAGCAACATTATAGTGGACTTTTGCCACACTATCACAGCCAAAAAGCCAGAGCACGGCCCTACACTACATCAGGTAAACTATAGATAACTAGTATAATATAATAAGTAGTAAACTTAAAGCTAGGATATAGTATTTAGGGGCTAAAGGCCCTAATAAGTAGGGTAGCCTATAAGAGAAAAATTATATAAATAAAAAAAAAGGAAAGATAGTTAGAGTAAGGATTAAAATTATTACCTATCTATAGCTAATTTATTATAAATATACTATAAATATCCCTCTACTTTTAGTACTTTTTTCTTATAAATATTATCCTTAATAAGTTAATTCTTTTATTATTATTAGGTAAGGGGATTATTAATATGACGGTTAGACTTAAACCTGTAAGGTAAACCAAGGGGTTTATATTGTAGGTTAGATTAGGTGGGCTAAATTTAAGTAATAGGGAAAGTTATTATTTATAGATAATAAATTAATTAATTAAGTATATTAATTAAAGGTAATTAAATTATATTAAAAATTAGATTATATTTTAGGTAGTAGTAATTTTTAGGATTTAAATACTTTATTTTTTAGGGTAAGATTAGGGTAAGAAAGTAAGGGCTTTTAGCTAGGATAATTATAATAATTATTATAATTATAATAATATTAATTACTTTAAATTATAGCTAATAGCCCTAGGCTAAGATTTTACTAGGCCTTTTTTTTATTAATTAATAGCTAAGTAATCTATAGAATAATTAATTAAGTAAAGATTTAAATTATAATATAATATCTTCTTTTTAAAGGTTTTATTTTTAAGACTAGAATAATTATTAATTTTTATATATTTATAGGTATATAACTTATTTTTTTTTTTTTTTTTTAGTTTTCTTTATTAATTATAATATTTAATATTATTTTTCTTTATTATATTAAATTAGTAAAAAGTATTATTAATTTAGGTAATTTAATAATATTATATTTATATTATTTCTTTAAAAGTTTAGAATATATTATATATTTAAAATAATTATTTTATTATAGTAAGTATATAAGTACTAATTATTTTTATAAGCCTATTTATATTTTAATTGTTATTTATATATAGCTTTTTTATATTATATTTAGTATTTTTTTATAGGCTAATTAAAGTTTTTTAGTAGATTATCTAAATATAAAATTTAATTAATTAAATAGGGCTAAAGAGGAGATTAAAAAGGAATTATTAGTTATTTAAGTAAAAATAAATAAATTAATTGGGTGCTTAATTTATTTTAGGAAGTAAAAATGGTTATTGAGAATAAGAAGTTTAATAATAGTTAATTATACTTTAGATAAGCTAAATATTAAGGAGTAAGAGATATTATATTTAGCTATTAATATTAACCTAAATATTATATTTATTATTTTAATTAATATTTCTTTTAGAGGAATTTCTTTAATTTCTTTAAGTAATATATAAGGTTTTTGGGTAATTTTTAGATTTTCTTTTTTTATTTTTTTTATTTTATATAATAATAAATTTAGCTATTAATTAATTCTTTTTTTAGGATTTTTTTAATAATATACTTTTTTTATAGCTTAATAATTAATTAAATATTTAATTTTATATTTATTATAATAATATTAATAATAGATTTTAGCAAGGAAATATAAAAAATTAAATAAATCTTAATATCTTTAGATAGATTAAGTTTATAGTTATTTTCTAAGATTTTCTTTTTAATAGGAAATAATCTAATATATTTAAAATTAAGTTTTTTACTTTATTATTTTATAGTAATATTTTTTATTATTAATAAAACTATATTTTTCTTTTAAAAAAATAATTCCTTTATTTTTTTTTAATTATAATATTTTTTTATCTATATATAAATAAATTTAAGTTTTATCTTTATTTTAGTATATAATTATTTTATTTAGTTAAATTAAAGTATTATCTTTATAGCTAATAGTCTTTTTAATTAAGCTTAAAATATATTAAAATTAAAATTAAAGTTAGTAATTATAGGAATAATCTTAATACTTTCTTAATATAAGATATTAAAAGTAAATTATATAATAGAAAGTCTTTTTATTTAGTTTATTTACTTATAATTAATATAATATTATAAGTAATATTTAATCTTTTAATTTTATTTTTTAATTTATTTATTTACTTAAATATAAAAGACTATATTAAGTTTATATTTTAATTCTATAAAAGCTATTAGTTTTATTTAGAATTTTAATATAAATAATTATCCTTAGTTAGAGATGATTTTTATTGGTATATTATATATAGTAATTATATATTTAAAGAAAAGGTATATAAATTGTTTTTTATTTATAGCCTTTTTATAAGGAATATAATAAGTAAATTTTATAAATTAATTAATAATAATAAAAATAGAATTATAATATTTATTAGTAATAGGATTTATAGAAAGTAAAAGATTAATAATAAAGTCTATTATAATAGATTCTTAAGATTATAATACTATAGGGATAGATTATAGTTTTTTATATAGCTTATACTATAGGGCTTTGGTTTATTTATAGAATAAGTATTACTTTATAATAACTTTTATTTTCTTTCTTATATAATTAAAGAAAAAGGTTTATTTGATTTATTGAAGGATTTTATTAATTTCCTTATATTTATAGAGTAGGTGTTTATGGATCTTTTATAGTAGATTATTTTACTATTTCTTAGAAATTTATAATTACTTAGTATATTTATCTTTTAGTAGTATTTTATTATATTTCTTAATTTTTTAGAATATTAGGCTATTTTAATCTATAGGAAACCTAAAATAAATATTAGCTTTTGCTTATAATTTACTTTAGATAATAATAATAATCTTTTTTATTTTAATTATTATATTATTAATAGATATTTACTTAAGATTACTATTAGGTATATACTAAAATAACTTTTTTATAGTAATTATTTTTTTAGTATAATAATTAATATATTAATTAATTATATTAATATAAGTATTTTTAGTACCTTTAATATAAATAATATAATAGTTAAATTTAAAAAGATATTTAGTATAGTATAGCTAATATTTACTAAGCTTTTATATAATAGTAAAGTAAGTAATATTCTTATAGTCTATAAATATTATAACTTTATATTAATTTCCAAGAAAATATTATTAGAATTCCTTAAATATATTAATAATAGTAAAGAATTCTTTATTATAAATAGGGTAATTAAGTTTTATTTTTTATAGCTTATATAAATAGAATATAATTAGATATAGTCTTCCTTTATTATTCCTTTGCCTAATCTAGGCTTTAATTATAAAATTAAAGGAATTTATTTCTAATTTAATAGGTTAATTAGGATTAAATATTATAAGTATAAAGTCTATAATAATTATATTTTTTAATTAATTAAATGCTTTTTATATTTTTAATTCTTAAATAAAAGATATTTCTTTTTTAATAAAGATAATAAATAATCTTATAATTTATCTAAAATTCTTAATAAATTTTTAATAATAATTAGTAAATCTAAGAAAATATTATACTTTTATAAGGTTTTGGGGCTATAGCTAATCTTTAATTATAATAATCTTCTTTAGGTTTATATAAATCTTATTATATAAGATAATATATTTTAGAAATTTTATTTTTATAATATAAAATATATTCTTTTTGGATTTAATTAATAAATTAATATTTTAAAGTATTTTTAAAATCTAATAAATATATTATTTATATATTTTTCTATTCTTTAAGAAGATAAATATATTATTTAGGTAGTAAATAATAAAGATATTTAAGTATTTATATAATATATTATTAATTATTCTTTAAAAGAATATAGGTATATTAATAAGTCTAAAGGCTATAATTAAATACTTAAATAGCCTAAATTTAATTTTAAAGGTAGTTTTTTATTTATCTTTTTCTTTAATCCTAATTAGGTTATAGGATCTCTTTAGGTTAAGTATAGTAAATACCTTTATTTTATATAGCCTATTTTTTATTTTCTTAATAAGGGATAGGAGTATATAGTTTTTAATGGTAATATTATTAAGCTATTAGTAGTCTATATAAAGATAAAGTTTTTTATTTTTCTTTGGGATAAATATTATTAAATAATTAATTTTAAAATTTAAGATTTATATATATTCTTTTTATAGTATATCTTTAATATATTTTTTTAAGGTATTAAATTTTATTTGATTAAGGTTATAAATTGGGAAAAAATAGGTATTTATTTCTTTTTTTAATATAATTTTATAATTCTATTAGCTAGGTTTTAGTAATTCTATTATAAATTCTTCTATAAATAATTATTTATAGATATAATATTTATAAAGTATATTCTTTAATTAGTTATTAGTAGGATTCTTCTTTATTTTCTTAAGGTCTTAATTAAATTTTTAAAATTATATATAAAAATAAGTAATTATTCTCTATTATTATTTTTTTTAATTAATATAATATTTATACTATATTTCTTTTAATAATAAAGTATTTATTATATTATTACTTAATATTTTTACTAGGTTAGGGCTAGAGGTTAAAGATCTTAAATCATTATCTATATTATTAGCTATATTATATTTAGAGAGTATTTATACTTAGCTAATATATTAATTAATATATAAATTATAGTAATATAATTATAGATATTTTAGAACTAAATTATATATTTTAATATTAATAATATTAAAGAAGATACTTTAATTTTTTTTATTAATAAAAACTTTAAGATAATTAATTTCTTAGATAATGATTTTATTATTATAGTAAAAGGTAGTTTCTTTTAGATTAAAGATAATATAGGGATTTATTTTCTTTTTTTATAGTAATTAAAGTTAGTTTATAATTTATAAATAAATATAATTTATTTTAATTTTATTATTAATTATTATAATATATTATTTTCCTTTAATATATACTTTTAATTTAAATTATTATAGCTTCTTACTATTTATAATATAAAAAGATTTTATAGGAAATTCTTTTAGTAATTTTAAAGATAATTATACTTATTATTTTAATATAGGGAATATTATTAGTTTTCTAAATTATTATCTTTTTAGTAGATATTATACTATTTTTTAATTTTTTTATAATAGTAAATTAGATAATTTTTATAGTAATAATAATAAAGGCTATTATATTATTTATAGTAGTCTTTTAGTAACTTCCTAGGTTGGCTTTTATTAGTAATAATATTTTCTTTTTATTTAGTTATTTAATAATATAAGTAATAATTATAGTAAGGGATATTATAAATTAAAATATTATTTTATAATAAAAAATAATTATTAATTATTTTATTTAATTTATAATAAGGGTAATAGTAAAAGAAATAATAAATTTATAAGATATTCTAGTAGTAATAGTAACTTTAGTAAAGGTAAAAGTAATTACTAGGTATTATTAGGTCTTATATAAGATCCTTATTATATTTAACTTTTCTATTTTTAAATACTAATATTTTTATTTTCCTAGAAATATAGATTCTTTTTTTTAATCTTTTTAGATAAGCTAATTTATATATAGCTATTGGTAGAGTTTTAGGAGGCTTAGGTAAGTCTATTATTATAATTATTTATAGTTACTTAGTAAAAATAAATTAAGAATAAATATAGATTTTTTTATTAAGCTTAAGTAAATAATACTTTCTTTAATTAGGTAATTCCCTAGTTTAATTATAAGATTAGATAATTATTATATAAATTTCTATTTTAGTAATTTACTTTTTCCTATTTAGTAGTTTCTTAGTTTAGCTATAAGATTAGGTTATTATTATAAGGGTTCTTTCTTTAATAGATTAATCTTTTTTCTTGGGTATAAGGTTTTATATTATAATATTATTTATAATATAGATAGTAATTTAGGGTTTTTTATTTTATAATTATATAAAGTTTAATTATTGGCTATCTTTGGATATTAGCTTAAATCTTTGGTTTATATTTAATTATTAGTATTAAAAGGATAAATATTCTTTTTTGCTATAATTCTAGTAAATTATTCTAGAAAAGTTCTATTATTAGGTATTTCTTAATTTTATAAGTCCTAAGGTAATTTTATAAGATATAGGGAATATTTATTTTTAATCTAAAGAAATATAGAATTATAGTTATTAGTTTTTATTTCTAGTATTAGAATTTAATCTTTTTTACTAGAAGAATTATTAATTATTAATTTTAATAATTATCTTAATATATTTTACTAAGATATTTAATTAATTATTCTTATAAAGTTTTTCTTAAATAATTCTCTTTAGTTTATTAAAGAATAAAAATATAAATATATTCTATTTCTAAGGGAGCTTAGTAATTAACTAGGTAAATAGGATATTATAGTTAGATATAAAGCCTATTTATTAAAGGGCTTTAATTTATTATTTTATTTTAGCTTTTTTATTAATAGTACTAAAAGCTTATTTAATCTTAGTTTTAAATTATAAGTAATTACTATAAATGGCTATAGTATATTCTTTATATTTAATTATTTTATTATTCTAATTATTTATTATTAATTTAAATTAAGTCTTAGTATTTCTAGAGAAATATTTTATAGTATACTTTATCTTAGGTTTTTTTATATTAAATAATAAGAAAAAGTTAAGAAAATAGTCCTTTATTTTAGTAAAAAAGATTAATAGCTTATAAGAGTCTTTATTAAATTTATTAGATAGTAAAGGCCTAAGGATTTTTCCTAGGTTCTTAGTATAAGGAAAAAGGATATTAAAATCTATTTATAACTATAGAAGGTCCTTTAGCAAAGGGTTTTTTATAGAAGTCTTTCTTTTCTAGCTTTAGAACTATAGAAAGTCCTATTAGGCCTTAGATATATTAAAAAGCTTTTAGAATATCTTTTATACCTAGGCAAGGTATTTATTACTTTCCTTAGTATATTAATAATTTTCTTTATTATAGTACTAGGAGTTAATAATAAATTATTATATAATCTTCTAGAGTTAAAGGTTCTTCTTTTAGATTATCTTTAATTACTTATCTTTATCTTTATTAAAAGACTTAATCTTTTTTATATTTTTATTATCTATAACAACTTTAAAAATAATAGTTTTTTTTTCTTTAAAATTAAAAGTATTTTTAGAGATTAATTAAAATATTATTATAATAAATATTACTTAAGATTAATATAAATAATTCTTTAAATAAAAGCTTTTAATATATAATAATTAAACCTAAATCTATAAAATAAACTAAGGAGTTTATATTATAGATTAGATTAAGTAGGCTAAATCTAAATAATAGGGAAAATTATTATTTATAAATAATAAATTAATTAATTAAGTATATTAATTAAAAATAATTAAATTATATTAAAAGCTAGATTATGCCCTAGATAATAATAATTCCTAGGATTTAAATATTTTATTTCTTAGAGCAAGATTAAGATAAGAAAGTAAGGGCTTTTAGCTAGGATAATTATAATAATTACTATAATTATAATAGTATTAATCACTCTAGACTGCAGCTAGCAGCCCTAAGCCAAGGTTCTGCTAGGCCTCTTTCCTATTAGTCAGCAGCCGGGTAGTCTATAGGGTAACTGGTCAAGTGGAGGTTCGGGTTATAATAATTAAGGTAAAATAAAAATACCTTTTAAATATACCTATATAATCCCTAGAAGGGATAATATAAACTCATAGTATAATACTATTAAACCTATTATATCTAGTATATAATCTAATTCCCATAAGAAAATTAAAAAATAAAAGGCATTTATTTAAGGAAATAAGGAATAGAAATTAAATAAATATATTAAGTCTATATATATATAATAGTAATTTAGTAGAAAGTATTATTAGCTAGAAATTATTAAAATAAATAAAATCTTAGATTTTAATCTTATAGAAAAACTCATTAAGCTAGTATAATCGTAAAAAGAAAATAATAAGTTAAAAGTAAGATAATATTAATCTAAGGTCTTATTATAGGATTGCCTATAGCTTAAGGCCCTAACCTATATAGAAAAGTTATAAATAAAGCTCTAAATATTTTATATTAACTTAAAAGTAAACTTTCTAATATAATTTTATAGCTTTTAGCTAGAATATTAAAAAATAATATATACTAATAGCTACCTTAAAGGTAATATAAAGCAAAGGTAAGCGAACTATATTAACTAAGACTATTAGAATAATCTAAAAAGTATCTAATAAAAGGATTTTAAAGCCTAGTTATAAATAATTATTAATAATAGCCTAATATAATGCCTAGAAGTAATAGTATAACTAAATTACTATAAAATATAATTAGGATAGCTATTTAGGGCCTTTATTAACCAATATAAGACCCTAAAGATAAAATTGCCTAATAAGCTTTTAGACTTTTATTATATTTATAATACTATTTAAAAGCTAAGCCTTAGTCTAAAAACTTAGCTAATTAATAATAATATTCCTATAATCTAGTAAGTATTTATTAATATAAATATTTAAATAGAGATAGTGTTTAAAGGACTAGCCTAGGCTCTAGAAAAAATAAATAACCTATCCTAAGTCCCTTTCCCCTATTAAGAATATAATAAACCTATAATACCTTAGTAAATAGGACCATACCCAAGAAAAAAAGTCCTCTATTATAAATATAGTATCCTAGGTTATTATACCTTATCCTATATTACCTTACTCTATATTACCTATAATAATAATTAATATATTATTATAAAATACCTAAGTAAAAATAAACTTATTATATCTATAATAGAACTAAATAATATAAGAATTAATATCTTAAAATAAGCCTAGGAGTTAAACTAAATCCTAGTCTTATTTATATACTAAAAGATTAATACTACTATAAGACTAAGGGGCTAGTAATAAAAAGCCTAAATATTAATAAATACTAAAGTTAAAATAAACTTTTTATACTCTTACTATATATTAATAGTAAATTAATATTATATTATATTTAGTAAAATATAAATTAAGGTAATAAATAATATTTTTATAAAAAACTAAGACCCCCTTAGGTAGGGGTCACACTTGTCTTTCAGTGGCTTCACATTAAGGAATAAGTTGAATAATAATAATAGCCCAATTAAATTTCTTTACCTTTAAATACCTAATAATAATAGCCAATCCAACCCAACTATTTTACTATAGCCCTTTTTATGGCTCTTTTTAGTATTTTTTCTTAGGAAAATATATAAGAGGTCTCCAGGGCTCTAAATAGCTCCTGGAACCATGGTTTATATTAATTAAATATTATATAGATAATAAACCAATCTTACTTAAAGTCTAATTATTCTCTATTCTTATATATTAATATAAGATCTTTAATCTATTTTCTTTATTATATAATAAATATCTAAAGAGCTAATCTTAAATTAATATCTAAGATTAGATTATAATTAAAGTTAATAAGCTTTAATTATATAATAATTAGGAGAGGCCTTTTAATAAATAAAAAGCTAGGGAGATTAAATAATTATTTTTTTCTTAATTATTATATATAGATATTTGGTTAAATAATATTTTAAGTATTTTATATCCCATAAATATACTTATTAGCAAGATTAAGATCTAGGTTACTATTAACTAAGTATAATATATAATAAATAATCTATAAAGATATATTATATAAGGATAGTTTTTTTCTTTCTTTTTGGGGTAAGTAAGGTAAATTAAATAAGGCTAAGTAAATAAGGAGGGGAGGGAAGGCTTTTTTATTTAGGTTTATATAAGATTTTGGAGATATTTATTGGGCATTTTAAGTTTATCTTAAAGAGATTTTTATAATAAAAGATTTTAATATTAATAATTTATATGGCCTAAAGGGTATATGGGCCTTAAACTAGCTTTTTTTTTTTTTTTAATCTGCTTGCTGTTAAGGCTAGAGCTAGATGCATATATAAATAAAAAACTAAGAAAAGATTAAATTATTAATTAAGATTATAAATAATATAGATATAGCCTAATTAAAATAGATTTACTTTTTTCTTATTAATATCTAGTATTATAAGATTATTCTAGGGTATTTATAATTTTATATTATTAAATTATAAATACTTAGCTAAAAAGATTAAATATAAAAGTATTTTATTAAGTAAAAAGATATTAAGATAGTAGCAAGTAAAAAGAAAGTCTATTAAATAACTAAAAAATATATAACTATCCTAATATTAATTATTAACCCTATTTAAATAATATTTTAAATCCTTAGATCAAAAAAGCTATAGTAATCTCTTAGTAAACTAATAAAATAAATATATTTATAGCTATATCCTAAGTATAAAAAGACATTTTAAGATCTAATTTACAAAAAACTATCCCTATTAAATAATAAAATATATACTATAAAGTTAAAAGAAAACTAAATCCCACTATAGAAACTAATCTATAATCTTATAATAAAGAAATTAAAAGTTCTTTATAAATACCTAATAAATGCCTTAACTAAAGGATAGATCTACTATTTTATAAGCCTAGCTAGTACCCCTATTCTATTTATTTCTAAAAAAGGCAATAAATTAAGACTATATATAAACTATAGGGGCCTTAATAGAATTATAAGAAAAAACAAGGCTCTATTATTATTAATTTTAAAAATTCTAAATTAATTAATAAAAGTAAAGATCTTTATAAAGCTTAATCTTAAAAATATATACTATTAGCTATATATCCATAAAAGCAATAAATAAAAGATAATATTTTACTATAAATATAATTACTTTAAATACCTAATTATATCCTTTAGGCTTATTAATATACTAATAATATTTTAGAAATATATTAATAATATTCTAAGTAATTTACTTAATATAATATATATTATATATCTTAATAATATCTTAATCTATAATAATAATCCTATAAAATACTTATAGCATATCTACTAAATACTAAAGTAACTTAAGAAAATAGGACTCTATACTAACCTAAAAAAGTATAAATTTAACCTTAAGTAGGTTAATTTCCTAGGGTTTATGGTTAGCCCTAGAAAAATCAATATAAAACCTAAATACATTAAGGCCATAGCAAACTAGCCAGTTCCTAGTAATATAAAAAATATATAGATCTTCTTAGAATTTATAAAGTTTTATAAAAGATTTATTAAGAATTATAATAAGATTATAGCCCTATTAATAGACTAATTAAAAGAAAATACTATTAATAATATTAACCTAGGTAATAATAAGCTTATAGCTATCTAATAACTAAAGAATAAATTTCTAAAATAGTTAATCCTTGCCTATTTTAACCTAAATACTTTTATCTAAATAAAAACTAATACCTTAAAATATATAATTAGGATAATTCTTTTATAATTATAATAAGATTACTAATACCCAATAATATATCTATTAAGAAAGCTAATTAATACTAAATTATAATATTTAATTCTAAATATAAAACTTCTTATAATTAAAAAAGCTTTTAAAACTTAAAAATACTACCTAGTCTATATAGAAAAAATAAAGATCCTAATAAATTACCTAAACCTAAAATACCTTACCTTAAAGCTAAAGTTATTTAATAAGTAGATTATTATATTAAATAGCCTTTACCCATTTAACTTTACTATTATCTACTAACCAAGTATATAGAACCTAATAAATAGGCTCTTAAAAAAACTAAATTATTATAATAAAACCTTAATTAAGAAAGTATAGAAAATAACCCTATTATAATTCCTTAGTAAGTTTATAAAAAACCTATAATAAATACCCATAAAAAAAAAATAAAAGTAAAATTAAATTAATATAAACTAGGGGAGATTAATATAAAGAAAAGGTAGTATACTTAATATTACCTTATAGTAAGACTTATAGACTTATAGCTTAGAAAAGTAAAAGCATAAAATACAAAAGCTCTATTAGCAATAGTATTACTAAAAGCATAAAATATAAACCTAAAGATATAAATAAAAATAAAAATAAAGATATTTTATAATAAACTAGTAAATATAAAAAAAAAAGTATATTTAGTCTAAGGACTAATAAAAACTTCTAAAGTAAAAAAAAAAGATATTTATCCTTAAAGGTATAAAAATAAAGATATTAATATTAATCTATAATAACCTTATAATAGGCCACCAAGGAGTTAATAAAACCCTTTACTATTTATAGGTTTAATATTACTAGCCTATTATAAAAAAAAATATAAAATAATATATATAAAAATATAATATATATTAAAAAATAAAGCCTAGACTATATCTACCTTATAATAAACTTACTTTATTATTAATACTAATTTATTTCTAGGCCAAGATATTAATAGACTTGATTATAAACCTACTAAAGATAAACCAAGGCAATAATAAAAAATATAATAATATCCTAGTTATTATAAACTAATTTATAAAGTATATACTATATATAATAACCTTAAAGTAAATAATTACTAAAGGCCTTATAATATTCTTTTTTAAAAAAATATTTTAAGATTATAGATTATTATAAGAAATTATTATAAATAAAAGCTTAATTTTTATATCTAAATATTAGAGAATCTTTTATAATCTAGTAATAACTAAGTAATTACTTAATATAATCTTTTATTCCCAAACTAATAGACAAATAAAAAGGATAAATTAAATATTAAAACACTATCTATAGAGCTTTTATAACTAAGAATAGACTAATTAGCTAGATTTATTACTATTAGCTTAGTTTACCTATAGTATTAATAAGTATTTATTTATTAGCAAAAGCCTAGTAAAATTACTTTAAGGCTTTATTCCCTAAAATTTAAAATATATATATAATCCTATTTTAATAGTAAATACAATAATAAAGATATATAAAGAGCTTATTTATAAGCAATAAAAAGCAATAAAAAAGCTATTTAGCTATATTAGGAAAAGGCAGGTAATTTAGTATAATTATAAAAGAAAGTTAATAGTATTTAAAAAAAGGAAATTAATTTTTCTTTTAATTAAAAACCTAAAAATATAGTAATTTAATAGGAAATTAATAGAGAAATATATAGAACTATATTATATTACCAAGAAAATTAGTAATTATAGCCTAGTTTACTAATTTAAGTTATTATTAGGTATATAAATATATAACATTTTTTATATTTTAAATTTAAAAAAATAAAAGGAAAGTAAGAAAAAAATAAGTATATAGTATATAAACTTATAAAAAAACAGAGATATATATAAGATTAAAAGAATCTTTATATATAGAGGCACATAGAAAAAATAACAATACTTAATTAAATAAAGTAACTATAAAAACTTAAAAAATTTATAAATAAAGGTATAAGATTTTATAAATCTAAATTTCTTATATAAATATAAATAATAATTATAAAATAAGGGAAAAATAATAAAAAAGTAAATTAATTAAAAAATTCCTTAAAATATAATTATTTACTTACTTATAAATAAAGAAAGATATAAAGGTATATTACTATAAATTAATAAAATCCTAACCTATAATTATTACTAATAACTTATAATAAACTTATAATAAAATAAAAAAATTAAAATCCTAATTACTTATTATTATCCTTCTTAATATTTTCTATATTATTATTAAATAATCTATCTAGAAAACTATAGAAATTAATATAAGAAAGCTAATAAAGCATAATAAAATTATTATCTTTTTACTATAAAAGGTAATAATAAATAATAATATAAAGAAAATTAAAAATATTAATTAATACCTTAAAAATAATATAATTATAAATATACTTTTTTATAGCCTCCTTACTAATAATTTATACCTAGATTATAATAACCTTAGTAATAATATTATAGATATAAATATTTTTATTATTATAGATATATTTATAAATAAAATAATAAGCTTTAATATAAAAAGCTTTAGCCTTTTATAAGTTAATTAATAATAAACTTAAAGTAAATTTATAGTATAAATACTTATATTATATTTCTAGAAATTCTTTTTTATAATAAGATAATTATTTTTAGCTAAAAATACCTAAAATTATTCTAGGAATTTATTTTCCTTTTAAGAAAATTAGAATATAGTAAATTAATAATAACTTTATAATAATAATATTAAAAATACTTATAAGATTATAAGATTTATTATTCTTAATATAGTAAATATACTTAAAGAAAAAAGCTATAAAAGTTAATAAATAAATATAAAGTAAGGGTAAAGCAATATTACTATAAATACTTATAGCCTTTAGTAAAACTATATAAAATAAAGATAGGGATCTTAATATTTTTTCTACTAATATAAATTATCTTACTAGGGTATTAATTAGTATAGGCAATAAGATAATATTAATAACTAAGATTATATAGCAAATTAATAATAAACTTATAATAAATATTCCCTCCTAATTACTAAGAAATAATAAAACTAGATAAGTAACTAAGAAAAAATAAAAAGAAAAAAAAACTAATAAAGATATAATAAATAATATAAAAAAAGAATTTATAGATAATTAAGAATAAATTAATAAATAACTTAATATATAATAATAGTATATAAAATATAAGGCTTTTATAAGATTAAAAAAAAGAATATATATATTATTAATTATAAGATTATTAAAAAAAAAAAAAAGAAAGCTATTATAAATAATTAAAAATATAATTATATTATTATTAACTAAACCTACTAGCTATTAATAATAATAAATAACTAATATCCCTATATATATATAAAATATTAATTATATTCTATAAATTAATATATATTATTATAATCTTACTAATAATTTACTATAGGTAAACAAAGGCTATAAATTGTTAGAATCAGCTCTCAATCCATCACCGGCAAAACATCGGGTTAACCAGTATAACCCTGGCATAGCAGGATTAACCCTGCCTTATATAACCAGCTTACAATACCATAAGCTAAACAAGTAACTAGCTAAATAAAACAATTAATTAATTTACAAAAACCCCCAATCTAACCCCTATTATACTAATATATTATAACCCTTTTCTCTTTAAAATTAATATTAATTAATAATTAACTTTTAATACTATAGATTAATAAAAAAATCAAAAAAAAGATATTT
>NAJI01000070.1:0-161494 GCA_002179835.1 Calonectria leucothoes
TAAATAAAATAGTTCTTTAATAAAAATAAGAATATATAAAAACTAAGAGTTTTTATTATATATAATCTTCAAATTAATAATTTAGTATAAAGGCAATTATACTAAGAAATTAAAAAGTATAGTAATTTATAGGTAATTATATTAATCTATTTTAATATTAATAAAAACTTAAAAAAATTAATTTTAATTATATTTAAAAAAAAAAAAATAACTTTTTAATAAAAAAAGATATAAAAAATAAGATTATATTTAAAATTATTAATCTTTATTATTTATATTAATTATAAAAACTTTAATTTTATTTTATAATTTTATTATATATTTTTATTTAATTAATAATTTTATATAAAAATCATTATATATATAAAAATATAAAATAATTATATAATTAGGTATTATAAAAAATATATTATAATAATTATATAATATAAAGTAAATGTCCTTCTAATCAATTTTATTTATACCTATGCCCCACAATACTCATAGATAACACAATTATTCAGGGTGTGATCATGAGTTTCGGTAAAAATGCCTAGCGAGTACAAGGGTGACATTCTGATATGGGGCGTATTTTTTTGTACAGAATTTTGCCAGGTGTTTGAATTCCGGCAAAAAGAATCATGTGTAAAAAGCATTTAGCCAATCAATATACTTCGGAAAAAACTTGCATTAGCTTGGTACCTTGGGGTTCATGATTATATTGAGGAGCTAAGAATATGAGTAAAAATATGAAATTATCCAAATTCAATGTCTTTATGCCATATAAATTTACTCCAAAATTGGTTTGCCGAAACTCATGATCACACCCTCAATGGCTAGTTAAAAACACCTACCTCCACTATAAGGTATCCACCTCCCGCTCTCCTATCTTATCTTGATTTCTATCCCTCCTCCAACATGATGGCTCCCTCCCTTGGAAAGCATTTGTCCTCAGCATCATGACATTTATTTCGCTGCGCACATCACATCTACTTGCGGCAATTTTACTTTGGGTCTCCTGTTCATTTGCCCAATTTGATACGAAAACTGAAACCACCTTCACCACACCCACGGCGACTACTTGCGACGCCATCACCATTAATTATATCACCCACTCCCTCCCCCAATCTTGCCTTACTAGCTCCTGGGCAAGCTCAGGGTCATCATACACCGACTCCCTTGTTGATTCCCAGCCAAATGCTACGGGATATGATCAGGCACCACCTGTTTCTTCGATCGACCCCGTGACTTCTTCCCTGCGTACCGAACCGGTAGTTGAATCACCGGAAGTCAGTGGCGATGGCGCTGCCAAGCCTTTTATGTCCTTTGAAGATTGGAAAGAGAAGATGTTTCGAGAGACCGGACAGGACCCTAAGGATATAAGGTCTAGAAACTCGAACCCCCGACGACCAGATGACAGAATGCCACCAGATATGGGCCATGCCGGTCTTGGTGAAGAAGATGAGATCTCGTTGAATTTTGACAGCTATCTTGACAATAATAAGCCTGGGGATCAAAGAGACCGCGTGGGAAGGTCACAGCCCAACAGCCCGGGCGAACATGGTGTTGGAGATCCCGTGGCATATGACGATGATGGACGACCCTCTATCCACCGCAGCAACGATGCTGGTAAAACTTGCAAAGAGCGCTTCTCATATTCGTCCTTCGATGGTGGTGCGACTGTTCTCAAATGGAGCCCTGGTGCCAAAAACTATAAGGCAATCCTGGTTGAGAATAAGGACTCATATATGCTTCTGGAATGCTCTGCACGCCAAAAGTTTGTCATTGTTGAGCTCAGCGATGACGTCTTGATTGACACGATTGTCTTGGCCAATTTCGAATTTTTTTCGAGCATGATACGGCATTTTAAACTCAGCGTCAGCGATCATTACCCTGTAAAGAATGATCGTTGGCGAGACCTAGGCATATTTGAGGCAAGGAATTCTAGAGATATTCAACCATTCCTCGTTGAAAACCCTCAAATATGGGCTAAATATGTTCGGATCGAGTTTTTAACACATTATGGGAATGAATATTATTGCCCTGTGTCATTGATACGAGTTCATGGCTCGCGCTTATTGGACTCATGGAAGGATGGCGAGGGCAGTCGAGATGAAGAACCGCAGATAGAATATGTCCATGAACATCCCCATTTCGAGGTCAATGGCGAAGAGGGAAACGTTGAGAATCAAACTGAAATTTTGGGCCATGTGGCAAGCTCCGAAGGCCCAGTTGTTGAGGCAATTTCCAGTTGTCCAGCCATAACAGCTTCTCAGCTCTTCTCGCAAGCCGCCTATACATGCCCAGTACTCCTTTACCAGACAACAGGAGATATTGCCAGTCATGGTGACACACCTGCCAGCGAACTGCGTGGCCCTGGGGGCCAGGTTCCGCTCCGGAATTCCGTTGAGGGCCGAAGAACCGCAAGAATGTCAGTCACAAAAACCGGTCCAACTCCGGTGGAGGAAGTACCAACAGCACCGCCATCAATAACCTCATCAACACCATCTGTGATGGAACCGACCAACTCTTCCCCCGAGTCTATTTCTTTGGTCATGGACCCAGTAACAGATCCAACGGTGTCAGGAGTCAATGGCAAAACAGCCTCAAACACCGAGCCAAGCGCCCCAGTGGTCCCTGTTGTTAAAGTCTCACCTCCAGGTGGTCCCGGTGGCAAAAACCGTACCAGTGGATCAACAGGCTCTTCAATGACGTCGCCACCGGTTCAAGAGGGTTTCTTCAAGGCTATCACGAAGCGTTTGCAGCAAGTGGAATCAAATCTGACACTATCTCTCAAGTATGTTGAGGACCAAGCCCGCCACCTGCAAGAGTCATTGCAAAGAACCGAACAGAAGCAGATTTCCAAAGCCAACCTGTTCCTTGATCACCTAAATCGAACAGTGTTGGCAGAGATGCGAAATGTTCGTGACCAGTATGACCAGATTTGGCAATCTACAGTGATTGCCTTGGAAAGCCAACGAGAACAGTCCCAACGTGAGATTGTTGCACTGAGCACTAGACTCAACCTCCTTGCAGACGAGGTGGTTTTCCAAAAGAGAATGGCAATTGTACAAGCGGTGCTATTGCTTTCGTGTTTAGTCCTAGTCATCTTTTCTCGTGGTGTTTCTCTCCCATACCTTGCTCCCTTTGTGGACCAGACCAACGGTTCGCCATATGAATCAACTGTGTCTCCCAGAGCCTATGCTCGGGCCCGTGGTCTCTATGAATCAACTTATGATGCAACAAGAGATGAAGTCACAACGTACAGAATGCATTCAGGGATGGACTATATGCCAGTTGTATCGCCAACCGGAGACCGCGAGCTAGCCTCTGCGTCACGACTCCGAGTTGAACATTCGCCTGAAGACGAGGCTGCCTTGCTGCAGCAGGAGCGTCTCTCACCTCCGCCAACACCTACCTTGGTGGATGAATTATCGATGCCCGATATACCTCAACCGCGCGAAAGCCAACCAGCGGCGGTCCTGCGCCACCCCACTTCCAAACAGCAAGGAAATATCCGCAAACCCTTGCCTGCGCTCCCTGAGAACCCATCCTCCCCGTGATTGATGTTGCACAGCATCGCTTACCTTACGTTGTTTATTTCATTTAAATTTTCTTCCTTCTTTACTTTGGTCTTAATTGGGAGTGTACTATGCAAGGCGTTGGTGGAGTAGTCGGTTATTTTTTACTGGATGGAATGGTGATGAGCAGGTACGAAATGACCTTCTGGTGGGAGAAAGCGACAAGTAACTTGGTGTGCTCATTTGAAACCCCCTCATATTGTGACTATTCGAGATAGACAAATCAAGATACAACAAACCGTTGCCTAAAAGTAGAGCACCAGGGAAACCCCACCGAGATGCATGCTTATGAGAGCGAGATGCTTCACCAAATTCTCGGAATCCCTTGCCAAAAAACCTTTAAGAATCAATGGGTAGACGGGCCATAGTACTGCTGGATTGCGCTGTCATAGTCGTATTCCTCTAGTGCTGCGAGTCTTGTCCCACGATCGTACTGAGAGCGCCTGCGCCGTTGCTCATCTCGAAAATGCTGACCAGAATTCGGCGTGAAAAGACCTGGAAAAAAGTAAGTTAGAACACGATTATTCGAAAACTCAGTTATTGGATTACTTACCAACGTGCTCAGCGTTTTCACAACTTCTTTTCATTTTCGATTGATTATCTGGTTCTGGGAAGGCCTCCTCTTGGCCGGCGAGTTCCGGCACAGGCCCGTTCGAGGTGAAGAAGAGCTGTCAATATTAGTCTTGGAATTTGATGTATGGGTTTCTTTTTTAAGAGCGTTAGCTACCTTAGGACGGTAGTGTGGTGCTTCTAACATGACTGAACTGTTTCGGAACTTTTGTACAAGACAATCCTTGCCTTGAATAGCTGCACAACGTCAACAATTCGAAGTCTCATATGGGAAATCGGAGGAGATGTACTGGCGTAGGATATTTCAGCAACCTTGTCACTCTTGAAACAATTCCTATGATTTGTTATACTGAATTGTTTCCGACGAGCCAAAAAAAGGATATACCTACCACCGTTGGTTTCCTCGAGCATTGACAAACTAATTAATGTGTTAAGATTCCGGACTCGCAATCATGACGGTAGCTCTCGAGATGGGATAACACTAACATCAATGATGTCGAGAGGCTTTTTTGCGTTAGCATCATCTTTGTTGAGTTGGAAAATAAACCTTACATCGACAAAGTTGATAAAAGCATATCCGACACTAGATATAATGATTTAGCTTTATCTGCATAGATACTACCTCCAGGTCAAAATGTACTCACTTGCAGTCGTTGGCGAAATCAATGCGTAAGTACATGAAATCGTACTTGCCCCAGCTTGAATCGTCAATGATACGTTTCAACATGGCTTGATCAACCTTATTCGGAATGTTTCGGAGCATAATCTGATCAGGTAAGCACGAGGCAGGTACTCGACTGGGCAACATACGGTGGTTCGCACGTCGATCCCATCTCGAATCCGACTAATGTCGACGTGGTTATGGTGATTCGTTGAGCTATGATAAGGTGATCTCACGATTCGAGCTGCGTTATGTCGGCGAGAGTCAAACCTGGGGTAACCAGATGATGTTCGTGATGGACTGAAATCAGTTCGGACGGTCATTGCCGGCGATGGGGGCGTTTGGTAGAGAGGACGGATCATTGGGTACGCTGAAGCCATTGGTCCAACAGCACTCATTGACCCTTGGGCTTGAACATGATCAAGAAGAAAGGGTGTATTGGGTGCTAACGGAGACTGGATCATGAAAGGGTACATAGAAAGTGCTGACTGTGAGGTGAGAGATGGGATGATCTGGCTGCTAGTGACTTCCTGGTGATAAGGCTGAGCTGATACTTTGGTCAACGAGAAATCTTGGAATGCCTCTGTAATGTGGTGAGTGGTTGAGGTTTTGGAGGCAGGGGGTGCGACTGTGATATGGATGCCCTGGTGCAGAATGTCAGAAGGAAGTTTCCTCTTGGAGTGTGAACTTACCCCAGGAGTGATCCCGTTACAGGTTCTGATCGCTATGGCAGCGTCTGATGCTTTGCAAAATTGTGCAACTCCCCGAAAGGAGCCATCGGGGTAGCTGATTTGTCGCACAAACGCAAAGAGATCGCCACAACTCTGAAGAACATTTTGAACGATTTCTGTCATATGCGAGGTATTCAAACCAGCCCCTGGAGGTGGGTTTGCTAGAACATGAACTTGCCCAAGCTTTGAAAGGGTTTCGTCTAACTGATTGGGCTCACTTTTCTGTAGGTATTATTAATATCATCCTGGCCAAAAAAGAATCATGCCTACCCGGATAACATCGTGAGTAGCGTAGGTGACTCTCCAGCCTTTTTTTGTCAATTGTAGAGCAGAGAAAGCCAAACAAGCGTCTCTGATATCAGAAAAGTGGATAGAGACGCATTCATCAAACACTTGGAATTCATGGGTGCCGCGAAGCTTTGTCCCCTTTTCAACTAAATCCTGCATAGATATTAGCCAATGCGGTAAACGGAGGGTTGAAAGAGGAGTGTACAGTCAGACAAGCGTTGACCTCGGAAATGGAGGGTGGACCAGATGAAGAAACATTGAGATCGTGGGAAATCCCAAGTTCAGTGCTCAAAACGGTGGCGATGGGTCCATTATTTTGAGCCAGAGAGAGAGTAAACGATTCACTGTCTGGGCTGAACGCGGAGGCAGTTGGCGACAACCTGGTGCTATGGATAGGGGTCACGAAAGGATCTTTGTCAAGTTGAGACATATGGCTTTGGTAGTTGTTGACAGGGGGTTTGATGGGAGTCCCTGCTGATGAGGGCACCGAGAAGTTTTGACGAGGCTGGCAAGATTTGACAAGGCCGTCCCCAGGAGAAAAGGCTGCCAAACGAGCATCTGGGGTGGCTCTGAAAGCATCGCCTGCACCAGAAGTTGACCGTGGTGACGCGGCATTGAAGGAGTGTTCCCGAGATTGAGACATGACGAAGGGCCACAGTCGCTTTCGACAGGGATGAGATTGGGTTTGAGGTGATAAAGGGATAGAATCGATTGAAAAGGTTGCATAGAACGAATTATAGAAAACGGAAGTCCCCTCGCTGCAACTTGCGCCAGATTAAAACTGGAAAAATGCGTGAGAGATGTTTTGTAGAAAGGAGGGGTTCAGGGAAACACTTTTGCTAGTGACCATACTTTGGGAAGGAGGGGACCGTCAAACTCGTTTACTTGCCTCAGGCTTATGGTGATAGACCCTCAGGCATAAGTAGAAAGAGGAAACTCCGGTTCAAGGCCGGTTGTTGTCAGGCACCTGTAAGGAGAACGTGGCGGATGGTTGGCTACCGAGGAGTCACTGTGCATGGAGCTTCTGTATTTTTTGTCCGCGTGATGTAGAATATTTGGAGTAGAGAAAGAGGGTACCTGGAAAATAAACACCGAAAGATGACAAAGGGATTTAAGTACATGGCATAAATTATCTCAGTTCTTAAACTATGATGACTTTGTTGACAAACGAACAAATGATTCCACTGAATTTGCCCTGGTTGGGCTACAAACAGGTATACCATTTCATTATAAATTAAAGAGATCATTCCAGAGCTATAATAGGAACGTGTAACAAACGTGGTAACCACTTGGTCTCGATTACTATCCTTCAAGTTTGAGCATGGGACAAGTTGACTGGTTCGAACACCAAGTTGCGATTGCATAAAAATATGAGGAAGAGATTCTGGAAAACTATTACCAGAACGGATAGGCCTGTGATCCTTTTCTTGTTTTGATCCCAATGATATTAAGTAAAACCGACCCCGCCACAGCTTTGAATCAGCGTCCCGCATGCACAGGAGATAGATCGCGGACAGGAGACCATCGGGCTTCGGATTTCATCGCTGTTTATGTAAATAGCTGATATATGTACTGGTATTCAGCCACATGCTATCTGCTTTACATCTTGTGGACCTGTTGACGAATAGTCTTCCTCGACTGGTGGTCCGTTTTGTTGGTGTGAGGTACCTGCATGTGATCTCGTGGCAACCTTAAAAGGCTGATGTGGGCTAGCCTGTTTTGGTAATTTCGCGTGTCAGCCTGTGGTGGGGTATCTTGGCGCTATGAGCTGCAAGTCGCGTTGCAGTGGACACATGCTAGATGGCCACAGCATGCTGGCATGTCCTAGCTTGGTAGCTCTGACGACACCTTAACCCTCGCCATTCATCCATACATCCCCACCAACCTCGCTGTCGCTCCCAAGCGACCTTTGATAACGGCATGCCACGACGTCCGCCAGCTGTAGATGACTATGCATCTGCTGTTCCGAACGTAATGAAACTCACCCTGTCCCGCCCAGTTCTTGCTGATCATCGTGGATATTAGGTCATCCACGCATCGGCAGACTCCGACTTCCTCGATCAGTTGATTCCAGTGCTGAAGGATGCATCTCAATCAAATCGAACACCAATCTTGACCCAGTGCTTTAGTCGATACTACGAAGATCGCGAGGCAGAAATTGAACGCATCGGCCTCACGAAGCACGATGAGTTTTTGGAATCCGTCAATCGACTTCAACACGTTCGAGAAGGCACCGTCACACTGACTGCTGAGATCCTCAAACTGAACCAGTCTATCCAGTCCAGCACCGAGAAGCTAGCAGAGCAAAAAGGTGGGCTTGTTAACACAAAGGCCGTCCGCCAGAACATCGCCGATGCCACCGACGCCCTGAAAGAGTCCCTAAAGATCCTCCATGCTGTGAATAACGCCCACGATCTGGTTCGCCGTAAAAAATACTATGCGGCCTTGAAGTCTCTTGAAGACCTTCAGAATGAATATCTCGTCCCAATTATCCAAAACCGTTATGCAACCCAACATCGGCTGGCCGATGTCATCCAGAAATCTATCCCCGCGTCTCAAAAGGCCATCTCTGAAGCTGTCATGACCGACCTCAATACATGGCTATATCGTATCCGTGAAACCTCTCAATTCCTCGGCGAAGTTGCTTTTTATCACACAGAGCTTCGAAGGTCGCGCCAAAGAACTAGAGTCGAGACAGATTCTTTTCTTGGCAACTTCAAACTGAATTCAGCCATCGAACTTGTCAGTGATGAAAACGAAGAATTTGATGTGTTAGATAATGAGGAGCTCCAAGTTGACTTTACTCCACTGTTTGAAGCACTTCACATTCACGAGGCCCTAGGCCAGACTGACAAGTTCCGATCCGAGTATGGCGCCACTCGAAGACAACAAAAAGATCTTCTCCTTCCTAGCTCTGTTGATTTATTAGCCGAAGATGAATCGTCTCTCAGTAGCTTGCTGGAAGGCATTGCTGGATTTTCCATTATTGAAAAAGCGACAATGCGTCGAGTACCCCACTTGCGTTCTGCAGCTGACGTGAGTTCTCACTCTGCCTTATCTTGGGTTGCTTACTGATGCATACTTCATTAGGTTGAGGAGCTCTGGGAATCAATGTGTAGCGCTGCGATAAAATTGACATCCAAGGCCCTGGGAAATATAACCAATGCCGAGGTTTTACTCAAGATTAAGGGATTCATTGCTTTATTCATCCAAACTATGGAGGTAGACTACTTTGTGTCTCATAGGCCGCAATCATACTTACTTCTCATAGGGCTGGGGTTACACAGTTTTAATGTTGGATAACTTTCTACTCGCCCTTTTCGACAAGTATGCCGAACTCCTAAAACGGAGATTTAGTGAAGACTTCCAAGAGGTATATTGCAAAGCCGGCCTGTCGGGGGGGATACTAATGCGTTTTGCCAGATTGTCTCAACTGATGACTATATGCCTATGGCAATAAACTCACTAGAGGAATACGAGAAAGTGGTCAATGTCAGCTGGTTCGTGCAAGAGAAATCGGCTGAAGAACTTACGTACGCCTCGATCGTACACTCAACTAATTGTTGTCTGGCATGCTGACGCATAAAAAGATTTCCTTGCGTCCTCCCATTCTCTCAGATGTATCCTCTTTGCTGTATTGATATCCGGAATTTCCTCAATCAGTTTTACTTCTTCTCTGATGATCACTTCCAACACCCAAATGTCATCGACGAAACTCTGAAAAAGGCGGGTCCAAGTAATTCTGTTTTGCCCCAGAAATATTGCTCACAACTCCTAGTCATTAGATGAGTTGCTCACTGAAAAAGTTTGCAAGTCTCTCGTTGAACGTCTCAGCTCGCAGTATCTGGGCCAAATTGTACAGATCCTTATCAATCTGGAGCACTTCGAGATAGCCTGCCAAGAGTTGGAACAATTGCTCATCCGTGCGAGATCATCTACATCAGCCGGAGGCCCTCTCAAATTGAGTGCTACAGAGCACTTCAGAAACAACAAGAAAACCGCAGAGAAGCGTATTTTCGAGTTGGTTAATTCTAAGATTGATGATCTTGTAGATACTGCTGAATATGACTGGTAAGGTATCTTGGCAACTGAGCTTGGACAGCAACAGCTAATGGCGTTTCCAGGACTGCGTCAACGGTCGCAAGTGAGCCAAGTAACTATATGCAGACGCTCACACGATACCTTTCCAATATTATGGGCTCCACTCTGTTAGGCTTGCCTCGAGAGATTAAAGAGTTGATCTATTTTGATGCACTTAGTCACACTGCTAGTAAAATTTTGGTGAGTTTCTTGCTCCTTATAAACGCCGCAATTTTCTCACTAGAAACAAGGCGCTGCCTTTGTCACCAGAAGTAAAACACATCAACCCCAACGGAGTCTCGGCGCTCGCCCAGGATGTACAGTATCTCACTGAGTTTGTCGACAGCCTTGAAAATGGCCAAATGCTGCGAGAAAATTTGGATGAACTGCAACAAACCATCAACCTTTTACAATCTGATAACCATGATGAATTCTTTGATATTTCCTCACGAAATAAGAAATATGGCCGAGTTGATGCTCTGAATGGACCAACTCTGCTGGAAAAGTACGCCCCCCCCTCCCGCCTGAGTTTGATTGGTGTGAAAGAGCTTCTACTAACTGTTCAGGTTGACACCTATTACCCAAGCCTCTGCTAACCCGCTGGCCAACTTCTCCTCGCGCTTTGGAATGATGAAATGAATTGGGACCGGACGATGGGCACATGAAAGAATGAGCAGTGTTATGATAGTAAATTCAACATCATATCGGAACGAATGTTTTTACTATGATATGAGATTGTAGCATACGCAAACATGTCTGGCAAGTCATGTTTGGAAACAAGAACAAACACAAGTCCGTTGCGCCTAGCCCTTTCCACGATTTCCCTGTCACGTCAAGTGCAACTCTTTGTACACCCTGTAATCTGCCTGCGCTTTGGCCAACTTAACTGACGTTATGGGTTGCCAGCATTACTCAAACTCCTCTGAGGCCATTGGAGCCTGTGCAGGTGAATTAGCCTCATTCTTATTTATTTCAAAACGATGCAAATCGGTGCTTCACATACCTGCTGAGCTTGCATTGCGGAGTATGGGTACATGCCCTCCATCTCGCCATACATTGAGGGGGGTTGGGTCTGACCGTATGGAGCGGAAGGACCAGCGGGAACTTGACCAGGATACATGTTGGGGTTCTGCCTATAGTCTTGGTCAGGAGCCAGTCCATGACCACTCATGTAATCCGTAGGACCCATAGGATGTGACGAGGAGTGGTTTGGTGGCTGTGCCATGTTTGTGTGCTGTCCAGGAAGCTGCGGCTGGCCAGCAGAGGGAACTTGAGGAGCAGTGGCTGTTTGCGCAGTCGTTCTCTTTGCGTGTGAGGAAGCCTCTTCGCGGGGAACAATATCAATAAGGAAGTCAAACATGTCGGACTTGGCTAAAGCAGAAGCGATGTCAGACCGTTGCAAGGTTCGTCGCTTGTTTTCTTCAGCGTGGATCCAAGCGCGCATAGTTAACTCGGTGATGAAGATGTCGCAGCCCTTTGCGAAAAGGATAGGTGCTTCGGCGGATATCATTTTGACTTCGGGATCGGCCTTCATGACTTTCTTAATGCGCGCAAGGGGTAGTTGATGGATCTTATAGTCATGCGTGTCATTCTCGAGATGGTTGATGGTGTGTTGCCAATATGTGGTCAATATGTCCTTGTATTGGCCTGTGAGACCTTGGTGGGCCTACATTATTGTAGTTAGTGATTGATGTACATCGTGATGGAACCGAGTTCAGCTCACATTAGCCCAAGGGCCGGTGTAGAGCTCAGAAGGCGCGAAGCCTTGCGAAGCTAGCTGGAAATCAGGTTTAGTATTGTTTATAGTTGCGAAAAGTCGAGTTCAACCTACAGCGGCACAGGCGCCTTCGCGTCCAAGTTAGTGAGACGAAGCGAGCGGCGAGGGGTGGTATGTAGTCAAAACTTACCATAATGTCCGCCCTGGCTGGAGTCATAAACGGGCCTTGGCCGGTTTTGCTGGGAGTGCGACGAAGCTGAAGTGTTTTGCGGGTCCATGATAGCGGATGGGGGACTTGGAGGAAGCGTAAACAATGAGAGGTTGGTGGAATAACGATGACGATTGGGCATCTGCGCGACTCGAGTTGAGCTTGTGTGCCGGAGGGGCGGCCGCACTGCCACACCGCTTTGTTACGCCACAATGTGGCAGCCAGCTTTCTGGGCTTCTATGAATCTCGGGCTAGCTTGATTCCTGCCGCCGGGTGGATCTTGCCCCACCGAACCAAAAAAAATTTGACCTTTTGTCGCGAGCCGGCCAAGGAGTTCTGGGAATTCTTTCCTTCGTTCACATCAGACCATGACGGACATCTCAGATGCTCAGGTCGATGAACTACTGCGCCAAGCCGAACAGCGTCTGAAAGATGATGCTGCATCCGCAGTCACTGTCCCAATTGCTGCGGTCGCTGGGGTGAGTGCTCTGACCGAAGTCCAATCGCGGTCCAACAGCAATGGCGGCAAGACCGACGACATAGCTGTTCGAGCACCCCCTCAACCACGAAACGGACAAAAGGCTCAAGCCAAGGTAAGCACACAGCTTGATAATTTTCTTTTTTCTTCCGCGCGCTCTCTTTTGGCTGATGAGAACTGGCCCTTGTGGCAGTTTTTGACATGGGACAAGCATCCGTTTTGGATCATAGGACCATGGCCTCATGATTTCCTTTTATCATAGTTACTCTGACACTCTATTCAAAAATGAAACTTTTTGCCGCCGCCTTCTTCAATCATTTTGAGGGTTCAGTTGAAGCTAACACAACTCTCTGATAGGCTACCGCAGGATCTCAGTGGTTCGACCTGCCTAAAACTGAGCTTACTCCTCAATTCAAACGGGATTGGCAATTACTTCGTATGCGAGGAGTCCTGGATCCAAAACATCAGAAAAAGGCCCTTCGGGCCAGCGCACCCGAATACTCTCACGTAGGCCAGATCATTGCTGGCCCAACAGACTTCTATAGCGCGAGATTGACCAGAAAGGAGAGAAAAGGTACAATCTTGGAGGAGGTAATGAATTCCCACGATTCGTCCAAGTTCACCTCCAAGTATGCCGGCATCCAGAAACAAAAAACAAGTGGGAAAAAGGGATTTTACAAGAAACTGGTCGCCCAACGCCGTAAAAGATATTGATTACCATGGAATCTTACAAATTATACCCCACGCTTGATTAATTTAATACAAAACTTGCAATTCAATTGAGTTCCGCCTCGATCACAGGTAACCAGTGTAGTGAGCAAAGGACAATGCTATGTGCTTTCAGAACCTTCGTGAAAATGACGGCTAAGAGCGCTCCGTAAATTTTATCTGGTTGTAGGGAGGCCTAAATCACTTACGCGCAACCTTTTGTTCTGACGGCTGTTCAACACGAGGAGTGCCTTGATAGAAGGTGTTGTTTTTATTCAATTTTCTTCGAAAATGTCGAACGAGCCACGCTTGGGTGGCCCAAGGGTGGCGGTGGCCCGTGCACCACATTCATGTTTTCTGTTCCTAACAAACTTGGGAACCGATTTTGTACCTCACCCGTCGCCATGGAAAACAGAATGCTGCGTCACAGTTTCCGATCTATTATGCGCATTCCGGTATGGCCAAAAAGATACAAGTCTAATGGCACGTCAACTGCTAACACTTGGAAGCAGGGCCAGGTGCAATGGACTACCCGTCGGGCTCAGAGCAACCTGTATGTCGTTCTGCTTCCGATATAATAGCCTGGTATATCAGTTTCAGGCCGTTTCTGACCATCTACAGAGCCTCGATTGGTACCGTACGCCCCGAAACAATCAAGGGATCTGACCCGAAGAATGATACCTCGAAACCATCGCGATACCCTCGATCGCTCGAAGCACTACACCTCAAACCGTTGCGACGAGAGGCTCAATACGGTATTCCTTCATGCGATCTCCAACTTCGCTCCTACAGCACGCAACCTCTTGAATTCTTCTCTGATTTTGCCCTACGAGCTGCTTATTATCTTGGCCTACCCGCATACGGCCCTGTTCCTCTACCTCGTATCACTGAGCGGTGGACGGTTCCCAAGAGTCACTTTATTTTTAAGAAGGCACAAGAAAATTTTGAGCGAAAGACTCTGCGAAGACTAATTCAAATTCGAGACGGAGACCCCGAGACTGTTCAAATTTGGCTGGCCTATCTACGTAAGCACCAGTACTATGGCGTTGGTATGAAAGCCAATTTCTGGGAGTTCAGCAAGCTTGGTGTTGGCAAAGACATGGATGCTCTCCCTGAGGATCAACAGGGCCAGATTGACTCCAAATGGGCACATCTTGGACAAACCACGACAATTGGAACTGCAGAAAAGGTGGAAGAGCTCCTCAATTCTCGACGATTCCGCGAGGCTGCTGGCCTCAAAATGGCACCCACGACTGGAGTATAGAGTCATAAAGGGAGCGAGAAGAAATAGACCTAAAGAGAAATATATTCCATCTATATGGGAGTGGTGACCAGCTGGTGGGCGGGAAGGACTGTATCTATCATAACATGCTTGTACAATAGGATATTGAAGAATCTTGAAGGTTTTTTTGTCGGACTATCCCAAGTGGCACAGACTAAAGAGACCGGATCATAGTGAAATGAATCTCCCTCCTAATGAAAGCAATTGCGGTGTTCAAGTGAAAGTTGTGGCCAAAGCATGTGTGTGGTGCCCGTGATTGGCATATCGATGGCTGGGACCGCGGATGCATGTTGTTTATTTATAAAATAGCTAATTTGTAGGAGACAGCGGAATTGATCTTCTCGTCGCATTTCTAATGCATCCAGAGGGTGAGAGTTACCCGAGATGTTTTGTTATGGGACGATTCTCGTTGGGTCCCCGATAAATGCATACGACCGGTTTTGGTTCCCTGTCCTCATCTGACATGAAAGGCTCTTCAATGAGGAATCCCAAGACTCCATTGACTTTACAACAACGACCCTCGAAGAAAGAAAATGCAAAGGCTAGCAGGGGAAATGAACGCCCTACGCCCTCGGGTCATCTTTTCTGGCATTCAGCCCACAGGTGTACCACATTTGGGCAACTACATAGGTGCGCTGCGCCAATGGGTACAGCTTCAGTATGAGGAGCCAAACACAAAGCTCATTTACTCAATCGTTGATTTACATGCTATCACAATGCCGCAGCCACCCGCGCAGCTTAGGAAATACAAACGCGAAGCGTTGGCAGCGCTTCTCGCAATCGGAATCGACCCCGACAGAGCTACTTTATTCTATCAATCATCCGTTAGTGTTCCACTCATGAGCGCTCCTGATTTTCCTAACTCAAAAGTACTAGGTTCCAGCGCACTCAGAACTCATGTGGATTCTCAGTTGTACAGCATCCGTAGGATATCTTTCGAGAATGACCCAATGGAAGGTGCGTAGTTCGTGTATGCTGACATAATTTGCTCCGTGTGGCATATCAGCTGATTGATTCTCTTTGAAGAGCAAGTTGAAGGTTTCCGATGGAACATCTTTTGAGGACAAGACTGTTGGCTCCAGCCTTAAGCTTGGACTGTTCTCATACCCAGTTCTCCAGGCTGCTGACATTCTTGTGCATAGGTATGCAATTGCCAACCAGTTCTTGTTATCCTTGCTTGAATAACATAAAATTTAGAGCGACTCATGTCCCCGTCGGCCATGATCAGCAACAGCACATCGAGTTTGCTCGTGAATGTGCCACTAATTTTAATCATGCTTACGGATCTTATCTGGTACCTCCCGATATTATTATGCGTATGTATTTTTCTCACTATTTTCCTCTCTTTCTCGCTAATATGTTTAGCCCCCGTCCGCCGGATCATGTCTTTAACGGATCCAACATCCAAAATGTCAAAGTCGCACAAGTCAGAACGGTCACGTATTCTCATTACAGATTCCCCTCGAGAAATCCAGAAAAAAATAGGATCAGCGTTGACTGACTCGATGCCTGGGGTTTCTTACGACGTTGAAAACCGGCCGGGTATCTCAAATCTCCTGGACATTCTATCCATCTTCGAAACACGAGGGAGAAGCCCTCGGGAATTGGCTAGCGAGCACAGCGACTTAAGCCCCAAACAACTCAAGGAGATGGTTACCGAGGCGGTAATCTCTGGGCTGGATGGCATCCACGATCGATACATCGAATTGCTCAAGGCGGGTGAAGCGCACCTTGACAAAATCGAGACGGAAGGCGCCAAAAAAGCAAGAAGAAGCGCCGAGGACACCATGGAAAAGGTTAGATCCGCCATCGGGTTCTAAGTGCAAGTCTTCAGTGCGCAACAAACCTCAGAACCATCAATCTTTCCGAGAACCTTCATGTTTGACTACCCCACCCGTGTGTACGATATATAGACTCCACAAGAGTAGAGCGTTATTTTCAAGTATAATAGAAGCATATATGGGTCCCATAGACGTGTGCGAAGTTTGATTCTCTACGCTAACGAACCCTTCGGCGCGACCTTTAAGCTTCGCTCATGATGCATATGCGAAGTTGGAGCCCCTGGCTGACAACCAAAACTCTCGAACAATTTGATTCGTCATTCTAGCTCCTCGAAGACTGTTTAAAAACACTTTCAGCAACCATCCTTGAGATAGACAGCGAGAGAACATTTGCAACAAACATACCTGACTACTTTCTTGACGAAAATGGACTTCTCTTCCGCAGTGACTTTTGTGCTAGGGAATGACTGGTGCGATAAACTTTCTTCAAGCCAGTTCTTGGCCGTTGGATAGCGGACGATGAGCTTCTTGAGCGGTTCTGAAAGCTTGTCTAGCTCACTTCGCGAAGCATTTCCACCGATATTCCTTGCCAGGCTTTGCGAAAGTAAGGGCCCTAGAGTATTCATAGCTTGGGCCACGGTTTCATCTAGGTCCTTTGTATCGCATTTGGCACTGACAAAAACTGCCTACTCGCTGGTTAGAACAAAATCCCCGAGAGTATCTCGATGAAAACCTGACTCACCCAAAACTCGGCCGCGCTGGCCTTGGGCAAGGGCTCTTTGCCGTCAAGCACTTGGAGAGTGAAGAGGAAGAAGAATTCTGCAGCATCTTGCGGCTCTAGTTGCAGGAGAATTCCTGGGCGTTTGGACATCAAGCGACTGACAAACTCGATACCATTTTGTGAGACTTCCGGATCAGCTTCTGGGTCTACACAGGATAGTTAGTATGAACCACAAACTCTACAGTGAAATCAGCATCCCGGATTAGTTCAACTCACTCGTTAGTTGCCTCAGAAGACTCACGACCCATAGAAGCAGTGTCGTAAGTATTTCATGCTGTCCCTGGAGTCCATCGTGCTCCAGAGAACTCACAAAAGAACACGCTGTGCTCATGAGGAGGCCCACTCTAGGCGTGTTTATAGTCTGATTGGTCAGGTATTGAGTTACCCCATGAGGAGGCAGTATAAAGGGGCCGGGATCAATCTCAGAGAACCCACTTCTCAATACATTGCAAATGATCTCGACAACTTCGCCGCTGGTGTTAAATGACCCCTGGATTTGGGAGATGATTGAAATAATGGTTTCTTGGAGCTGTGCCAACTGCGGATGGAAACTGCTTGCCGTTGCGCGCTCATTCTCCAGGTCCACGGCCACCTCTGTTGGAGCCTGAAGCCCTCTACCAGTGCTTGACAAACATCTCAATGCTTTCAGTCCAGTATGGAGCGCAGGGTGCTCATCTGAGGATGCATATGAGCAACCATGACCAGAGAAGCATGGGATAGGAGTGGTTGAAGGAGACTGTAGCAATTCCAAAGATTGTTGGACATCAGATTGGATGAAGCGAAGAAGCCTAGCACAAGCCGCAAATCGTCCATCTTGGCCGGGGATAGCCTGTATAACTGAAGCAATACCACCTAGTATCTTTTCACTGGCATTGCAGTCTAATCGTCCAGCCGTTACCAGCCTCTCGTACTCATCTAGGAATGCCCCGGCCTCCGGATGAAGATGATTCCTGCAAGAAGAGCACAATCTAAAAATAGACTTGGATGCGGCGGCTGTTAGAGGGTGCTCTCCTACAACAACAAAAAGCAAGTTGAGTGCAGGAGGCAAGTGGGAAATATTGCGCTCAAAGTATTCGGTGTAATGCTCAATCAGTGCTACACAAGTTTGTCGCACACGTGGAGGGATGGTCTGCTCTCCAGAACGGAGCGCAGAGAACATTGAGGACGTAAAAACTGACGCCAATGCCTCATCACATCTAGCGTCCTCTCCCACGCAATCGGCAAGGCCTCCAAGACAAAATGCTGCAGCTTCAAGCTGCAGCCAGGATGAGCTAGAGAGAGCTTTGAGGGTGAGGTCTGCAAAGGTTACCACCAACTGGGGTCCCGATAGAGAATAAACAGATTGGAGTAAATCGATGACATCCTTTCTTGCATCGTGGAAGCCAAGCCGCTCATTAGAGTCCCATGAAGTGAATTCTTCATGAGTCGGGAAGATTATCTTTTGCCAGGCGTTGGACACAGCCTGCAAGACAAAAGATAGGGCTTGAGGGACCCAAGTAGTCGCCGCGTTTTCCTCAGAATACATAGCGTCTATCATAGTTTCGGCAAAGGTTGACCAGAATTCCAAAGCAGGAACAAAGATCTTATCGTCGGCCACGGGATGACCTTTAGCGGCGAGCAGTCCGCAGAGCTTCGACAGAAGATTACGGTTCCTCTCATCACTGACCTGCATCAACTTTTCGACTCTTGCATCGCCGAATGAGAGAAGAAGCTGACCAAGGCGAGTAGAGTCGAAATCAAAATCACCCTGTATTAAGGCTTGGTACTTGTTCAAGAACCAAGCACTGTCGAAGAGCTCTCCTAAGCTGTTAACGTGAACATCTGTCAAAAAGATGGAACAATTCGACAAGAGATCAATCATGAGCTCTACAGAAGCGTCATACAGTTCATCAATAGTCAATGATCCAATAACTATTGTGATCAGGGGACCCAAAGGTTGAACAAGTCTAGCATCTCGAGATGATGCTCGTTGTGCAAACCAAACCCAGGACTGGATTGCATATCAGCTACTAAGAATATGCACAATAGCTTAGCATGAACCTACCTGAAGACACCTAATCGTTTCTTCATGAGCTGCTGGGGAAGTAAGATGAGGTGTCATGCCACGAGTCATGAGAAGAACAGCGTCTGACATGTTGTTTAAGATGGCATCATACAAACCCAAGCTAACTGAGTCAGCTTCAGTCGTGGCTCGTCTCCGGTATAACTTACTTGTTTGCTGAATTCAGATCAAACTTGGAAATGTCCTCCAAAACATTACTCAAAACCCAAAGAGTTGCTCGAACCTGGTTCGGAGTGAGGCGTTCAACAATAGTGGCCGAGTCTGGTGCATTGCTTAGACTAGAGGTGCTACAGGGTTGACCAGACACAAGGCAAAGACATAAATGACGAATGAATTGGTTCCAGAGACGGTGGAAGTGTAGAAAGAATGTGGCCAGAGCAGAAGCGAGCTTTCTGACCACGAGTTGGCCGTCTCCTTGGCTCAGCGCCTCCAGATACCAGCCTACTAGGCTCTGGAGAAGTTCATTTGCATCCTCATTTGAGAGGGAAGAGCTAAACAGATACATATATTAGATACTAGAGCAAATTTAGTGTGGCGTATTGGCTTGAAGAAATAACCGTACCTTTCGTTGTTGAGCTTGATGATGATGGTGAGGGCACCAAAAAACTTAACTTTGTCATCTGGTCGACTCAATAAATCACGAGCCAGGCCCCAGGCTTGTGGAGAGCCTTGCAGTCTCGACAACGTCGATTGTGTTCGTGAGATAACTTCTGGGGGGTTTGGTTGATAGAGGGAGAGAATGAGCTAGGATTGTGTCAGCTTGAGGCTACCTGCCATGGCGCCGCCAACATTTGGCGAGGATCGCTCAAGATAGAATAAAATAGAAAAGGCAATATTATAATGGCACACTTACGGCCTCAACCTCAGATAAATTTGTGGGGATCGGAATTTCGTCCATTCTTCCACTTATGCTGCTGCTGCCAAATCGTTCTTTAAGCAACAAAACCTGTCAGGACGAGGCTGAGCAGGCGGGGAAGCAGACAATGTGAGCTTGCAAATGGTGGAAACGGAACTCTAAATTTGGGGGTAAATGACGAAAGAGAAGGAATGAAACGAAGGAGAAGGGAAGCACATGCATAAAGCCCGGTCTTTTCGAATGCAGGTGACTGTCCCTAACTCGATGTAAAGTCTTGGTTTCGCCAGGCCACCTTGAGATTGAGCTGCGGAATGTTGTACACAAACTGGAGAATGGCAAGGAGGCAGGGAGTATAAGGTTCCGCAAGGCCCCGACGCGGTCGTGTCCCAGAAAAAGAAAACACCCACAGCTCTGGATAGACGGGCAGGTGAATGGGGGAGGCAGCCGTTGACGGAAAAGATGACTGGTCCTTTTGGTGGTTGGGAGCAGTTAGAGCCCTCCCATCGAATTTGGTGGGGTACGGGTTAGTGGACCACCGTCGTTGCTTGAATAAAAGCTACCGCCTTACCACACACTAACGGGACTTGAGCTGAAACTTCAGATCCAAAATACGAAGCTTATTGGTGTAGATTATTCGCTTCGAATTCCCTTATCAATCTCTAGGGTGCAGTTATCATTGACTAATTCTTTTTTTTTTTTTTGGCAAGGTACGGGTTAATTGCAGAAGGATATTCACTAATTTGCGAATGGTGAGGGGTACCTAATCTCGAATTACAGTACAGCGCCCGTCAAACAAATACCTAAAACGGAGGTATCAGCATCCGCTAATGGCGGTAGCGTGATATTAATCCAAGTACCCTAAGCCAAATTGTTGTGCCACTTCATCAGGGTCCGCGGTGATGGACACGGAAGGGGAAAAAAAGGACTCCCCCCTAGAGGTTTTCCCAATAAGGGCAGTCAGCGGTAAATCCACCCGCTGCCTCCACAACTTTGGGCACAGCAAGATAGCGTCTTTGACGTCAGTCGAGTACATCGCACCGTGACTAGCTCGTTCTCAGTGGAGCGTAAGAGACAGACCGTCGGGACTACGGTCATTCCAAAGATCCGTGGCCATTGCTACCTAGGTACCTGTATCCAGAACACCTCTGTCGTCACTGGTCTCCATCTTGCGCCTTTCTGTGGAGGTCTCGTGAGGCATGAAACACTCTGAGGTACAACTTTGACCCGATTGCTTGATTCACTTGCCCTACTTCACCTGCACTCCCTACTAGCAAATCTACTTTATAAATTCAATTGCCTCGACTTTGGTGGTTTCCTGTTTCCCTTCACAAACCGCGCAAACGAAGGTGCTAGGTAAGCTTGTGTGGTTCATCATGACTCCCACTAAACTCCCCACTTTCACCACCTCCTCCCCCAATCCCCAATCTACCTGACCTCAAGCTTGTGTTCCCCGCTCAGGCCTCGGCCCTCACCCAGAGCTTCACTTGCTCCATCACCATTCCCTATTCTCATTCTGCGACAAGGAGAAGCCAGTCTCCATTTCCCTTCAGCAAAAAGGTCCAATCTTTCCGATTTGTAACGAAGCCCTGCTCTAACCATCCGGATCCCAGAACAGAGCGAAAAGCCACCCCACCCCACCCCCACCATACTCCTTCCTAGCACATCCATCTAGCTACCTGTTCTGTCCCAGTTGCCTTTCTTCCAAGCGTGACTGCTCCCCTATTTGGTGTTCGTGTCGCGTGTTGTCTTGCCGAGGGCTCATGCTCCTCCAGACCACCGTGAGGCTGTTACGTCTAGCTACACCTCGGCCACCATTATCTGGGAGATCAGGCTCCCCCACTCGCCGTTTACTCTCAACTTCCGCCATGGACAGGGTTGATACCACCTCGAGGCTTACTCGCCTGAGGAGCTTGATGAAAGATCGTAATGTCCAGGTCTATGGTGAGCACGCCCCTATGAGAGTATGCCCCTTCCAGCGCAATCTCTCTTGCTGTTGGTTCTTCATACCTGTGACAGCGCTAATAATAACCCGTGGTTTTTCAGTAATTCCATCCGAGGATAGTCACTCATCCGAGTACATAGCAGATTGTGACGCCAGGCGTGAGTTCATCACCGGTTTCACAGGCTCTGCAGGGTGCGCTGTTGTCACACTGCAAACTGCTGCCCTTGCCACAGACGGTCGTTACTTTAACCAGGCTGCTGCTCAGCTCGACGATAATTGGACTTTGTTGAAACAAGGTCTCCAAGATGTTCCAACTTGGCAAGAATGGTCCGCTGAACAATCTGCTGGGGGGAAAAATGTTGCCGTGGACCCCTCTCTCATCTCGGGTTCGACAGCGAAGAGCCTCCTTGACAAAATCCACAAATGTGGAGGCGCAGGCCTACTGCCTATTGAAGAGAACTTGGTCGACCTGGTTTGGGAGAATGACCGGCCAGTCCGTCCAAGTCTACCAGTTTCTATCCAGCCTGATTATCTTGCTGGTGAAACTGTCCAGAACAAATTGACCAAGCTCCGCCAGGAGCTTGAAAAAAAGCATGCTCAGGGCTTTGTCGTTTCCATGCTAGATGAAATTGCTTGGCTTTTCAACTTGCGAGGAAATGATATCCCATATAATCCCGTTTTCTTTTCATACGCAATTGTCACTCCCAACTCTGCCACGATCTACATTGATGATTCCAAATTGGATGGTGACTCTCGTTCTCACCTCAGTTCCAACAACGTTACGATCAAATCTTACGATGCGATTCTAGGCGATGCACGCGAGCTCCACGCGGTTGTAAGCAAGCGGGTTGGGTCCGAAGGGCCCGCTCAAGGTAGCTTCCTCATTTCATCCAAAGGTTCATGGGCCTTGAAGACAGCTCTCGGAGGTGACTCAATGGTTGACGAAGTTCGAAGCCCCATTGGTGATGCCAAGGCAATCAAAACAGAGGCAGAAATTGCAGGCATGCGTTCATGTCATGTGAGGGATGGTGCTGCCCTGATCGAATATTTTGCTTGGCTTGAAGACCAACTCGTGGTTCAGAAACAATCAATTGACGAGGTTCAAGCCGCTGACAAACTCGAAGAACTACGCTCCAAAAAGGATGATTTTGCCGGTCTTTCATTTCCTACCATCTCATCCACGGGTGCAAAGTAAGTTATTATCTTACCCCCTTCTCAATAAGCTTTTTTCCCAGTGTGAAGTTGGAATCAATCTTGACATCTGCTGATGGGATTCTTCCGCAGTGCCGCTATTATCCACTACGGCCCTGAAAGGGGCAACTGCGCAACGATTGACCCCGAAGCTATTTATCTTTGTGATTCTGGAGCCCAGTATCGCGATGGAACTACAGATACAACACGAACGCTGCACTTTGGAACTCCGACAAACGTTGAAAAGGAGGCTTACACCCTGGTCTTAAAAGGTCATATTGCTCTAGATATGGCTATCTTTCCAAAAGGAACCACGGGTTTCGCTCTCGACTGTCTGGCTCGTCAGCATCTTTGGGTAACCATGACACCTTATTCCACAGTGTTCTATAACTAACTTGTATCGCAGAAAAATGGTCTAGACTACAGGCACGGCACTGGTCATGGCATCGGCTCTTTCCTAAACGTCCATGAAGGTCCAATCGGCATTGGCACTCGCGTTCAATATGCAGAGGTTGCACTTGCCCCTGGCAACGTGATATCCAATGAACCTGGCTACTATGAAGATGGAAAATTCGGCATTCGGATCGAAAATGTGATCATTGTCAAGGAGGTTAAAACCAAACATTCGTTTGGTGATAAGCCATTCCTTGGGTTCGAGCACGTCACCATGGTTCCATACTGCCGCAATCTCATTGATTCAAGCCTACTCACTAAGGAGGAAACAACATGGATCAACGCGTATCATGCTGAGGTGTTGGACAAAACTCAAGCGCTCTTCGAGGACAATAGTATAACATCTTCTTGGCTAAAGCGAGAGACCGCACCCATTGAGTGATAGCACTACGGGTGGCATGCTGAAGGCCTTGGTTGGGGATAGTCAGTATGTTAGAGAAACAACCCGGTTCTACCAAAAATGTGATGGGCCATCCATGTCAAATCGCAATTGCGTTAGCTTGCCAAATCTACAAAAAGAATGGCGCAACACCTAAGGTCAACTGTGAAAATATGTCATGAATTCAAATCCGGGTTCTAAGTTGATCAAAATGACATAATGAAATAATAAGCCTTTGAACAGGATCACATGGGAGTGAAAACAAGCGCCTGTGCAATTATTAACTTGCCATCTGGATTGCAGAGACATGTTTGCATTTCTAGACAAGTCGAAAAGACGGAAGACTGCTCCCGTCACACTCCTAACCAGTTTTATACCACTACTAATTTAACAGCGGTTTCCGCTGATAGGTAGTCATAAGTCTTTCTACAGACGGACAGCAGTGGCCAAGAGGAAAGTGGTCAGAAACGACGCAGTATAAACCGGCTTTCCCTTTGTTCTCTCCCACAAAGTGCTCCCGTCTAGATACTTTTGAACACCTAATATACGAGGTACATCCAAACCATATCGTGATGCAATCTAGCCATATGCAGGTGAGAAACAGAATTGAAGCGATTGAGAGAATACAAAACTTACATGAAGTGTCAAGGCAATCAAGCCAGTAAAAAAAGCAATGGTCCGGGAAAACAGTGTCACAATCACACCGATACCGAATCCTGCCGTTACACATGCTAATGTGAGAATTGAAGGGGGGTTAAGTAAAGGACATGGTGGCTCACCAGTAACGCTCCCACTAGAAATCTGGGCAACAATCTCAGGGGATAATTCCAGAGCGGCGAATCGATTCTGAGGCCGAGAGGGGGCCAACGACGGCGCGTCACATCTTATGGTATGACGGTTCATGAAAAGGCTGCTGGCACATGCCACAGGGCCGATGCCAGCAGTCATTGCCCGGAAGGCGACTCTGGGCGTAAACACACGGCTCATTTTACCGGTAGACCTTTTAGCTGTGTGCTCCCTCCGGCCTATATTCGCTGGGTTAATACTATCCGGGTCCGGCGATCTCAGGGGTTAAAAAGTATATGTTGGTTAATGGACAAGTGTTCAACTAACGATGGGAAAGATGCCGGGTTGTGGATGTCTCACGGCTAACTGCTGGGCATTTGAGTCATTACGTCAGGGGCGGATTCCAACCAATGAAGGAACAGCATTAGTGCACAAGGATGTAGAATAAAAATAAGCTGGCTCAGTTCAGAAAGTTGAGAATGTGGTAAAAGTGCCCTAGCTTCTCTTTACATGGGTAGTATACTGGAATTAAAGAAGCATTGTAATCCGCAAATTCAAGCAAATGAATCTAACTTTTCTCAAACTCTCTGGTGATTAAATAGCAAAATACAATACGGAGACGAAAACAGCGATTTCGAAGGAAGGTGCATGCATAGCGCATCATGTTCATTGCTCAATATTACAATCAATAGAAAAGTGCTATGTCGGTGGACAAATATATCAGAAAGTCCCCTTCGCTGACTGTTGCAATCAAAGCGCCGCCAATAGAGCCTACTTCACACGCAGCATCAGGCATAATAGCCTTAAATACGCCAAACGCCAATTGAATATGTCCATCCCTTTCCTTTTCCTTTTCACATGGCGTTCAATTGTCATCCCAGCCCTCCCCAGACGCCCCGAATTCTTCTCGCTAATTGTATATCCTTTTGCATAATAGTAACTCTTTTAGCATGGATGGCGCATAAATTAGTGTCTTCGAATAGGTGGACCATGAATGCCTCAGCAGCTTCCTGTAGAGCCTGAATAGCTTGACTTTGCCATCGCATTCCTTCTCCTCTCGGTCGTACTGTTAATGCGATTTCTCGAACCTGTTATAACCATTAGTCTCATTGCGATTGGGCAGCTATGGTCGGTGCATCAAGATATATGTACTAACAAGGCGCGCAAAGGGGAGCTTCAGTAACAGAAGTTTAGTGTGCCCTTGATACTGACGAATTTCTCGGAGGGCGACGGTGCCAGGGCGGTAGCGACGCTTCGCGCGAACTGGAACAGGATCACCAGCTGTAAATGTCCTCGTTAGTCGTTTCTCTCAAGGGCAGAACCACTTTTTATAAATTTGAGGGTGTATTTGACAGCCGATTGTGTGTCGCGAAGAATAAGGGAATGTGCTGCAAAGACCGGCATACCTTGAACGTCGTGCGCGCGTGATTTGCCCGCCTTGCGGGAAGCGTTGGATATCCGAGCCATGGGAGGCATACAGGTGACAGAGGTATTACTTGAACTTATATGTTGTGAGATGTGATCAGGTCTTGGTGGCAAGTCCCAATCGGGGACAAGATGTTGCGATTGACGATTATTGAGAATCAAAGAGAGAAGCGCGTGCGCAAGTTGCGCGGGTGAAAGTGAAATTAATTAAAACACGGGATGCACGCGCTTTAGCATCCCAGCCCCGCGACTTTTCGTGACAACCCCTGCCAGTAGAAAGGGTTGCAAGCCACACTCAAAGGCAAATAGCGCCACAGTTCAGGCAAATAGCTAATCAGCCACATTTTCCACCCGCTAGGAGGAGAGTGGAACATGGTCCAACGATTGCGTCCGAGGCACACAAGCACTGCCCTGGAAAGAGAGAGAGCCAAGGAAAGGAAAGTGGAGGTGTCAGAAGTGCGCGCCCCAGCTGCTCCATAACCAGGGCTGCCGACCGAGTCAACGTCAGCGCCGCGCTACCACCCCATGGCCTTTGGAAAGGCCACATCGCAACCGCAGGAGAGCGAGAAGCCATTGGGCAGGTACTGGCCTTGTATTTTGCCATCCGGGCTACGATTCTTAGCTTATTCGATCGACATCCTATTTAGCCCCCCCGCCAAGCCTACCGGGTCCGCTTCGTATCCTCCACGACTACCCTCAACTCTGCCATCTTCTTGATTCACGTCACCCTGTCTGATCACAACCCATACCCCGTCATCCTCTCGCTAGCCGCATCGAGCCACAAAACAAGGCTTCCTTCACATTATACCAGACCAATGGACCAAGTCATGGATGGGGGCCGTTTGCCTCTCGAGGCATGGTTTTGGGAAATGCCCACTTGCACCAGATGGTGGACAACTGCAACTGTCCTAACCAGCGCTCTGGTTCAGTGTCAAATGGTAACACCCTACCAACTCTTCTACAGCTTTCGCGCTGTCTTTGTCAAATCACAGGTTAGAACATTCTTAATTCTCACTTCCCCTTCCTTGCGATGAGCTGGTCCAATCTCTCCTCAAGAGCACATGTACCGGGTGTGCAGTCTGTCCACGGCAGCTGACTGACTATCGTTTTGTTCATAGTACTGGCGACTCTTGACAACATTCCTCTACTTCGGCCCTTTCTCTCTCGACCTTCTATTCCATGTCTACTTCCTCCAGCGCTACGCCAGACTCCTCGAGGAGTCTTCCGGTCGTTCCCCTGCTCATTTTTCTTGGCTGCTCGTTTACGCTATGGTGAGCCTTCTTGCGCTCTCGCCTCTCGTCTCCATTCCCTTCCTCGGTCATCCGCTCTCCTCGACCCTCGTTTATATCTGGTCTCGACGAAATCCCGACACAAGACTAAGCTTCCTTGGGCTTCTTGTATTCACAGCGCCCTACCTCCCCTGGGTTCTAATGGGGTTCAGCTTGGTTTTGCATGGATCTATCCCCAAAGATGAGATTATGGGCGTTGTGATCGGTCACATCTGGTACTTCTTCACCGACGTGTACCCTCCTCTCCACAACGGATCACGACCTCTGGATCCTCCCGCTTGGTGGAGACGTCTATTCGAGCCACGAACACAAGACGAGTCTGCCGATGGTATCAACAACGATATCATGGTTGCAGGAGCAAGAGATATTGGTGCCCGCGATTTGTAATCAATCGAGTTGTTAGAGAATAAACGGTGGCAAGTATGGAATTAACTTAGCTTGACGGAAGGCGCTTACTACTGTCAACTTCGAACTTCGTGGGGAGGCAATATTTGGGCTCGGCGTTTGGGTATAGCATAAGGAATGGGAGTATCCCTCCAGGAGGTTGGGATCATGGTGGCGTTAGGGAAATAAACAACAGCAATTATTTATCATGGATTCTGACGCCCGTTGTGCCCTCATCAATCATGGTCGTTGGAGCTGTGCGATTGCTATTTTTCTCCCTTTTCTGGTTATTTGCACCATCGCAGACACTCAACCAAGATATTCGGCCTCTACGGCATCTACTAATAGTTTCAACCGAAAACCCCTCGCCATCAAACATCCAAAGTGGCGCAACTGGCTGCATTGATTACACACGTCGTCAGCTTTTTCAATTGGTCGCAATCAACAGATTCATGAGGCTCGGCCGGGGGGTGGGAGTATGCTAACGAAGGTCAATCATCACTGTGGGCAGCCCAGCGTAGTGATGTCAGCAGCGGGTTGCAGAGAGGCACCCTTGTGATTAGTGCTGATGCACTGACGTCGCTACCCATGGCTGACCTGCCCCGCTACCATGAAATAAATAACCTTATAAGTCCTTGCCAAAACCCCTCCATCCATCCCATCGACACCCAACAATACCAGCCCGAAAAAAAACAGCGCTCCCCAGTCTCAACATGAGGGCCTATTACTATGACAACCTCCCTGTTCGTGAATCCTCCTTGATGCTTCCGTTCCGATCCACAGCTCCAGCTGGCTAACGAATTGTCTCAGGGCGACCAGCGCCTCCCCCACGACTCCGGTCGCGAGGTTGATGCCGATTCCCTTCTCGCCCTCGGTGTCTACTACTACCACTTCCCTGAGCTCAAGAGCGTCGACGAGCTAGCTGATGACCGTGGATACAAAAACCGAGACGAGATCAAAGTCTCACCAAAGACCATGGGTGATGCGTATGAGGACAAAGTCAAGATGTTTTTCCACGAGCATCTGCATGAGGACGAGGAAATCCGATATATCCGTGATGGCCGTGGTTACTTTGATGTGCGCAGCAAGGGTGATGATTGGGTGCGCGTTCAGCTTGACAAAGATGATCTACTCATCCTGCCCGCTGGAATCTACCACCGCTTCACGACTGATGAAAACAACGTATGTTCGATAAACTGCTACAAACTTATTCGTACCTCGCTAACTATATCTACGAATAGTACGTCCATGCGATGAGACTATTCAAGGATGAGCCCAAGTGGACTCCCTTTAATCGTGAGCCTTCACTTGACCACAATCTCCACCGGCAGGAATATGTGAAGCAGTTCCTCAACCAGTAAATCTGCCCACGTGGGTCTCATGTATGCTGTTAGATCTTCGATTGGTAACAGAAACGAAAAGATGTCGCAAATTAATCAGGTGATTCAGACTAAGCATATCATGATACTTTCTCAACAAGTGTGGTGTACCTCTTTGTATGTGTGTGCCAAATATTCCCCTGGGTTGCTGCCAATAATACGAGAGGGAAATTTCGACACATGCAGCTCTTGACGTGCTTTGCAGATTTTTTTACGCCACCGCTAAGTAGCGTGCCAAATTGCTTCTTTTTTTTCTAGAAAAAAGAGAAGGAAAAAAAGAAAAAGCAATAAGTAAATTCGGATATATAGATATATATAATCCGACTGGTTAAGATCTAGGTAGCTAATGCATCTACTAAAGTGTTGATTTTCTTTGTTCCCTCCTGATTGCCTCCACCCTCCGAGGAAAACGATGTTCAGGGGACAAATACATTTCTGTGAGGTTAATGCGCAGCTGGTCGCTAGGGGCAGGGGCCCATGATCATCCCGGTGCAAAAATCAAGGCCACATGCAAGCCATCAGCCAGATCCTCGTTGGGCTCACTAATCCAAACAGTTGAATTGGCAATTGCCTTCCAAGAGTGGAGTTCCAATGCCAGCACATGGATAAATGGACAATTGCCACGTACATCTTCAACCAGCCGTTGCAATGCACAAAAGAAAAAGGCGGGGCACAGTGCGTTCATCGTCAACAGTTACAGGCCATATATAAGTAAACCCTGCAACATCAATTCACGAAGCCTAAGAGTGAACTATTTAGTAGCAGCGAGCATCAAAGCATAGCTTTTTTTCTTCTTCTATTTATACGACAGTCATCAGCTTTTATGTAGTAAAAAGTAAAACACACTTGGCATGGGTTTTTATGTAGCGCCTACCGTGCCATTCGTCGGTTCCAATACTGGTCATCGCAATAGCAGTCTTTTGACCACCAAGACAAAAGATCTGTAGGATGAAACGCAGACGTTGCGTTCACCCTGTGCCTCGCGCATCCATACAATGCCTTTTGCAACAGTCGCCGCAGCTCTTCCGCTGTGTCATTGCGGTTTATTACCTGCAATTTCCTTATATCAGGCGCTGGTCCACGTTTAGGCGGGTGATATTCCTCCTACAATGAGCGGACATAAAAAATATTGACAACGCCAAACAGTATTGGCTCTTGTTCGACTTCACAAAATTTTATACTGAACCTGATAAATTAAATAAGAAAGGTTTTATTCTTTATTATTATTTCATGATTTTTTTAGGTATGTTTGTATAATTCGCAAGTGAACGGGTATGAAACTATATAGATGTTCCTGATACAGTCTGTGAGCTGTGGTTGGATTTCTGTCACATCATTTCAGCTTCTCTAAATTCCTTGTGTTGTGATTGACCCCGGATTACATTTGATAAATAAATCCTTACCCCCGGACATGCAAAGGACTCCAGTCACGAACCAGCCCCGACTTGCAATTAACGGCTTATATCCTTCTGACTTGAGCTTTGATTTCTGTGTGTATGCGGGTACAATTATCCATTCCAAACTCACAATATCGCGTTGCACGGATTGCCATGGTCTAGCTGGGGTTTGTGGGGCATGGGCGTTGGTTCGGGTCAGGCAAAGCTTAGCACTTCACTTCTCCCCGCGTCCCGCCAAAGCGTAGGTACCTCCATCAACAGAAGAAATTGGTTGTCAACCCGGCTCATGATTCTGGATTTCCTTCATATGTCAACTTCTCCACCACATTCACCACAAAACAACGCGATTCCATCCGCTCTCTCTAGTGCCGCCAGAGTGATATTAGGTCGCTGTGAAATATGGACACGCGCACTGAAGCCTCTGACGCGACTGATTCGTCGGGAAAGCCCCGGCCTCAGCTACCCGCAAGTTGCGATCCGCCCCAGGGCAGCAGTTCCGCAAAGCAGCTGGTTTGGATTGTGAGCTGCCTCTATCTCTTCACGCCATCGTCATGTGTTATCTGGCATGATATGGCCTCCCTCAATTAATAGCATGCTAACCCCACACTTAGGTCTTTGGGGGCACTGGTCACATGGGCAGATCCCTTGTGAAATGTGCTCTCTCTCGCGGCGATCTCGTCACATCTGTTGGGCGAGTCTTTGAGACGAGCCCGGGTGAGATGACAGGAATTCATGAACACTGTCTCGGAGCCCTGTGTGACGTTCGTGCGCGCGACTCAGTCTGTCGTGTCGTGGAACGTACCCTCACTCATTTTGGACGGATCGATGTGGTAGCCAATTGCTCAGGTTACGGTGTCATTGGTGCCTGTGAGGACCAAGACGAACATGACCTTCGAAACCAATTCGAGACTAATTTTATGGGAACTTTGCACATCATCCACGCAACATTGCCCTATTTCCGGAGACAGAATGCCGGCCGCTATTTGATTCTCAGTTCAACATCGGGAGCCCTGGGGGTTCCAGGTCTTGGACCTTACTGTGCTACCAAGTATGCTGTTGAAGGCCTTATCGAAGCCATGCTCTACGAGACGGATGCATTCAATATTAAAGCCACCCTGATTGAGCCTGGTCACGTCCGGCGTGATGAGCCTGAGACACCAGACAATCCATTGCCCACATGGGGCCACTTTCTTATTAAACCAGCGAGTGAAGCGTATGGGCATGCAACATCACCAGCTTTGCATGCTAAACGCATGGTTCAATGGCTTGGGGATCGGCAACCCACAAGTGCTGTCAAATGTGCCGAGTTGATTTGGCAGCTGGCACATTGTTCATATCCACCGCTCCGGCTTCTACTTGGAAGCTATGCCATCGAGAGTATCCGGGATCGCATGAGGTCCGTGACAGAGGAGCTAGAAGATTGGAAACACCTCAATTTCCCGGCAGCCCCCGACGACGACAAAGACGGCGGTGACGATGCAGTTGAAGCTATGGCAGAGGTCACAGTGGCAACAACTACAAGCACAGTTACATAAATGCGCGACCAGTCATCTACCAACAACACGGAGATCCCTCGCGCTCTTGCCTCCCTATGTGAGGTTTTTGTTTTATTTCTTTTCTCATTTCTCTCATTTTCCTTTCCGATATCGCAGATCGTAGCCTGCAAAACCTTCACAGATAGCATGCGAACCTGCTCTGGTTGCGAAAGGGAAAAAAAAAACCGAGATAGGGGATGACGAATCCTGGAACCCACAAGGATGCTCATTCGCTCTGGGAGCGTGGAAGAATGTGGGTAAGAACATTATTGCATGTTTTAGGGGGGCTTAGTGAGGAGCCCACCACTAAAATCGGCGGTGCCCTAGCGTCAAGGACCACGCAAACATCTTGGAGCCCCAATCGCCCGCAAATGACTAAGCGGGACCCCTGTGTTTTCTCCACGTCTCCCTCATCTCAGCGCAACAAACACCTGTGGCTTCTGAACTTTGGTCGGACCAAGAAGGGGGTCGAGGTCTTCGCCATCCCAACGATAACTACTTTTGAGAAGAAAAAAAGTGTACTTTGCGTAGGACATACCTTCTGATTGTCGCCGACGCACCGCACATCATCCTCCAACGACCGACTATCCGCAGCAATTCACAACAGTGCTCCCTCTTCATCACCTTCCTGCGAAACACCAGAACCAGATTGCGCTACCTCGATCTCTCATCTTATTCTGACACTCGATTCTCGTCCACGGCCGACAAAATGGCGGATAAAAAAAATGAGGACTATGCTGTCCGCATGGGTGAAGATTCCTTTGGAAAAGACAGGGAGACATTCATTGCTCGCTCCCCAACCATTAGAACCCATCCTATCGGAAACCAAGGATTGAACCAGCTTGACAACAATGGACCCGTATCTATCCTAGCATACTGCATGGCCTCGATCAGTATGACTGTTGTCAACAAGTATGTTGTCTCCGGCAATTTTTGGAATCTGAACTTTTTCTACCTAGCGGTTCAGGTAAGTCCGTCGCGTTTCCCGGCGCACCCGGTACATTGCATTGGACCATCATTAATTCGGCATATCAACAGGCCATCGTCTGTATTGGTGCCATCACAGTATGTAAGCAGACAGGTTTGATCAAGGTCTTGGCCCCCTTTGACCCTGAACGAGCGAAGAAATGTGAGTAAATCATACCAGAAGCATCACAGCTACTGATCGTTGAACATAGGGTTCCCTATCTCCCTCCTTCTCGTCGGAATGATTTACACAGGCGCCAAGTCGCTCCAGTTCCTCTCCGTCCCCGTTTATACTATTTTCAAGAACTTGACCATCATCGTGATTGCCTACGGTGAGGTATTGTGGTTCGGTGGCAGTGTTACGCCCATGACCCTTCTTTCCTTTGGTCTGATGGTTTTGAGCTCGATTGTTGCCGCTTGGGCCGACATCCAAAGCGCCATCGCCGGCGATTTCGGTAACACGGACTCAAAGGCTGCTATTTCAACCCTCAATGCGGGTTATGCCTGGATGGGAATGAATGTTTTCTGTAGCGCTTCCTACGTGTTGGGTATGCGCAAGGTCATCAAGAAGATGAACTTTAAAGACTGGGATAGTAGGTCTCCCTCCCTTTTACCCTCGTGTTTAACCGACGTCGCGAGTTAGAATGTGGCTAATCAGATTCGTCGGACAGCTATGTATTACAACAACCTTTTGACCATCCCCGTCCTCATCGTTTGTTCGTTGTTGATGGAGGATTGGTCCAGTGCCAACTTTGCCCGCAACTTCCCCGAAGCATCGCGCAACCGCATGATTATTGGCATGATCTACTCGGGGCTGGCTGCCATTTTCATTTCGTACTGTTCAGCATGGTGCATTCGCGTGACTTCGTCCACCACTTACTCGATGGTTGGCGCTCTCAACAAGCTCCCAATCGCCATCAGTGGTCTTGTCTTCTTTTCGGCCCCCGTTACCATGGGTAGTGTATCTGCCATTTTTATTGGATTCGTCAGTGGCATCATTTATGCCTTGGCACGTCTGCGCCAGTCCAAAGAATCTCAAAATACATTGCCCACGACTCGTCCCACGATGAGTGCAAGCTCTCAGAGTAGCCGTGATGCGGCCAACTCTTGATCATACAGCGAAGGATTGGATTGACAGGCGACAATGTGAAACTTGCATCTGTTCAGTTTTTGCATCCCTTGGCTCAATTCAATATAGGGGAATATTTTTTAACTCCAAGTTGAAGTAACAAGAAAAAAATCCAAGGCTGCGCAGGCACTGAGAAATATGGGATAAACTCATATCCCTAAGCGTGTATAATATGGCTTTATTTTCCAGAAGGGATACACATGACTCAATATGTTTTATTTAGACGTGGCGCAGTTAGAGTCAAATGGTGTGAGGGTATAGTAGCTGGGTTTGGCCTTTTGCAACGAATGAACCTTTTTTTTTCTTTCGAAATACATTTGTACGAGTGAACTACTACCGTAACCACAATCAAACCACTGACGACCGTGATCATACAAACAAGGGCACAGTCACCTGAGTATGAATCTGGGATGGGGAATGTTCAGAGGGTCACGGGTTGCACAATGCGGGTTCATCCCCAAGACCATGCCTACGAATAAGGAGAGCTTAGAGAACCCATGGCCTGTGTGTAGTCATAAGCCGTCTCAGAAGAGGGGTTACATCACTCGCAAAACAGAAGCTTGCAAGCACAGCAAGCACAGTTAGATCCGACGTGACTGCGGCTTTCTTTTCGTAGTTTAAAAGAATCCCTAATTTTTTTATTAAAAAAAACATGACCAAATACATTGCATGTACCATAGCATCACAAGGTAACATTATCTGCCATGCATGCGGCTCTGTGTATGGCAACCGCAGCACTGTTTAACATTTACCGACTCGACAATGGAATTGATCAGTAAATAAATTGCGCTTGGTGAGTTTGGCAATGATTCCCGAGGAATTTTCAGCATCATTATCCCGTTCCTGTCATGAAAATGGCATGGGATCAGCTGGCTTTATCACCAGCCTGACAAACTACGATCAGCTGCCAAAAAGCAGATAATCAGATGCCACTCCCTCGACCCCACGTGGGGCAGCGTCACCGCTTAGTCTAGTTTTGTCATCGAGGTACCTACCAAGGCGCAGCAAAGTGCAGCTAAAAAAAATGTATCGCACAAGGGTCTTAGCTACCCCGTTCAAGCTTTATCGCTGGTCCGAAAAAAAAGGCGCCCAGAAAATATTTGGTTGGGGAGGGCACCACGTCAATGACGTTTCACTCTCCTCCCTTTTTTTCTTGGCCACTAAACCCTTCCACTTTCCATTTGAACCATCTTGTTCTTAGGCTCGTTTCTTGCATCATGGTTTAGGATACTATTTCCACGCATCTGTATCCTTTTCCTTCTTTCTTTCTTTCTTTCTTTGATTGCCTGCTTCCACCTCTGTCGGGCTTATCCCCAACGGCTCCAGCTTGGACAGTGCACCACTGCTGGCATGTTACCTTTCATCAACCGGCGTGAGTAACTCATACTGCAATCCGTTAGGAAGATTTGAATTGCAGCTACTGACACAATTGCTCCTTGTCCAGCTTTCGTGGCCCTGTCCTCTTCTGTCGGTGCTTCCGCTGATGAAGGTGAGAGGGACTGCACCACTTCAAGATTCTTGTTGGCAATGTCCTGACACGTATAGGGCAGTCAAGCTCATATTCTCCTTCTTGCTCTCCTTCCCACTCGCTGCCGCTCTCAAGCGCATTCCCGATTCGAGGCCCGAGGCCAAGAATATTTTTACAATAGGGTGATTGAAATTCCCATGGAGGAGTATGCTTGCTCTCGCTGACCGCCAAACCAACAGTGTCTCCATCTTTTACCTCGTCGGCCTGTTCGATCTTTGGGATGGCATCCGTACCCTCCTAGTCAGTGCCGGAGGCACTTACTGCATAGCCAAATTCCTCCGCTCGAGCCCGTATATGCCCTGGGTTGGCTTTGCTTTCGTCATGGGTCACATGTCGGTGAGCCATATCTCGCGTCAAGTAGTTGATAGCCCTTCGACCGTCGACATTACCGGGGCCCAAATGGTCCTTCTCATGAAACTTAGCGCCTTTTGCTGGAACGTAGCCGATGGTCAATTGCCCGACAACCTACTCTCTGACTTTCAGCGCGACCACATGTTGAAAGAGCTACCGTCGATCCTCGACTACGCCGGTTGGGTTCTTTTCTTCCCAGCTTTATTTGCTGGTCCCTCTTTCGACTTCACTGACTACCGTCGCTGGCTTGATACGTCCATGTTTGATGTTTCTCCGCAAGTTGACCCATCAAAGAAGCCCCCTGTCAGGAGGAAAAGAAAGATACCTCGCAGCGGAGCTCCTGCTGCTTGGAAAGCTGCTAGTGGCATATTTTGGCTCGTCTTGTTCATTGGCCTTTCGCCCACATACAACCCCAAAGCCCTGACTGGAGACTCTTTTATGGAATACTACTTCCCCCGTCGTGTCTGGATCATGTACATGGTCAGCTTCGTTGCACGCTTCAAATACTATGCCGTCTGGTCGCTCACCGAAGGCTCATGTATCCTGGCCGGCTTGGGTTACAATGGTGTAAACGCTGTTACCGGCAAGATTTCATGGGATCGTTTAAAGAACATTGACCCGTGGACGGTTGAGACGGCTCAGAACCCACGTGGCTATTTGAGTGGCTGGAATATCAACACCAGTAATTGGCTCAGGAACTATGTCTACTTGCGTGTTACCCCAAGGGGGAAAAAGCCAGGCTTTCGTGCCAGTATGGCCACCTTTGGCACCAGTGCCCTTTGGCATGGATTTCATCCAGGCTACTATTTGACATTCGTTCTCGCCAGTTTTATCCAAACTGCGGCCAAACGTATGATCCCCGCAGAGCCTTGCTCATATTTTGCTGTTATAATTTGGGGGAGGGCATGATGCTAACCTAACATGTCGCTTAGATTTCCGACGACACGTTCGTCCATTTTTCCTCGACCCCATTACCGGAAACCCTTCACCCAAGAAGAAATACTACGATTTTCTCTCTCTCCTTGCTACCCAGCTAACGTTTACATTTGCCACCTCTCCTTTCCTTATCCTCTCCTTCAGTGGATCTATCCTGGTTTGGTCTCGTGTCTACTTCTTCGCCGCTATCTGGACCTTCGCTACACTAGCTTTCTTCGCTTCTCCTGGCAAAGTTGCTCTCCGAAAGCAACTAGAGAAACGCCAAGGCAGAGCCAGTGCAAAACTTGTCCGCTCTATCAGTACAGAGAGTTTAACAGGAAAGGCGGAGCCCATTCTCGGCATCTCCAAAGATCCCGAGGGTGACATCAGCGAAGCCGTCAAGGAATTTCGTGCTGAGGTTGAAGCTCGACAAAGAAAACAGAAAGATACTTAAGCCAACCAGAGCTTCTGGCCACGTTAGATAGAACACAGAAATGCCCAATGAACTGTGCACTATTACGCACTCTAATGAGCACCATGCGCCATTAACGTGATACAAAGCACACACGAGTATACCCCCATTCAATAGAGGCAAGTGTTCCAAATAAATGCATGACATGACAAATTTATTCAAGATTAATCTTCGCGTCATGATGTATATCTTAGGGTGTCTAAATATGAAGTTCCCAGTCATGCCCAATTGCTAGGGCTAGTGTTACATGGTATCATAAAACTGAGCACGTTGTGCAGTCCGTCTTGAAGCCCGGCCATTCGCCTATCAAACCCAACCAGCGTACAAAAATGCAAAAGACAGTCCATTGATGACAGTCGATTGTACAGGCTTCGGATGAAGAGAAAATTGAAAAAATCAAGCGTGAAAAACCAGCTTTTGGTGTAAGGATATGTGTATCCATAACAAGATCGTCGAATCGTGAAAGATATGATTTGTTTGTGCTTGAACCTCAGATTTGAGGGTTGTAAGCTCCAAGCAATCCAATAATAAGAAAGGGGATTTCGTGCATCGTTGCAACGTTTGTAGCGCCAAAACCCAAATCGTGAAAGGAGAAAAAAAAAGTCGTCATGAAAGATAGCGGCGTGAAGTATTCCCAATAAGAAATTCAAGATCGTGGTGTCTTGGTGATCATCAGGTCGTGGGGATGTCAGGTAGCGTGTCGGATGTTCATAGATTAGACATATCTCAGTCCCAAATCATTCAAACATCGTTTTCGCTTATCACCCCCCAAAAGAAAGTAAAAAAGAGTGCTAGGAAGGTCGGATTTGAAAACGATGTCTCAATGTCCCCAGCGTTGCTTTATGCCAACAACAACGAGTGCAATTACAGCACCTAGTACGATTAAACCAATGGCAGACATGACGCGATTAATGTTTCTCCACCAGACAGCGCTTCGATGCATGTCGTCATCTACAAGCTGTTCCTTGGTTGTCGTACGAGCCTGCTCTTCGTCCTGGAGTTTGGATTGTGTTGGAAGGGGAATTAGGGAAGCAATCATCCAAGCTATCTCATCACATTAGCATATGCAGGGTTCAAAGCCATGTTTTTTTTCGGATAGAAACTTACACAATGGAAGAATGAATCCCACAACAAACATAGTGATCTGAGCGTTCCTCTTGCCAGCCAACTTGCTCCTTGCCTCCCAATCAGCGACTGGAGGCTCCCATATGTTCTGTCTGACAGGTCTTCGATCTCGGCCCAGGTGTGGCGACCAAATGCTAGAGGTTTGCTTCTTGAGACTGCGCATCACATGGATAACTGGGTTTGATGAGAGGGGTCCCATATCCGTGAGGTCAGGGTCCGAGTGACGATGGCCACCATGTTCAGCCACCGGGTTCCCCGGCCGGCGTCGGGAACTGAAGATGGAGGGAACAAACCGATCCAGGCTTGGGGAATGACTGTGACCTCCAGCATGGGAATCAGTGAAACTGAAGTTGGAAAACATGGACTCGGATGAAGGCTTGTAAGCCAGCCACTTCCTCTCGCCACTACCGTAATATACCCTAAAACTAGTCAGTCGTCTATCTGTGGCAAAGCCCAGGAGGGAGCATCTTACTTGGCCCAAGTCGGAATCGCTGCATTATAGCTAGCAGTGGATCGAAGGCTACGGTCCGACGCATAATGAGACAGCATTTTTCCCATTCGAGTCCGCGAAGGGCGGTGTCGTAACATCTCAATGTCAGCTAGCTCAGCCAGGCCATCTCCATCCTCATCGTGATCACGGATGAGACGAACAGGAGCTGAGTTGGGATCGCGAAACATGTTGCGATTGAATGCAGGCGCGGGAGGCTCCAACGACGGAGTTCTGGAATGAGAAAATTCCTCAGGATGCTCTTCCTCAAGACCTGCCAAAGAATTCATCATGTTCAGAAGGTGCTTGCTATGACTGCTGCTACGTCGGTCTGCATATGAAGCTAGTGACAAGGCACGGGAGGCAGATTCACTATCACCTTCACTCTCGGAAAATACAGTTGACAGCTGCGAGCTCCATTGGTGAGGCCGAGGGCCAGCTTGGGCTTTTGAGTTGACAGTTGAAGAGTGCCAACCTGGTCCAACTTGATGCAACATTGTAGCAGGACCAACAAATAAGGCCCGTGTAGCTTCCTGGGTCATAATGGTGGAGAGAGAGGTCAAAGACCCCGTTCGAAGCGAATCATGAGAACGGGCCGTAACTAAGCCAAAGCTTTCCCACGACCTCTTTCTTGTGGGTCGAAGAGGGGCAACCATCAGACTCTCTTGCGAGAACTCATTTCTAAGTCTCTGCCTGACAGCCACAACTGAAGATGTGGAGGAACCTCTACCATGCACCACATAATTTGCATCGCTCTCACGTGTGTGAGGGCGGGTCCGATCATAAACAGATGGTTCGGATGAAGAAGGCCCCCCGATTATCTCGTAGTTTGAGTGAATAGACGATGCAGGTAAGCTGTCCAATTCGGCGACAGTCACGGGAGAACTTTGGCCATAAACCTTGTAGTTGGTTCTGTCAGAGACTGTTGATTTAGACTGCGAAGAGTTTGTAGACATGAATGAGATCTTCTCATTCAACTGCTGAGTTGATGGGACATCAATAGGGTTGGTGAGTTGAATCTCAGGCAGAGACGGCAGAGGCACATCTGAAAACAAGACCGATGGAGCATGTGACAACTTCTTTTGCACATCCGGGGTTTTCGGTACCTTTCGAACACCGCCCATCATACGATAGTTCCAAGGCGACATTCGAGGATTGGCTTGGGCACGCGGAGCAGGCACAGGTGTGGGAGCTGGTGTGCTCATAACCGACTTGCTGCTGCGTTCTGTGAGAGGCGTTAATGGCGAACTTGGATGCTCTTGGTGATCATCACTAAACGCCCCCATAGATTGGCGGCCATATGAGCTACTGCGAGTAGTATATGAGTGTTGGTTGGACCAGATAGATTCGGTTCGGGACGAGGTCGAGGTCGAGATTTTTTGAGGATGAATGGAAAACGTCTTGTCGCCATGGACATTAATGATCCTACGGCGAGAAGGTGGCCGTGGCGATTGGCGAGATGAGGGCGAACCATCCTCAGCAGACTCGAAGGAATCCTCCTGGTTGTCGGCATCCGTGTCAGCGTCAGATAATGGGCGCCAAGGAGAGCTTGATTTAGGAGTTATGAATTTCAGAGGGCGGTTTGAACTTGTTGCGTCGGCTGGGCGGATCGTCTTCCAAACTGCACCTGGCGATGGAGACTCGTAGTATGGACTGGATGGAGCAAAAGAAGAGCTGTAACCAGTCAAAGGTTCAGGTTGCGATTCGGCATCAGGGTCGGCGTAGGGGTTGGAGCGCGACTTCAAAGAATCGGCACTAATTAAGGGCGGACTATACGAAACTAGTCGAATCCCAGTGCTATTGTTTTGAGAGTTGGAGCGCTCGTGTAGTGGCCTTCGCGGCGTGGTGCAAGACGGCGAGGCCGACATGCTCTACACACTCCCAGCAGTATAACCACTGCCCATAACCCGAATGAGAGAGATTGGCCAGCGAACCCCAAACGGGCAACGAATTGGAGCAAATGGAATCGAAGTTGTTGGAACAAATACGTGCGGTTTCGATGGCGAATGATAATAATAATAATAATAATATGGCGAATAAAGATAATGTCGACAGCAATGATTATCGAAAGCTCGGCGGTGAGTGGATCGAGGGTTTCTAACAGTCAAGATCGGTCGATTAAGTAAACGGTATAAAATTAAGCGCCGAGACAGGGCTGCATTAGATGAAGATAGGTCGATGTCTAGTGTCTGCCAGAGCAAATCGTATCAAATTGCAGGTCGTGCGAGAATGAAGCGAAGCAAAAGCTTGAAGCTGATCGTAGGTCGATGAGGGCAAAACTTGTCTGTCAGTATAGAGACTGAAACGAGCCGTGGATTAACGAGTGACCAAAAAAGGAAGCAGCGTCAGGAACGGTGAAAAAGAATAAAGAACGAAAAGCAAGATGCAAGTGCGCAGAAGCAAGCAATTAATTTGTTCGAGAACGAGTGAGTGTGTGAGGGAGCGACTGGCCGAGGATGGCCGGATTACAGCGAACGAGCGTGCGGGCGATTAACGATAGGCCCAATCGAAAGCAGTCGAGTCTGAGAAAGTGAAAGAGTGTAAAGGCAAGATCCACGGGATGGGATCATGGGGAAAGTAGCGGCGGGTAGGGTAGCTTCAAGAGGAAAATGAGGGCGGCGGCCTTAGGTCGCTTCTGCAGCGACCCTCAGACTGCATACTGCGGCCCCGGGCAAGAAAGTGTGCGAATTTAGTCAGGTACCGGCAAGAGCAAGCTAGCCCAGCTGGTTTCCTTCCCACTTGGCTCCGCACCCTCCTGCCACCTCCTTCCAACCCTCTGTCTCTGTTCCCCTTACAGGCTTAGCCAACGAGCGGGCTTACCCAGGTACCAAGCAACGCGCCCCCAGTCGACGTCAATTAACAGTGGGGGCGTCGGCTCATTGGCCAAAAACGCGGTGGGTTGCAGAACCATCAGGCGGGACGTGAACCAGTGTTGGAGCATCCCGGAGACCACTCTGCAGCTAAGGGATATTACCTGACGCAACAGGGTTACTCCTGCAGGGCCGCGCCAACCGTATCGACGAGGTCACCAAGTCACCGAAGTGCGCGGGAGACGGGACACACGGGAGACGTTGGATCGTCCAGGGGCAGGATCTTCGCCGGGCACTACGTATCCTCCATCAAAGGGGCGGTGCTGAAAGGGTGCTGAAGAATTGGAATGGGGGGCGACACGAGACGAAATGAAGAACCAGTGACCACGCGAGATAAGGCTCTACAGCCAGCTTCTCGTAACCCCAAAGAATCTCACACCAATTAAACCACTTCGATGAGACACACCGAGGGAAGTGCCTTTCCTTTCTAGGGCATTCCCCCATTGTTGAGTATCACATTCACTTTTTTTGGTTTCTTTTCTTTTTTTGTTTTCTTCTCCCCGTACAGACCTCGAGTTCGACTTAGGTAACCAGGACAAATGAGATTTGTGGGGGTGTGTTTGGCGAGACAGGGATGGCGCGAGCTAGTAACCTTAGCGATTGAGTCTGGATGATTGGGCTAACCCAGGCTTAACTGTCGTGATATGGACGATGGCGGAATTGGTAGCAGGGATGCCATTGGCTCCTTTTTTGCTGGGCTTGTGGCCAACCACCTGTGTGCTCGTCTTTCTTGTCTGCTGAACATCCCAGTCGTAAGAGGTGTGTCGCTCAGGCTCCTTTCCGGAACAGACAAGGGGCTTGTGCGCCTGAGCTTGGGGCCCCCAGCCGAGCTTATCCTGGTTCAATATAATGTATTCCACTGTGGTGGTATCACCACAAAGTACTTTCGCGGCATTTTGGATCAGCAGCTGGGAGCAAAGAGACAAGCCCCAATCTGCAGCTGGCTGGGCCACAAACTGGCCACCTGACAGGTGGCAAGCCATCAATGGCGCTGAAAGGTAGCTTGAGCCTTTAGCAACCAATCAGTTCATTGATCTGCAAATGAACCCAAGCAAATTATGAAAGACAAAAATAGCAGTGAGGTCTGCAGCTGGATGTGGCCACTGAAAGTGGTCGCTGGAGCGCTTCTTGAACCTCAACCTCCATCGTTTGCCGCCCTCAGATTCCTTGACATCGACAGCAAAGAGACAAAGGGAGGGTGAAAAGTCGGTGACACTGTCTGAGCGCACGACTCTAGCGCAAACAAGGGCCTCGGTTCCAAACAGCAAACCCCCTGCGTACCTTTGCTCGATCTAGCTGCAAAATGTCTCGGCGCCTGTTCGAGTCCAAGCTACGCGACGGCGCCTCTCGAAACACAGCCTAGGCACAAGGCCGACCTGCAGACGCCGCCCAAACGGCCGCGGCCTGCGAGCAGCGTTTGCGTACTCCTTTTCCCACCCCGCTACAGTGCATCTCGTTCGTTTCACTACAGCATAGCATCTGCCTTGTGACCCGTGTATAATCCATCTAGGCGTCAACCACTGTTCAGATGCTTTTTTCTCCTTCTTTGGGCCGCAAACACAGGGTCTGAGTTGAGTTTCCATAGTGCATTTGTAGGCGCGCGCTCAATCCCATGACTGGATCCCGGCTCCTCCGCTGGACTGACGTGTTACGTGTCAATGTCGTGTCGGGCCCGCGTTCCAAAACAGCCTCCATCAGTCCAGGAAGTCCCGGTCTGTGAACGTATGTATGTTGCCCAAAGTATTATCCAAGTAATTATCGCATCTTAATTTGAAATATCGCGTTGATCGCTGTACCGACCCGAGTGGCCGGCTGGGTCGTTGAACTTGGGCCGCAAACAAATCCAAGCCCCTCATATATAATTAATTGCATGCCATGCTTGGGCTGCCCTTGTCCGAGCACTTTTCTCTAGTCCATGTCTTTCATCATGGCATATGGTGTTCGGGTGTCATGTTGGCTAAAGCAACAGTTCTTGACATTCCACCCACGGGCCACCATCATGACCGAGAACGTACGTAGTCTCAAGTTTTCAGTAGAGTGGTTGATGTTAATTGATTCGCTGGGGAAACTGGCCAGGAAACATTACCCGGGAAAATGGTAGCCACATCTCAGCTTAAATACTCTAATTAAATGTTATAAAATAACGAATTCCTCATCTCCCCACAGTGATGAGATGGGTCAAACAGTAGAAGGCATTGGGGAATGCTGCTGTGCCACAGATCATCCCTACCCTGAAGTGGCATAACCCTGTCTCAAGTTATCTGGGTCATTCGGACAGCTGACATACGCGGCTCTAACAGACGAGCCAGTGTATTTCTTGACATGGGGGGAGGATTTCCCACCTGAAAACCTTCCCTGCAAACCCTTGACCAGCGCTAGTAACACATCGGGGCGCCCGTGATGGGCGCAATGAAGTCATACTTCGGTTAGATATGGCTGTTGGCCAGTCACCCACCGAGGCAAATAGGTGCACAATGCAAAAATTGACTTCCCTGGATATCCTGACCGGAGAATATTCACTGGAAGGTCTCGGCGTCAGTGTTGGCGAGTTCCTGGATCTCGACGTGGCGTGGGGAAATTAACGCAAAGCTCGGGTAAAAAGACAACAATCACATCGACGCAGAGTATCAATGCATGATAGATGGTGGCTGTCCCTTGGGCTTGGTGATCACTTATCACTTAGTTTCCTTCAGCTGTGGTACTCTGTGGGATACGGAATTGCGGCGACCAAGACATGGATACTCGTCGACGAAAATTTCGGATCGTAACTACGTAACCTCACAATTCCATTCAACGGGGATGCAAACTTCCGTATTCTTTGTTGACTTTTTAAAATTGCACGCCCCGAGCTGTTCTCGCGTATAAGAGGCAATTTGCGAGCTCATCAGCAAGGAAGGATGCTGTCCAGCAGAGCGCGAACACGTCAAAGGCCATCTCCATATTGGACTCCACTGCAAATCCGGTCGGCCCATACGGTGACCTTAGCTTACATCATCCATATGCATGCTCAAGCCACAGAGAGACAATAGCTTCTGAACTAGCCTGCCAACAAGTGCCACAATGAGGACAATGGTTCCATGTTTTTGTTGCTCGAGGCCCCTCCCATGGCGTCATGACATAGCACAAAACATATTATACCATCGCATAAACAGAGATAACCCCGGATGTTGTGCAAATGTATATATTGTGCTGATGGTTTGCCTCTGGATGGGTGAGGTAAAAGAAAAAAGCCACTCTCGGATATGCATGCAAAGTTTACGAATGAAGAGATGGACCGAGGAAGAAAGGAGCCGTATGAAATGGAATTATTTTATCCTGATATTATGTGGCATCCGAGGCCTGGATTAGTGCCATTGGGACCAGTCTCCTGCCATGATTTCCCCCCACAACTTGGTGGTCGTGTCTTGCTGCTCAGCCTTCTGTCCCAGGGCACAAGTGGGCTGGTTTGGTTGGTGGCTGAACGAGGCTGGCCTACTGAATAGGTAATCAGCCTTCCTCCTCTCTCAGCCTTGTCTATACAGCATACCTTTACCATACGTAGCCTCACCCAGGGCTTGGGTTCGTTCCTCTTTGTTCAATATTGCTATAGTCCAAACCCGTGGGCCAAAGAGTGTCCTACTTTCCCCTTCTTCCTTCTTCTTCGTCTGTGTAGTTTCAACAGGAAAACAGCGCCTTTCGCCTCCCTTCCTCCAAATATTTTTTCACTTGCCTCTTTTTTCTCGGTTCCCCCCAGCCACCACTTTGACCACGCCCGATCGAAGCTCAACCCCCGGCAGTGTGTCAAGGCAATATTCGCAATATGTCTACTACTTCATCGTCCATGGCCGGATCATCCGGATTTGGTCCACTTCAAGCCGTGGCCTTGCTGGTAAGCCTTATCCACATCACATCTCGGCCCTGTTTTCGCCTCGCGGCACTCTTTTGTTTTACCACTGAGAGCTGTGACTGTCTTACAGCCATTAGACTGACCTCAGTTGCATCTCAAACCCATATTCCCTTGCTTTGCACAATCGTAATACCTGCATTTACTTACCTGGAACACTCGTTTCGACATCATAACAGATTGTCTACACCCTCGTCTATGTCATCCCCCTATACTTCTCCGCCGCAACGCGGCCCTCGCCAACGCGTTCTCGGGATGCCCCCGAGGCCATCCGTGCCCGCATCCTCGTGGTCTCACTATCGACAGCTATTTGTTCTATCGTGACACTGGTCTTGCTCTCGCTGCAGCCACAGCAACAGCAACAACCCCTGCATATGATGGGCTACTGGCCCCCCGGCATCATCGATGCAGCTCGTGCCCTCTGGCTAACAGCTTTGCTCTTTGCGGGGCCCCTTTACGAATCACTCCTTATCGATGGCGCGGCTCGCGAATGGTTGACTCTCCAGCCTCTCAAAGATCTCTGGGTCGATTGGCCCACTTGGAGGAACATGGTGGCGGTACGTATTCCTTCGAAGAAAAAAAAACTTCACTTTCCAGTTTCGTATTGTCTTGTTTCCAACCCATGCCGCGCCCGCGGAATCCTAGCCCAGCCCCGTCTCACCTTTGTCCAACCCCCACCCCACACCTGTCACAAGCCTTCCTCGTCTTTCACACCGCTTCTTCTTTTGGCTGTTCCCTCGATTCTTCCACTAACTTGCCGTTTCTGCCCCCTAACAGGGTCCTGTAACTGAAGAATGTCTCTTCCGTTCCGCAGCTGTCCCACTCCTGCTTCGGGCCGGCGCCAGCCTCACTGGGACGATCTTCTTGTCGCCACTAGTCTTTGGACTCGCCCACCTTCACCACTTTTATGAGTTCCGCATTACACATCCACGTACCCCTCTACCTGTTGCCATTGCGCGATCTCTGCTCCAGTTATCTTACACATCCCTATTCGGGGCTTATGCTACTTTCTTGTTCTTGAGGACAGGCAGTTTGTTGGCTGTCATTATTGTACATACATTTTGCAACTGTATGGGTCTCCCCCGATTTTGGGGTTCTCTCGAACCTTATTGGATTTTAGACCCAGACGCAGCTGCTTCATCACGGAAGATGTACACTGCCTTGTATTATATCTTGTTGGTTGGTGGCTTGGTTGCATGGTGGAAGAACCTGTATTCTTTGACTTCCACCCCGATGGCCCTGGCTGAATTTTAGCCGTTTGACAAGATCACGGCCTCATGAATTTTTTTCTTCGATACCTGTAGCTATCACGATGCAAATGAAAATATGAATAACGGCCCATGTTCTTCGTGGCCCTAAATATAGACATTTTGCTAACTCGTTGACTTGTTTGATTCGGAATGAGCCCAAGATATGTTGACACTGGGACTGTCGCCACAGCGTAAATCCATCCCGGATGTGTAGACTTATGGAGGGATTCAGAGTGACTAAAATAAGAACCTGACCCCTGACTCTCAACCCTGATCCTACCCCCTAACCTCAATCGTAATCTGCATACAGAAGGGCTATTGTTAGGGATTATTGTGTTGCCAGCTAAGAATCACCTCTCCAGTGCTCTCCTTACTGCGCTCAACCACAACCACCAGCCTCTATGAATATTTTAGAGTGAAGCCATCACTGTTGCAGACGAATTGGCGTAGAGATCGAGATGATTGCATTAAAAACACATGATCGTGATAGCGGCAAGCCCACAGGGACCCCTGGCAGAAGAAACAAAGTAGCTGGCGTGTCCACTTGTTCTTCCTGTATTTGCTTCACTTGGTTAACGGACACATGTTTTTTTTAAATTTCTTTTTTAAACAAAAAGCTTCGTTACAATTAACATGATATTGGCTATACAATTTGACTGTATGAGTAGTGGTTTAACGGTAACCTGAGTAAATAAAAATCTCTAAACTTGCCTTGCTAGCAGACGGATGACTATTCATCTTGGTAACCTGATTCATGATTCACATCGTCTACGCAATCCGTGTTTTTGGCTCTTGTGATGATTTTGTATTCCAACAATTTGCCAATACTCCCACGATTATGAATAAGAGTAGCATTGATTCTTTTAATTACAAGTCTATTATTACATTCTTGCCTAATGGCTTGACATGGGCCCCGGTATTTGGTAATCTTCATCATCCCGTCCTCTCCGGCGATGTCGCAGTGTACTTGAGTCTCTACCATCAGTGTCTTCGCGCAGATCGCGACCAGCGTCCCTGCTTTTGGATCGGCTTATAGATGAGGATCCATCAGTCATAGAGTCATCTGGGCCCCTTGTATTTTTCTTGCGTGGCCACAGGCTCGGAAGCGCAATCTCCTGAAATCGAGGCTCTACAGCTCGTTCGTCGAACCATCGATGTAGACGGGCCTCTACCAGCTGAGCAATCTTGGGGACATCTTGGAGACGAGAACGGCTACCCAACAAACTTCGTATGGAGAAATCTAATCGGTAGTCGTCAAGGAAGTTAAACCTCATCATTGTAGGTGTTGACTGTGAAGGGTTACTGGGAATAAACGAGATAGATAGCGTCCCGCTGAACCTAACCACAGAGACGGCAAGAGCGACGGGTAACACGGCCGAGAGCTTTTTGGGGTAGTTAAGAAGAAGTTTTGTCTCGACAGCCAGAGTTAGCATGTCGCTCAAGTCGACATCCATGCGCGCCTGGAGACGTGTTCCGTCTCTAGCTGCAGTGGCGGGGTCAAACCTCCTTCCCAAGCCGAGGCTGAGCCCATCTTCATCAACAGGAATGATGCGGCAATTGCTGAGGATCGGAAAGTCTTCACCCAGACTTAACTCCGTGACACGAATCTCATCAACAAAATCAGGCCTCGAGTTGCCATTCAAGGCTTTCGTAAGGGAGTTGAGAATGGCATCATCGTGCTGAGCATCATCTCGGAATTGAGCAATGGTCTGAGCTACCAGTACATTGAACCAATCCAGACTTTCCGGCTGATGACTGTCGACATTGTAGTATGTCTTGCTGAGTATAGACCCAATAGTTAGAACTGGTGGGTTTCTGAGAACGCTCGATTTTTTGCGGTTTAGAGTCTGGCCCTGGCGGTTATTGGATGACCGCAGACTTAGGAGGGAGCGCTTGTGGGCTAGACTTCTAGATTTCCGCTCCGCCGCTCTTAGAGAGGCCGTAACATCAGGGGAGGGCGGGTCACCAAAGATGAAAAACTTGATGAAGGCGGCCAAGACCAAGACAACCGAGAGTTGACCCAAAATGAGGCCTTGAGTGAACGAGAGCCTATTTAGATACACCGCACATCAGTATTTGTCTGCGGGATCGCAAAGCAAGGGAATGCATGAGGCTTTGACAGGTGAGGCGAAACTTACGTTGGTTCCGAGGGAGGTGGACAGGTGTCAAACGCCATCGTGCGAATTGGGGCTTGCTGGTCTTTTTGAACAAATGTTATGACCTGCGCTGCACGAAATGACTTTCAGCTTCTGGGCGACATGGCAAATCCCTGGCAATGTGTGAGCTTGTGGCTTGATTTCTGAAGCTGGTCTCCGACGGAGAGGTGGTGCTGGCCTATCATGTTGTCACCCCAGTTGGAGTGGATATGCACGTGTCGGGGCAGTCATGACGTTATCCAGAATCAGCATACGTAGTAGGTAAACCATCCCTTGAAACGTCCACCATCTCCTAGCGCAGCACCTTTGGCCTCTTGTTCCCAAACCCTTACCGACTGGAATTATTCTACCATTTGTGCCGCATCTTCCACGAGTTTCATCAAGTCCCCGCGAGTGCGGGGGTGACTTGAGACCTTTTTGAGGAGCTTCCGCCCGTCCCAGCTAGCCCCACGCCGCAGCTGTTCGCTGCCTATTGCCCACCATGGATGTCTCCCAAGCTATTGCGGGATACATCTCCAAGGTAGTGGCGACGAGTGATGCCTCGTCTTCCAAGATGAAAATCCTGCTCTTGGACCGGGAAACTGTCAACATTGTGTCCACCGCCGTCACTCAGTCCTCCCTCCTCAACCATGAAGTTTACCTCATCGACCGCTTGGATAATACTGGTCGTGAAAAGATGCGCCACCTGCGATGCTTGTGTCTGGTTCGCCCATCGCCTGAGACTATTCAGCTGCTCATAGATGAACTCCGAGACCCCAAGTACGGAGAGTACAATTTGTATTTTACCAACGTGGCCAAGAAGTCATCCCTTGAGCGGCTAGCTGAAGCAGATGACCACGAGGTCGTGAAGGTTGTCCAGGAGCACTTTGCTGATTACATTGTCATCAACCCGGATCTTTTTTCGTTTGATCTGACTCTCCCGCAACACCGCATCTGGACCAGCAACCCAGACACATGGAACCCGGACTCTCTACAGCGATGCGCTGAAGGCCTCATTGCCGTACTTCTCTCTCTCAAGAAGAAGCCACTGATTAGATACGAAAAGACTAGCCCTCTGGCCAGAAAGCTGGCTACAGAAGTTCGCTATCTAATGACACAGGAAGACCAACTTTTTGACTTTAGAAAAGTTGACACGCCTCCAATTCTTCTCATTTTGGATCGACGAGAGGATCCCGTAACGCCGCTGCTCACTCAATGGACCTACCAAGCTATGGTACATCACCTCCTAGGTATTAAGAATGGCCGCGTCGATCTAAGTAGCATCTTGGATGTCAGTCCTGAATTGAAAGAGATTGTTCTTTCCCAGGATCAAGATCCGTTCTTCAAGAAAAACATGTTCTTAAATTTCGGCGACTTGGGTGGTAACATCAAAGAATATGTCGGCCAATACCAATCGAAGACGCAGAATAATGCTAACATTGAGTCGATATCGGACATGAAACGGTTTATCGAGGAGTACCCTGAGTTCCGAAAGTTATCTGGCAATGTTAGCAAGCATGTCACTCTTGTCTCTGAACTCAGTCGAAGAGTTGCTGCTGAGAACCTCCTCGAGGTCAGCGAGTTAGAACAGAGTCTAGCATGTAATGACAATCATGGCAATGACCTGAAGGTATGCTATAATGCTTCTGGGGATCAGATTGATGGAACTGACTTGTTCATAGAATATTCAGCGACTTATCCAGTCGCCATCCGTCACATCTGACAGTAAAGTGGGACTTGTGGCTCTATATGCTCTGAGGCACCAGAGGCACCCATCAAATGCTCTGCCAATGCTCAAGGATCTCCTTGTAGCAGCTGGGGGTGTCTCCCAACGACAAGCAGAGCTTGTCGATAAGCTATTGACTTATCATTCATCCTTGCACTCGTCTCAATCTCAGGGTGGAATCTCTGAGATTTTCGACTCCGCTGGAATCTTCTCCGGCGCTTCCAACCGGTTTAAAGGCCTCAAAGGTGTTGAAAATGTTTACACCCAACACAGCCCTTTGTTGGAGTCTACGCTGCAGAATCTCATCAAAGGCCGACTCAGGGAGCAACAGTACCCATTCGTCGAGGGAGGAGGTTCGACAAAGGATAAGCCGCAGGATATAATTGTGTTTATTGTTGGAGGCGCTACGTATGAGGAGGCCAAGATGATTGCTGCTCTCAATGCCGCTACTTTGGGGGTCCGAATTGTACTTGGGGGGACATCAATTCACAACGCAGCCACGTTCCTAGAAGAGGTTGATGATACAGTATCCACGTGGCCGGAAACACGTGGGAGAAGGTAAATAGGGCACAGAGGTGGGTTGCTATAGTGGATGCTCCCATTGGCTGTCTTATCATCTGACGCGAATATTGTCGAAATTTGTGGTTTCATTTTGAAGTTAATTGGCGTGCGAAGAACAGAGCATCATTGCACTTGCTCGATAGTTTCATATCATGGTTTAAATGAATACACTAATGGCCCTTCACTTGGACCCTTGCAATAATTTCGACATGACAACTCTATAAAAAAAAGACATTCTCGTCGTCGACTCAATGCCATGCGCTGCCTACTAAGACCGAATCCTCCTCTTTGGCGACGTCCATGGCAAACTGCGAGACGACGGCAGCTTGCGACCGTTGCGTGTGACTCAAGGTTGGCCATCTGAGAGCCCAGTACCGTGCAGCTGCCCATTCCACCAACACTGACTTTTCCCCACGCAGACCATTTGATGTGGTGGTGATAGGAGGCGGGCATGCTGGTGCTGAGGCATGCGCCGCTGCGGCAAGAGCTGGTGCGAGGACGGCGCTGATCACGCCCAAGATCGACAACCTCGGAACATGCTCCTGCAACCCAAGCTTTGGTGGCATCGGGAAGGGGACCATCATCCGCGAAATCGATGCCCTTGACGGCCTGACTGGCAGAATCATTGATAAGGCCGGAGTCCAGTTTCACACGTTAAACCGCAGAAAGGGTGCGGCAGTTTGGGTATGCAATTGTTTATGCTCGTTGCATGGGGGAACGATTGAGCTGATATGTATTCACAGGGACCCCGCGCTCAAATCGACCGAAGCCTATACAAAAAGCATATGCGAGACGAGCTTACTTCATATCCGAACCTCTCCATCATTCTCGATAGCGTTTCCGACATCGTCCTTTCCGAACAGACCGATCTTAGCGACGGCGCATCCAGCCGCATTGCGGGCGTTCGACTGGAGACTGGACAAGTAGTACCAACAAGCAAGGTTATTATCACAACGGGGACCTTCCTCAGCGGTGAAATCCACATTGGTCTTCAAAGCTACCCGGCGGGTCGGATAGGCGAGGCCGCTACGTTTGGACTGAGCAAGTCGTTGAAGGATGCTGGGTTTCAGCTTGGACGCCTTAAGACAGGAACCCCTCCAAGAATCGCAAAGCAGAGTATCAACTTTGATATACTGGAAAGGCAATATGGAGATGACCCTCCGGCGCCCTTTAGCTACCTCAATGAGGTGGTCACCGTCCAAGAGCAGCTTACCTGCAGCGTAACATACACCAACGAAGCAACTCATGATATTGTTCGCGACAACCTTGACAAGACTATACATATTCGCGAGACCATCAAAGGGCCTCGGTATTGCCCATCACTCGAGTCTAAGGTAATGAGATTTGCCGAAAAGAACCGTCATATCGTGTGGCTTGAGCCAGAAGGCTTTGACAGCAACGTCATCTACCCCAATGGTTTATCCATGACCATTCCTGCCGAGGCCCAAGAACAGGTTCTTCGGAGCATCCCTGGTTTAGAGAAATCAACGATGCTTCAGCCTGGATATGGCGTGGAGTATGACTACATAGATCCTCGAGGCCTCAAGTCTACCCTTGAGACCAAGGCTATTAGTGGACTCTATCTCGCCGGGCAGATCAACGGAACAACGGGTTATGAGGAGGCTGCCGGACAGGGTGTCATCGCAGGCATCAACGCTGGTCGTGCTGCTTGTGGGCTTTCTGGAGTATCCCTGTCTCGCGGAGATGGCTATATTGGCATCATGATCGACGACCTCATTACCAAAGGTGTAACTGAGCCATACCGCATGTTTACCGCGCGAAGCGAGTTTCGCATGTCAGCCCGAGCCGACAACGCCGACTTCCGACTTACTAGCAAGGGTAAGGAATGGGGAGTTGTCTCAGACAGGCGCTGGTCAGTGTTTTGTGACGAGCGACAGCAGGTGGATGATCTTACTAGAGCACTTGAAGATGTGTCTCTCAGCCCACAGCAATGGCAGGAGCAGGGGTTCCGATTGAAGCAAAATTCGCATCGTCGCAATGGCATCGATATACTCCGTCTCTCGAGCAACAACTCGCGAGTTCAGCTCCAGCAGCTTTCATCTGTTGTGCCCGAGATTGCACACTACTCCTCTCGCATCCGCAGCCGTGTTGTCACGGAGGCCTTCTACGCACCATACGTGAAGATGCAGGAGTCGGAGCGAGGTCGTTTTGTGAACGACGAGGGCATCCAGTTGTCGTTGAACTTGGATTATGACCAAATCCCTGGTTTGGCCATCTCCGAGAAAGAGGCTCTCAAGGCGGCGCGCCCAGAAACACTGGCTCAGGCTCGACGAGTGGAAGGAGTGACACCGGCAGGAAGTCTGCGTCTTCTTGCTTATGTGCGTCGCAGGCCATCCGGCTCGCCACTGGATGTCATCAATGAATCAGTTTAAGGAAATGTAAAATGCAGCCAAGGTCGATGTGTACAAAAAGATGAGAACCAATATAGAACATGAGGGCACTGGCGTCCGGATTGACAGAGTTATGAGAATGATATGTTTAAGGTCATGTACAATTTTGCACTTCTCTTTTAGTGATACAAGTGGTATATATGTATACAACAAGAAACGAACCAGGAGGGAACCAAAAGATGATGGGACGGCGGAAAAGACGGCTCGTTCACGGACTCCCTCCACTTTTAAATAAAACGAGAAACAAGACTCAAGCATAGATGTCATTCCCGTCAACTAAGGGTGAGCTGACCTGGTCTTTTCTCATATTCCATGTAACCCGCCCTGGACTTCCCCATTCTTAGAAAGCAGTACAGTCAAGACTGTTTTGGTCCAGACTTGTTGAGGATCTTGACAGCGTCCTTGGTGTAAATGTAGCTTGCCCCGCTCCACACTGTCGTGGTTGCTACGATATACCTGCAAATTGCACGTGTTAGTCGGATCGGGCTGATGCCCATATTTTCGTCCCCCCTCTAAATACCAGAGCGAGGGGGCGAAAGAGGATAGAATTGGGCTGGGTTGGGTTGGGTTACTGACTGCATCACAGTAAGAGCTGTCGAGACATCTGCCGTCACAAGCGGCGCCGCGGTGGTCATGCCGATTAATCCCAGCTGGAGAAAAGTATTGTATTTGCTGATGGTCGTGGGACGAACCTCAGCCGAGGGAAGGGAAAAGTCCCAGTAGCGGGTAAAAGTCTTGGGAGGAGGGAGGGAGATCCAGCGGTAATAAATGGCTGAGATGGCAAGACCGACATCGCGCCCAAGGATAATGATCGCCACCCAAGCTGTTGAGCAAGTTAGACAGACAAACTTGCAGAGCCTTGTCTCATGCTGAGCCGGGCGAACACGTACCAGGGAGGGCACCTTTGACGGCCAGGCAAACGGTCAAGATGGTCATGAGCATTTTGTCAGCCATAGGATCGATCACAGTGCCCACCACCGTCTTGCGATTCCATTTTCTGGCAATCCAGCCGTCTAGCATGTCAGTGATGCCAGCGTAGGCGAACAGCCCCACGGCCCAAGCATGCTGGTCGTGAAGGACGAGATAGCCAATAAAGGGCGCAGCGACTAGTCGAGTAAAGGTGAGGAAATTGGGCAACGTGTAAATGTCCTCGTGGATGACGTCCTTGGGGGCTGCCGCAAGTGTGGTCGTGTGAGCAGTCTCGATGGTGGAGGCAGACTTGGCCGACGACGTTATAGTAGTCGGAGAAGATGGCGAATTAGCGCTACTACGTTCAAGAGAGAGGAGGCCAGTCAATCAACCACATCCCTCAATCATTTTCTAAGAAGAAGAAGAAGAAGAAGAAGACCTACCCTGCTCGGCCTCCATGTCGCTTCTCCTCCAACAGAACCCTCGTCTTGGAAAAGAAGCGTTGGGTGCAATGCGGCAGGGCCTTGATGGTGGGAGCACCAATGCCGGAAGCTCCGTTGCGCAGACTCGACGTGGCTAGGCGTGAGACTACGCTCTTGGTTAACCTTACGGATAGCAGCATATCGACGATTTGGAGCAAGAGATCATGCCCCTCAGAGCCGTTTTGTCGACGCTGGGTTCCTGGGTAAAGAAAAAAACTGGGGTTTTTGAGACTCGGTACGTAGCATTGGACCAGGTGCTTCCACGAGAGCGTGACGGCATTCCATCATCCCACTAGATGCATGGGCGACCATTCCAATGCCTCGATATAAAGATACACCCTCAATATTTCCCCACAGCCCACAGGGCTCTCGTTGGTGATGGGCATGTAGACAAGCACGTGAGAGTCGGATTGTAATTTATGAATAGACTAGGGATTGAAAATATTGAATTTCTTATTGGTCAGGAACAATCTATATGTGTCTAAATTTATTGGCTGAGCTGAACTCTTGAAATCATTCTCATCCCATCACTAAGAGCCGAGACATTAAAATGATCCAGTAATATTTAATACATTGATACTTTCTCCTTCTGGACAATGTAAAACACTAATTAATGGAAACCCTGGTGAAGACAACAACGCAAACAGAATGCTCTACCATGGACCGGCTTCCCTCGCGGGATCCAGATCTGTCTATCCCGTCGCCTTGTATCTACCTGTCCATGCTCCTAGTCGCGTCCAAATCGTTTCAAGTGATCCATTGCTCCCTCCCAGAAAATCCCAAACCCAGCCAAACCACAGACCGAAACACCAAAAACGACAGTGAGTATTTGTGCTAATGATACAACTCTGATTTTCTGTTAGACACATATTGCTAATGGGGTGAAGCAAAAGACACTTACAAGCAAATCCGGGTTTGTGAACGGGGCCGCCCACCATTGAATAAATTGCAGACAACCGACCAAATGACCTAACTCCAATAAACATGCCAAAACAGCTTGTGTTTAGGGGATGACGCGTAAATCAAGTGTAAATTAAAACTCAAGTTCTGCCAAGGCTGTTGGGTCCATTTGACCACTGCGAAGGCGCTGCTGAGTTACCGGCGAAGTACTGCGCGTCTTGGGTGCCATCGATAGTATCAAAGCTCCAGGCAGTTCCATTTTCCTCGAGGCCGTAATGCTGAGAGCTTCCGTCGTCTGGAAGACCTTCAGGGTCCGTCTTCATCTGACGAGGAGAGGGGAATGTGTGATGATCATGACCAGCAAGTGGCGCTGCTGAGCGATGCGGCACGTAATATGACGGAGCGCTCATGTAATTGCCACTGGGAATGCTTCGAGCCTCGGGAATCGAGCCAAGAGACATGGTTGAGAGATCTGTTGAGGGGGCAGGAGGATCAAAGGTAGAGTGGCGTCGTGGTGGGCTATGGGGCATGTTTCGAGGATACTCGTGGGCCATTGTGGTCCCTGTGGCAAACCGGTTCTGCCGAGTAGGATCAAGGGCATAGTTGCTCTGAGCGGGTGGCGCATACGACATGGGAGACGCGCTGGGAGGCATCGAAGTAACAAATGAATGTTGCTGCTGAGGGGGTTGAGGAGGTGGCGGTGGTGCGTGAGCTGGGAATCCATAATGAGCTGGTGCCGGGGCTCCGTATGGGGAAATGACGGGTTGGAAGCTGGGCAGAGACATGGCACGCTGCAAGACGCTTCCGTGACCGCCGAATTCGTGGCCAGGCAATGATCCAAACATTGCATGGGGTCCCATGCGGTCATCTGGGTTGCATTCGACTTCATCGATAGGGGCACGGAAATTTTGTGACATGATCAGCTCGGATCGAGGGATAACGTTCCTGAGGTTGGGATGTTTGGTTGGTGTAGTCAATCGCCCTGACATGACATCGTTGACGTTGTAGTAGCTGACCAGGTGGTGAGGCACGCCTTGGAAGGACACACTGATGGTCTTCTTGACAAGGCCATCGTTCTTGAAGGGATACGAGTCGATGAGAGACCCGATTAGCGCCCTTTCAGTGTCCTTACCCCCAGCGTTGGGATCCATCGAGGAAGGGAAGCCAATCCCTGGGCGGGAGCTGTCGTTTTTAGTAACTCCTTGCTGAGGCTTCTTGTTCTTCTTCAGAGCACGCTTCTTTTCGCCTGGGGGAAAGGGTTTCTCGAGCTCTCGGTAGATCAGAAAGTTACCCAAGATACGGCTGGGGCTCCAAGAGACGCCATCGGTCCAGCGCTTGATGCCGGAGGCGTGCTCCTCGTAGATGAAGACGTTGCCGCTTTTGATGAGATCCTGTCGTTCGCGGTCGTGAGGCCGGCGAGGAACGTGGTTCAGCTGACCAGACAGGCAGGCCTCAAAGAGGATGAGAGCATCGATCGTGGAAGCGATATGGCCCTCAAATGTGGGATTTAGAGGGTTTGATGGGCTCGACATGGCCATGATTCAGAGTGTGACCCAAGGAAACTTAACCTTGAGCTGGAGAGGAAGGTGATTTAGCAACTGCCCCGTTGTGGAGGCTGAGCTTGTTGGCAAGCCAAATTGGGGGAATACTGGGGCAAGCAAGTCAAAAAGAAAGATTCCAAGGAGCTTGCTGCGAGGTTTAGATTCCGTAAAATCTAGGAGAGAGGAGAGATCTCACGATGGTTGAGCAGAGTAGAAAGCGGCGGAGAGTCGAAGATGAGAAGAGAGAGGCAGGTAGTGTAGTAGTTTGGCCGAGTTGGATTGGAAGAGGGGTCGACAAAGAGGGCAACATAGACCAAAGGACGAGGGGTTGGGTCGATGTCAGATTGACTCTGGACGTGGAAGTTTGACTGGTGGGCGCGGTGGAATCGATCAGAGTTTTGTATGAGGGCCTATCACCATGTCCGAAGGGGTGTCCGCGTGCGAGTGAAAGTTTGCAAAGTACCCGCCAAACCGAGAGAAGGGAGAAGCCAGGCACCAGGCAGCGAGGATTGGTGAAGTGAGGGTGAGGGAGAAAACTGGGTTGACCCAAAGTCGAGGGGGAGGCTCGAGTCTATAGAGTTTGCTTGGCGAGTGGTTCCAGCGGATCCACGATTGCACGAGGCGAAGATGAAAGTTGGCGAGACTGGGGGCCACAAGGTAGAACCAAGATATTCATCGACAGCTGTGGCACCACTGGGGAGTTCGGAGACGGAGAGGCGTCAAGATGCTGGAGGCGTTCCCAGAAGTCCTGCGTCCGGCGGTTTCCTGGCTGAGTCCGGCCTCCTGCCACCGAGAGAAGCTGGTTACCTGTGTTCCCTTGCGATTTTCCTCGTGGCGTTTTTCCTTTGCGGGAAGGCGAGATGCGCTTTTCCGGATGTTGGGTAGACAAGTAGGTAGTCTTGGTGGAGTCGGGTGTGTTGACTCGGGAGGCGTGTGATGTAAATTATTTCTGTCGGGTGGCTGTAGTAGTCGCTGCTGCTAACGGACAAGAGAGCGGGCGATGCTTTTGAAATGCCGTTTGCCCTTGTAAATTCCTGGACCTGCTAGCGGTGATGGACGTAATTGTTGACGGACACGGGGATGGGGGATAATAAGACGAGGAAGGCGTTGGGAGTCTAGGTCACAATGTCTCAGTGATTTCTGTATCCGCCGTTTTGCTTGTCTTGTCTCTGGAGGTGCCGGACCGGGACAAACAGGAGGGGCAGAAAAAAAGAGGGTATGTACCCTTTGGGCGGCAGTGTCGAGTAACACACGCGGCGGGTTCGCGGCCCAGATGGCTAGCGGAGCAGCAAGAGAAGGCTTGCGGAGAACGGTGCTGTCGCCGTCCGGAAAGAGGATACACAAAGAACTGGAACTGGGTCCCGTCCTTATTTTTTTTTTTTTGTGTGTTAATGCCCGTGGTGCTTGGCGCAAGTCCGGCAGAGCGACAGATTGGGAACGGCAGACGAGACCCCCGGAGTCGGCAGTCGGATGCTCGAACGGGATTTGTCGACCGATCTGGCTGAAGGATTGCCTGGACGCAAACGAACAAAACGGGCCTTTTTCCTATCACAGCGACGACTCGTGGTTCGCACTCACACTTCGCGACGTGTTGCAGCTAACGTCGTCAAGCTGGTGCCGATGCACGGATACAGGTAGCCAGCAAGCCTCGGATGGCGGTCGACGGAGAGTGAGGGAGGTGAGGATGAGAGAAGGAGAGACAATTGACTGGAATGCGGGAAGAGTGAAAACAGAGTGGTGTCTGGAGTGGGCGGGCGACGACAAGAAGTAGTCGTCGTAAGTAGCAGTGTAGCAGCGATAGAGTGGAAGGAAGTGGAGGGCCAGGAACGCGAAGAGAGGCGTGCCCTGAGAGGAGTAGATGAAGAGGAGGGGGGGAAGGGGGGTGTGTGAATTGCTGTGTGGTGTGAGATGAGATGAGATGGGATGGGATGGGACGGGACAGGATAGGCCGGCGACAGAACCAAGCATACGACCAGCACCAGTCGAGTTGAGTGACGGAGTCGGCGTCGTCGGCGTCTGGTAACGGACGGACGGTAGGGAGACGGTCAGAGTGCGGTACCTAGACCCGGCTCGACTCAACTGCAAACGAGACTGGACCGGGGGTGGGCACTTGGACTGTATAGAGGTCAAGTCGGGGAGCCAAGACACGACCGAAAAAAAAATAAGGACTGCAGGGCCAGGACCGTGAAAAAACGGTGACGATGACGACCGTAATCGCGATGACAGATGACGGGTGCTGGTGCAAGAGAAAGAAAAAAAAGGGCCGGTGTCTGCACTAACAAAGAGAGATGCTAGCCAGGCCGGATCAAAAAGAATAAGTACGAGTGTGGCTTTTCTGGGGAGTAACAATACTTTTCGTGAGGTGAGAGGCTGACGACTGACAGACCAGACCAGACCGAAAAATAAATGGTTCAACAACACCACACAGACACTTGCGAATAGGGCACCGAATTACCGAGAAAAACAAAACAAAGCAAGGGTAAAACCGACGGGACGCCCGCCCTTTTCTGTCCTGTGCTGTCCTGCTGTCAAAGAAGCAGCCCAATCCCCCCCCAGACCCGTTTGAATCGACTTCTCCTCCTATCCTCTCTGTCTCTTTCTTTACTAGCGTTTTGCTACGACCCAATTTCGCAGCCGTACATGTGCGCGCGCGCGTGCGGGCACACATGCACTTGACGCACGCCCAATCCCATTCTACCTACCCAATTCGCACCAGAACGATGAGCATCCCAAGCAACGTGCTCCTCCTCATGATCCTCGCTTCACGTCACAAGAGAGATAATGAAGGGGACGGAGAATTAGATGGAGAATTGGAGGGTAGCACCCTTGTCTAGTCAATGTGTCAAGTCCGTCAGTGCTCGATTAATGAAGCTTGACTTGCCTTGTCTGTAATGCCAGGCGGGCTGGGACAAGGGCACATGGAACGATAGTGAACATGGGGGATATGGGGCGTGAATCAATTGGCAAGGAAGAGAAACGTCCCCTCTTGCTCTTCCCATGCCATGCACACCATGAACATATCAAGACGGAGAGAGAATGATTGAACCAAGCGAAGGCCAAAACCACGTTGGAGCAGGTCAGGGGATTCACAAGCTCTACGCCCCCAAGGCAGGAGAGGACTTGCATTTCCAACGCTCTCTCTACTTACTACTGCACTCCGTACCTACTCCATGCTTCACCAAGCTACCTTGCTCCTTGTCATGCTCCACGGGGAACCTGTCAGACCAATAAACGACGATTGGCCAGACGTCAAGTCCAAAGCCCATGGTCGACAAGCCCCAAAAGGCCCACTCTGGCAAGTGGGCACTACCCTCGAAAAATAAATGGAGCGCGAGGTACAAATGGGGCAAAATTGATGGTCTAGACAAATGGCAGGAGCCCATAATTACTATCCCATGGGAGCCATTAGAACATGGAGATTTGTATGGGGATGGGGGGCACAGAGGGGCCGCAAGGTCCATAGGTCCATAATAGGTCATGGTCCAACATGATGACGCTGTAAACGATGGCTCAGCAAAAGGTCGCCCGCTCTGAGCAAGAGTGAGTGAATGCTTGGACCTCGCGGGCATGAGCCGAGGCAGCAAGTTGAACAAGCTAGAGAATCCAGGGGATCCCCAAGGCGACACGGAAAAGAAAAATGTTCCAAATGAGAAATTCCAGAAATGAAACGGGGATCCCAAGCCCAGGGCGGATTGGACCAGGAGCATAATGCCGGCCCGACAGAAGCATCGGTCTCGGTCAGTGCCATTATCCCGGACAAGGGCTCACCTGGCCTGCAGCGGTAAACGACGCCAAAACACACCCCAGGCCAAACAGGCCCTGGGGACAAGGCGGCAGCCGGGCAACATGCACACACAAAACGAGCCCGGGGTAATAAGGATGAACATGGGCCTTGGGGGAGGCACGAGGCACGAGGCATGTCACACAGGCAGGGCCGGCAGGGACCACAAGGCGAAAGCCGAGCCTACCACACACAACGGCGGCCCCCCGGGGCGGCAGGGCACCATGGCAAGGCTTTGGGCTGGTTGAGATGGTCATGTACGGAGTAGGAATACGTACCGTCATGTGGCAGATAGAGCTGCTCTTTCTGAGGTCAATTGCTCGCCAAGGCTAGCCTCGAATCGAAACAGTGGCATGGGCTGCTGGGCATCAATCGAATCCTTCCCCCCTTCCTTTCCCTTCCTTCCCTTGCTTCGCATCACATCGCATCGCATCGCATCGCATCAGCGCACCCGCCGCATCGCATCACATCACCTAGCATATCACATGGCTTCAAGGGAGGCGGGGGGGCCATGAGGAGGGGGCGGGGAGTTTTGGAATTGCTCTAACTCGTATGAGCCTCTTCGGGAAATTCGAGAAGAAGGCATGCCGCATACAGAGACAATCGACACACCACAACGTGCCAGCGTCGGCGACCACGTTGACGCTCCTACCAATTTCCATCAACCCAAACGCCCGCTCGTCACCCCAAAACATTCGCAACACAATCCCGAATCCGATGGAAGGATGCACGAATTTCCAATGGCACTGCTTCCCAGTCACGCCAAGTTTCTAGCCAGGCGCTCAGACCAACGCTCAGTAGGGGGGATGGGGTTGACGACTCCACATTACGCCTCTCATCAGACAAAAGTACTTGGAGTAACTGACGAGACCCGAATTGCCCGTTGCGAGAGCCAGAGCCCTTGACCCTGGTCTTGTTCCAGCACCACTATTCTATTTTGTATTCTGAGATGAGCGGACTATCCGGGTTCTGAGGATGAGGAATCACGTCTGCCCCAAAGAGATTGCCCAAACAAATACACCAGGGAAAAAACGAGGAAGCAAGGCAGAATGCAATACCTGCCCCCCTCACTGTATCCTTTTTTTTTTTTTTTAGGTGCGTGTCGTCCAACCAGTCCAAACACACCGCACATAGGCATTGAAGCGGCATAGCCAAACTAGGCCCTACTTTTTTTTTCATAGTACCGCCGATTGGAGAGGAAGCCACTGTCGTGCGCACCGGCGGCCGACGAATGCATCCCCGTGCACCCGCAACCGTCCCATAGTTGCAAGACACCACCTAGATGGCGAGGTAGTCCAGTGGTGGCATTTAAGTCCCGGGACATCAGCCCGCTAATTGTGGGCTCGGCCGGATGCAGGCCGTCCCGTCGTGTCGTCAGAAAACAAAACCTGCGTCAGGGCTTGGCTATCAATGCTGCTCTCGTCACCTACTTGATGCTTGCAACAAGGGCCACCACTCCCACTGCTACGATGACATACAGCTCTCGCGACACCAAACGGGGGGGCGGGGTTGAGCGGGATATCGGCGACGTTAAGGTCACCGAAGCAGGAACGCGATGGACCAGAATCCATCCTTCCTTCTGCCCCAGTTCGGCTACACAGCCAGCAGCCCGTTCGAGTGTTGTGGGATAACAAGGGTAGCATCCATCCCACCCGGCGAGATTTGTCAAAATAAAAAGGCCAAGACGAGTGGGAGCAAGACCAAGCCAAAATAAATGCCCCGACGCCGCAAACGGTGGCGTCAGAGGCAGAGGGGAGGAGCTGCACACACCAAAGAGCCGACGCAGAGCGTCCAGACCACCGGACCCCAAGCCGAAGCAGAGGACAAACCCTGCTCGGCATTCATTAGGACCCTGTGCTGTGGCTACCCGCGCGCGGTTTGCAAGGCCCAGGGGTGGTTTAAATGGAATCAAGCGCTGGGGGGGCCTGTCGGCTCTCCTTTGCCCAGCTCACCAGAAGGGGCGATACGGATTGCCCTGATCTGAATACGGATTACCCTTATCCGCCAGCATCTTGTCCTGTTTCCGACATGGCCATGCCTCGTGCGGCAGTGCTATGGCCAAGTCCAGCAAAGCGGCAGGGCTGCTCTGGCACTGCGCTCCACTGTACTGGCACCATGGGTATGGGTATGGCTTAGTGCGTCGTTGGTTGTTCTGGGGGTCGACCCTGGGCTGCAGGCGACGAGTGGGTGTGGTGGTCGTCAAAGTGGTGTCGTAAACTAGCCTCCTCGTACTGCCAGTGGGGCCCTTCGATCGCACGCGTCGGAGGACTGCCGGTAGGTGCCGTACGAATGTCAACGCTAAGGGAGATGCTTGTCCTCCATGGGCTTGATGCCGGGATGCTGGGCAGGCACCTTCACCCACCGGCCCCTCTCTGGCCAACCGTGACTGGCGGGAGCTCGAGGCCAGTCCAAGCCCCACGCAAGCGTTCCATCCCATGTCTGTCTCCCCTCCGCCTCTCGCTCTTCTTTTTTCTATGCAACTCTTCTGTCCCACACACACACACACTCAGGCTCACACACATCTCCATGCCCACCTAGAGATGCATTGCCCCCCCCTAACCCCTACCCCATGCCCGCTCCTCATGTCCCCTTGCCCACAGCCCCCAACCCAAGAAAAGCCAAGCCAAAGTCCAACCCCGGAACACCAAAGCACTGACCAGGGTCTTGGTCTTGGCTACTCTTGTGGCGTGCGGCGGTCGCGGCGGCCACGGCGACTCGAGTTTTGACGTCATTGACCCAATTGCTCCCGTCTCCATTTCCTCCAGTCAAGTTTCACGAGCCTCGCCATGTTCCCACCCTCGTGCTCCAGCTCCAAGTCCTCGGATTCTGCGTCTTTTCTTTTTGCTGTCCTAGAGTCTAAACTTTTGTCGTAACTTTCAACGACTGTCAACATCAAACGCAAATAAACGTAAACATGCAAATAGAGTCTGCAGAGTCCATGGCCCACTGCCAACCAACGCCACATAAAACCGCTGTCTTTTCCACCCTCATCACAGGGAATTCTTCCTTCTCCTCTTCTGCCTCTCGTCCCGTTCCCTCTGACTTTTCTTGCATCTCGGTTTCGCGTCGTTCGCTTTCATCATCGCGCCCATGCCCCTCCCATCTCTATCCTCTTCCTAGTTAGCTCCCCCCACATAACAATCATCATCCGAGGCATCGTTCTCTAAGCATTGCCTCGCCCTCTATCTCCCTCCCCCCCCTCCCTCCCCAACCGCCCATCATGCTCCTCATGTCAGTTCACGGACTTGTTTGTCCTCTGCAACGCCCGCACTCTTCGCCACCATGGGGCCTTTTCAAACGGGGAACCAGGAGATTAGGCCGGGCCACGTCTTGGCATCTAGCGTCACCTTCCCTTCAAACAGAACATTCGCAGTCCCCCATGAGTCTGCCATACAACCCTCCACTCGTTCCGTGAACCCGCTCCCATGGGTCGACCTTGCCATGCCTTGCTTGGTTCACTGGGGCCCTCATCTGTTTGCGGCTTTGGCCCTCTTGATCCTGCTAATCCTCCCACACTCTGCCTCATACCAACACACCCCTGGTCGCAAGAGGCAGACCCTTGAACAACATAGGTCGCAGAGACGCCTGTCGCACAGCGCCACATTCCAACAAGGCACGCCATCGCCCCCTCTCGAGGCGCCCGACGGCAACGCCATCTCGGGTTAGGGCCCCTCTCGCTTCGCTGACTTGCCCCATTGCGGCCCTGGCCCCCCTCCCCCTCTGTGATCCGCCATGGTCAATTGACATAAGCCTGTCTGAGACAGTCATCGACAAGGCACGGTACAGCATACAAGACCTCTCCCCAATGTGCATGCAGCCTAGGGCCGGCATTAACCTTGGGGCCTGGGGGAGGCCAAGAGACACGACACTGACCTGGAGGTCTGGATGTGCGCCGCCCGCATGTGATGATACAACCCCGTCACTGTCGTCCATTTCTTCCGTCGCCAGCGAGGCTTGTCCGGAGGGCGCGAAGTGTGCGGTGCGTGCGTCCCGCCGACACCTGCGTCTGCGATGCCACGGCATTGAAGAAAATGTCCTTGCCTCAGGCGGTGCAATATTCGTCCTCAACGACGGCCTGGCCGGTGCCCTGCCGTGCGTGTCCCCTTAATGCCCCTGTTCCCATTTTATACCCTTCGTAATGTGAAATTTGGAGTGCGCTGGGTTGAATTTGCCTGCCAGAAAATGGTGTCTTGGTTACATGAACGGACGAGTATGCGTTGATGGTTTGATTGACACCGACCTACTGACTAACACTGGGAGAGCCAGGGTCCTGAGGTCGCGCTGCCGTTCGGGGTCACAAACTCCTACCGGCTTTGTCTCTCGGCTGCCCGCTTCTTGGTAATTACCCTTCCCCACACTGTGAGCCTCGTTGCTTTGTCTTGTTCAGGCCAGTCTCTGGGTCCTCATTGGCGACGATCGGATCCCTTCGCGTTGGGTCGTTAAGCCTTGGCTCCTAGCCCAGCTTGGGTCATATTATTATTTTTTTCCCCACGCTCGCTCGGTACGAAGGTACCAACTACTGTAGGTACGTAGATTAGGTTTCCCGCTCTCCCCCCCCATCTTGGCATCGCCACAATCGAGATGGCCTGCTGCCCTCTCATACCTGGGCATAGAACCAGGGCTCTTCGGCGTCTTGATATCTCCGTCCGGGAACTTGCATCGGAACTGGAATTATACCTTTGAAAATTTCCATGCCTTCACACCTCGTCGCCCTGCCACAGTCTTCTATCTTGGTACCCATAGCTGCCGTTCCCGCTTGGACTTGGCACTTGCTCACCTCGGGAACTCGCATCACCACGCCGCACTCCCAGTTGCGACAATTCATCTTGGGCTTTCCGGTGGCTCGTTCGCTGACTAAGCGGCCCCTGATCTCGTTCAAACTCCGGTCAGTGACATGCTCTAAATTCGTTGTCGGGCAGCCCGGCGTCCCGGCGTCTCACCATGCGCTCTCTGACAGATTTGCACTGCCAATGTATGCCCAACCCGGCGAGGAGGATACCGTTTCGACTTCTGCGCCTTTATCCACTGAATCCGGCAGGGCATTTCTCCGGAACCCGCGGCTTTTACCCTTACGGACAAAAATCATTTTGCTGTGCATCAGTAATCTATCACGAGTGTTGACACAATCGTAGACCAGTTCGGTGGGGAAGGTTGGCGCGCGCCACCACTTCGCCTGGACACAAATGGTGCCCGCCGCCTACAGCGTATCTCCTGTTAGCGTGCTCGCCCATTGTTGCTCACTAGCCTGTAACACACCATTCGCCCTCCCCTGCTCTGTGCGACTGTCTCGTCTGTGGGAAAATAGATTCTAAAATGATCCTTGAGCTCCTGTGCTATGGCGGGCGCTTTGGCCTTGGTCGCTCGGCTCAGCCTCGAGTTATATTCAGCCATGCCATCATCGCCTATGGCAGTGTCAGGTTATCTTTTGTTACTTTGAACGAGGCGAGTCCATTCATCCAGAGCGGTTGAGTGTTTACCTTGACAAGCATTGTAAATAGCACCAACCAAGCTGCAATTGATGGCTCCAAGAGATGCGCACTGGTTTTTCTGCAGGTTAGTAACTGTAGTGTTTTTTTTTGTGCCGGTGTCGCGCGCGGCACATACCACTAAATCCACCTCGACAGGGTCGTTAGTCGCCAGTCCAAGTGAAGCCACACTGGCGCCGAGTCCGCAGTACCCTATGCGCAAACTTGTGAGCTTTTCGCTGTGCCATGGTTCCATTCAAGCAGCAGCGAACCTATTTTGTTCCAATTCTCAGTATGACCTCCAGGGCTAGGGAGAATATCAGCATATACTATAAACAAGCAAGGCGCAATCTGGCCATACATGCTGTATACAAAACGAAGGTGCTCGGTCTTAGAAAAGTCGTAATTGGCTAGACTACCGACCATCCCCTCATCAACGCCGCTCGCGGACAGGAATCGGCCGAGCTCGGTGCTAAAAGCGGTTGGCTGGTGCTGAACAGAGTTGGTGAGTCGAGGTAAATCGAGTAAGAAGACCATCTGAGATTCCGTTAGCAACCCAACCATCACAAGCGCGTACAAGCGCCGCCTTCTTGTCAAGCAACTAACATTTTCCATCACCCCAGTCTCACCCCAGTCGTACGGTACCAAGTTGCCAGTGGGGACCACCACCCGAAGGTAGTCAGCATACTTTAGCAGCTGAAGTTTGGAATGCATCGACCCAGGTCCATTCATAGCGGGAAAGCAAAACCTGACCCCGGAGGGCGCGTTGGATCGCATTGCCTTCTTCTACATCAAGTTTCTCATCAGCCTCCGGCTTAGGGGAAAGGAACTGATTGGTAAAGATAGGCATACCTGGGCTTCATCAGCGGCAAATGCCAGCAGTAGCAACTTGGTCTTTCTCAAGTCCACCTTTGACATGATCCACTCATCATCCCATTGAAAAGAACTCAGAACGGCGAGCATGAGTTCATCCTTCTGAAGAACCTCTTCGATCTTAATGTCCTCGGAGGTTCGTGGGTAACCACGAGCCCACGTCCTTTTGACAACACCAGCCGCAAATGGCGGTGGGCTAGGAGGCCCAGGCAATTCGGAGGGCGTCTTGCGTTTTGGAGGTGGCACCTCGACGACGTCGTCATCTGAGGAGGTAGTTCGACGCCGCTTGGTTAGTCTCTGTAACCTTTCCTCTTCCATCTTTTTGCGATCCAGTGCAAGCAGCCCAGAGGCTGCCCCGCTAGAACTGGGCTCTTTAGAACTGCGTGATGACGTTGGGGGCGGTTTCTGTTCCGCAGGCTGGTCCTGTGCCTCCTGGTCTTGGAGAGAAAGGGCGATGGCATACCGGAGTGCCTCATCGTCGTCCATATCACTCCCGTGTTCTGTGAGGTCCACGTAGTCTCCTGTCATGGTGTTTTTGTGATGCAAAAAAGTGGTATGGTGGCGTGAAGAAAAGTTTGGGCGGCGCGATGCATTCAAAAAGTCAATGGCGAAGTTGGCGCCGGTTCACATGCAAGAAAGATATCGTGTTTGTCCTTAACCTCATCCCTGCAGGTAGCCTAGTTCAATGACGCGGGGTCACGTGTCTCCGCGTCAAGCGATGCAGATTGGAAGGTTTTCTGCTCTTGGGCAATAACAGAGCGCGGGAGAGCGTGCCATAGTTGATGGACAGCATATTTACAAATGGCTCTTTTCACTTGGGCTTTTTTTTGTTCAAACATTACGTGGACGCAGTCGATGCCTGCAGGCTATGATTTCGGCACATGTACTTAGCTGCGCCATGTCTTAGTCGCACCAGTAAGCGAACATCAATGACGTCCACGAAGTTATGATGTGTCATTCACTACCAAATTCAACCATATCATCATCCCTTGGCCCTTGAATGTGACTCCAAAGCCTCCTTCAACCATCGCATTTCCCTTCCAAAAAAAAAACCTAAATAGATGGAATCATCCGCAGGCCACAAAAAACACATTGTTGTGGTAGGCGCAGGCGCCGCGGGCATGGTATTACTTGATTCTTTTTGGTCACCTCTAACTCTGCACACAAAACTAATGTTGGTGCAGTCTTGCGCCGCCACTCTTGCAAACCACCCCAACAAATTCAAAGTAACTGTGCTCGAAAAATGCGACGTGGTCGGTGGCCAAGCCACGTCCATCCCTCTTGATGAGCAGAAGTTCGGAGCCTCGTGGATGAACAATGGCGTACAAGGAGGATCTCCCGCAAGTCACCCTAAAACTGCATCTAAAGGGTTTTCTCTAAGCCTGTCATTCAGATATTCAAACACGCGACCAATTTCTTCAAAAAGTATGGCCATGAGCCACAAGATGTTCAACTCCAAGTCTCATTTGGCAAAGGCGAACATGGATTCTGGACAAATTGCTTTCCAAGCAAGCTTGTCTCCCAATTCTCTTCTGATATCCAAAGGTTTGGTTTCTTTCTCAAGATCATAAAATGGACAATGCCTATTTTAGGGCTCGTTCCCATCCACATCATGTTGCGCCTCTTCTTTAGCAAGGAGTTTGGCGACAAGATGGTCTACCCACTCATTGCTCTCTTTCTGGGAACAGGAAATCAGACAGCCAATGTCCCTTCAGCTATTGTTGAGCGCCTTTTTGGTGATCCAAATATGAAGCTCTGGGAATATGATTCACAGACACTTCTACCAAATCTCCCAACCATGGTAACATTTGATCATCTTGGCCTTTTCTATCAGAAATGGCAAGACGATCTCCAGCACAAGGGTGTAGAAGTTAAGCTCAATACCGAAGTTCAAGCCGTTCTTGATAGAACCGATAAGGGTGTCAAACTCCGCATGAGAAACAACGTCACTGGCCATTCCACCGATGCTGAATTTGACGCCATGGTCCTGTGTGTTTTAGCTGACGATGCTCTCCGCATCTTGGGTAATACAGCGACTTGGCGAGAAAAGCTGATTCTAGGAGGAGCCGCTTTTTATGATGATGTTACAATCACTCATACGGATACAGAATACTTTGAAAAACACTACGAAACACGCATAAAGCCGGAGCTATGTGCAAAGCCCAAAACATATGGTCAGCAAAAGCAGCTCACCTTCTCCAAAGGACAAGGCAACATGACAGGCTTTCACCCCATGTACTACACATATACATACGAGCAAAATCCGTGTCTCATTGAAATGTCTTTCAACTGTAGCAATTACCAGCACCAGCTAAAAATGGCAAACCTCAACTCCAGCAATGCATTTGAACCTGTTTACCAGACCATATTTCTCAACAAAGATCAGAGTCACCTTTGGACTATCAACGAAATCGATGAATCAAAAATCATTAAACGAAATTGGTGGCATCAGCTGGGTCATCGTTGGCAACATTACATACGAGTTGTTCCCGGAATGATGTTTCTTCATGGAAGGAACAGCACCTGGTTCGCCGGATCATGGACGCTCGTGGTAAAAAATGGTGCATTGTCTTTCTCATTCAATAAGCTAATCAACGTGGCAGAATATGCACGAACTGGCATGCGTCAGTGGCATCGCGGCGGCATATCATTTGGGAGCTGAATATGTACGGGTTGATGACTTTGCTCAAGACTTCTTCGCCAAATACCTAATGATTTCCCACGGAATTATATTTTCACGAGAAGAGAAGCGTAGGCAAAAGACCAAATAGTGACATAGACACGCGATAATATATCCAAACGTCACTGACCAGGCAAAACATAATAAAGCAAGTAGCACTGTATGATGTATTGTAGGCAAATGCACAGTTGTGATGATGATGCCATACCATACTAACGAAACATATCTTTATCAGCGCTCAGTCAGTTCCGTATCGAATAGAACCCTTGGGTATCATCAAAAAACCAGTCCAAAAGCAGATGTCCGTCTTTGATACCACCCGCACATCAAGTAACATCCAGGCCCAACCCGCTCCGTCCTCACAGGCCGTCAGTGACAAGAAAAAAATATGGGTTTCCAGTGATCCTATGATTTGGATCAATCCTGATCCAAAACAACATCCGATACGCATGACCAGTAAACGCCCGCCAGACCAGGTCAAACACCCCGAAAAAAGGGCAAATAATCCGCCCCAGCCAATACCGCGTTTCATTCATATCGTCATCAGAAAAGCTCTGGTAAACGAGGCAGAGATTTCGATGCAAAACGACGAGACCCCTATAACACGAAACGCCCGAGTCAAATGGTCTAAGAAAAGAGACGTCGCTGAGCATTCGAAGGCCCAGCTGTTAAATCTAGCTTCAGAATTCGTCGAAGATCATCTTCCATTGCTTGGAGATTATTGGATCGCCCGTCGTAGGTGCCATTGGCACCCTGCGAGTGGGGCATATTATTGTTGTTGGCCTGTGCCTGGGGCCTAGGCGAAGAAAATACGTTGGAGGGGGCAAAATTAGAAGTAGATGAAGACGCAGAGGGACCACTGAAAAGGAACCTCTTGAGGGCTTCAGCAGGATCCTCGCCAGGCTCTGGGGCAGAGGACTGTCGTGGAAGCTGTTGCATAGCAGGAGATCGAGCAGTACCAGATCGAGCCGCCTTGATGCGCTCTTGGTAAGGTGTGGAAAAGGCAGGACCCATTGGGCGACCAGGAGTCCCATCCAGCTCAGTGCTTCCGATGCCGGGTTGGATTTTAGACTGAGAATGGTTAGGTTGTGGGAGATGCGAAGGCTCGGGCATGCTGCCATGTTCGAAGGGTGATTGGGTGGATGGAGAATCATTGAAAGCAGGGCCAAGACTGGCGGGGCTGCCGAGGCGTTGGCGTTCCTGCTCCTGGCGATGGGCGCGAAACATGAAATCAAGAGGGGATTCGTGAACTATAGGAGCTGAGGACTGTCGAGAGGGAGTAGGAGCCTCATTATCAGTTGGTGGAGAAGGCTCCTGCAAAATTTCGCGAGTGGGCTTGACGCTAGGAGAATCCGTGGAGGGCTTAGAGATGAAGCTAGGAAGAGGCAGCGCTGAGGGTGCAGGAGAAGCGTGAAAAGTGGCACCAGCAAAAGCTGGAGCTGGGATGGATTTCATTGACGAAGACTGATGAGGTGGGGTGTGGCGACCAGCACGGCCTGACTCGGGAGAAGTAGGGATGTTCTTAGCCGACTTGGGCTTGTTGCGAGATCGCTGCTTGGAGTTATTGTTGTTGTTTGAGTGATGCGCAGGAGAATCCAAGCCGGTCTTCTGGGGGGTTCGCGGTGTGCGGTCGTAGCGAGCGAAGTCGACATTCGCGGCATCATTTTCGGAAGCATAGGCCTTTTGAGCCGCCGCGCGACCGTTTCCACGGCCTTGACGGCGGCGGGCGGGAGTAGTTGACGGCTGAGAGGGCGTTTCGCTCATCATTTTGAGTGGGAAAGGCGAAGAACAAACAAAAAGCTCGGCAGGCGTTGGGCGCAGAAGAGGTTTAATGGGATGAACCTGAGAGGCTGGGGTGTGGAAGGGAGGTTACGTTGCGACAGGATTAATGGCAAGTTGAGAATCGGAAAGTCGAATCGGATTTGAATAAATATGAGGAAAGAAAGGTGTATGAGAAAAAAGTATCAAGTCTGAAAGGTGAGTGACTTGGTGTGATCATGATGGAGCGGAAGTAGACTGATGGGGAGGAGGGAAGAAAAGAAAGAAGTGGGCGGAGGGTGGAAGGAATATGCTATGACGATGACTGAGTGCTGACGCTGCATGGGCTGGGCGCGCTGAGCGCTGATCGGCTACCAGCGAAAGAGGGCTGTGGGCTAGGCCGTGGTGGCCACTGCAGTTACAGGGGTTGCAGCGCCTCAGGCGGGTACCCAAGGCCAAGAGATGGATCTGCACACACTCACTCGCTGCTGTGCGCGCTGCAACGGCGAGGCGTCTTGCTCCATCCAACAGCTCAGCAAGGCGGACTCACAAGAGCGGCGGGACCAAAGGGTTGCCTGTACACTTGGACGCATCGGAGAAAGCACAGACTCGGCCTGTTTGGACGCAGATCTGCCCTATCTTACCCTACAGGCCTCGATTTAAATGGCGTGTCGACAATCCTTGGTGTAGAACCCGATGTAATCCTGTGTTTTTGGCTTTCTTGCCTTGTGGGTTAGTCCATTCACGCGTGCTATTCCCTTTTTTGGTGATCCATTCTTCTGCTGTTCCGAGAGGCCCTGTGACTCTTGACAATAAACACCATTGCAGCCATCGGACAGTCCGCGAGGCCGCGACCTCAACCCCACCTTTTCAGAGAATAAGGGGGTGTGCCAACCATCCTTGGTCTCGGCACAGGGTTGGCTGGCTTTGGGTGGGCCTCCTACGCCTTCTCCAACCATCATTCTATTTCAATTTCACGCGACCAAACACTCGATGCATCGAGAGTGTGACACTCGCTCATAACCTAGCTGTGTTTTGTGACTATTGGACAGGCGAGACAGTGGGCTGACCGGCCCCCCCCTAGGTGCCTCGTACCGGCGTTTCCATTGTTTCATTTACGCGCAAGGATGTGTTTGGCATCTGGCCTTGTATCGATAACGATAAGAGCCCGATAGCGTCGGTATGATCACACCAGATGGGGCCCGTTCGCTAACCATGCTGGGGCGGAACCCCTCTGACTTGGGATGGTCTGTAACTTCAAATCCGCCACTTAAAATAAGGAATAAAGGCGCTCATGGATACGCTTCCGGATAAAAATCAGTATTGCTCTACCCTTTTGTCTTAACATTTGGAACATTTATGGTGACAAGCGAAGATAGAGCTTGCTGACTGTCGCTGGACCTATCAAGGTAGTGGCAGTCACCAGCAACCAACAGCAGTTAGAAAGGCTGGAGTGCCCCAGTTTTCCAAGTGCTCTAGGCACACAACCACTCTGCTCCACTTCCTTGACCACAATCCAAAGACGTCAGCCTCATCAGCTCTCCATCAACAACTTTTCTAAGCAGAGACATATCTCCTCCTCACCAGGCGCCAACTGTTAAAACCACCCACAGCCCTACGGAGATTCCGGAACCCCGAACCCCCCTCGACCGAGAATCGACGATTATTCGCCCTCCCCGAACCCCCGCTGCAACCACCGCTTCCGTTTGCAATGGCCGATGTTGAGATGAGCGATGCGCCAGTCGTCAAGAAGGCTGATGGTGCCAACGGCAAGGGCGTCGAAGGCAAGAAGAAGTTTGAAGTAAAAAAGGTAAGGTCAAGGAGCATGATACCTTGCCCGCTGGGTACTTGTTCATATCCTTTGGGCCCATGTTGACAAGAGCTGCACAGTGGAACGCCGTAGCTCTCTGGGCTTGGGATATTGTCGTGGACAACTGTGCCATTTGTCGAAATCACATTATGGATCTATGTCAGTGTTCCAAATATCACCCTAGACTAGAAATGAAGCTGACATTTGGCATGATAGGCATTGAGTGCCAGGCAAACCAAGCCTCGGCTACGAGTGAAGAGTGTACTGTTGCCTGGGGTATCTGCAACGTGAGTCGAACTGAAAATATCCCGAACAAACGTGAGCTGATGATAATCTAGCACGCTTTCCATTTCCACTGCATTTCACGATGGCTCAAAGCGAGATCGGTCTGCCCCTTGGACAACAGAGACTGGGAGTTCCAGAAGTACGGACGATGAACACAGGCACGAAGGATATGAGATACACAAGAATACAGCTGAAAGGATGGTAAATTCCTGTGGCCAACATGGTTCGCATTTGAATTATACACAACTATTCGTCTCGCCGACCCTGAACTGGGCGGTATATTTATTCAAATGACTTTCTTGCAGCTAAATCTGCCGCATACCCCGCTGGCAACCATTTGACAGGATTTTTGTTGTAGATGGGCCATGGCGGTACCGCAACCAGGAAAGTCAAAGCTGTCCCTCCCAAACCCACGTAGACGGCAAGCTTGATATCTTGGAGGATGTAGCCGACGATGAAGGAGAGAGCCTAGAGGATAGGGGTTAGTACACGAAACACTATTGTGCATTGGATCATACCCCGGAAATTATAAGAAGAAGATTGGCGAGCAGCTCAGAGAGTCTCTGGCCATCAAAATCCTGTAGCAGAGCCGCATTAATCCGGGGAACCGTATCTGCAGAGCATCGGAGAGGGTGGTATTACGATCTGGCCATCAACGACGTCGCGAACCTGGTCAAGAATGTCTGCCATGTTGATGAAAGGTGGTAGGGCTAGTCGTAATCGAGTATTCGGCAGGGGTGGGCGATGGGACTGTAGTTGGTAAGAGGTCGGGGGCGATTGCTGTCGACTGTTGATGTGAAGGATCGCGTAGCTGTATAGGTATGGAATACAGACGAGGTGTTCATCTGGGGACGGCACCTTCCTATTGGCTAAATAAACGAGATCAGACCCACATCGAATATTCTTGATTAGGTTAGGACATTTATGAAGTTAGAGTGTGTTGGTGTTTCTTGAGAATGGAAGCAAGGTGAAGCCAGTTAAAAAGTCTAAGTTTCCAACGATCGAGTTTTTTCCCAGACAGGTCACCGATCGTCGAGACGCGAGTGAGGTCAGATCGGTGGTTGATACGTAGCGGAGAGAAATGCAAGAATAAAGACGCTCCAGGATTGAGTAATGCGATCAGGTAGGCTCTTTTTTTTGGTTCGAAATGCATGATCTCGAGAACCAACGGCCCCCCTCTTTTTCGCCCACCATTATCAAAAGCTAGGACTGCGGCGAAGAAGAATTGTGGTGGTGATACCATCGCAATGGCGAGCATTTGAATCAGGTGGGATTCAGCCGCATTAGTCCCGATCTACGCGAATTTACAACTGCTTGGCCAGTTGCGCTTGTAATTCCCAGTTGGTGCTAGGGTGGGTTGGTTGGCTTCTGTGACTAGTGACCGTGCAACTGGCTGTTTGCCAGCTCCCTAGACAGAGTGTAAATTTCACTCGTTTCGTGACACCCAACAAGGACAGAATCGAGCTGAATGTGCCATGGATCAAGGTATCCGGCACTCAGCTTGTGGCGTTGTGGCGCACCATCCATGCACAGATCATATTGCGATCCAGGCGCGCGGCTCTCCCCTGTCTATGACCCTGTGCGGCAGGTGGCGGTGGCTCACTGTCATGCTCTCCCCGGTATTCCACGCATGCCATTGGCGGTGCTGGCTGGCTTGTGACATCGTCCTGACGCTAAGCACTGGGCTGGTCTGCACAATTTTTTACCCGTTCCTGTTGGGAGGGCTTTTCGCGGCTGCTCTTATCTGAACCCATCTTGGCTTTCTACTTTTTATCCTCCCTCATGCCTTGACACACTCACCACAAACTACAAAATTTGGAAAATTCCTTCCTTCTTTCCCCGTCGCTTGCTTCTTTTTTGGTCACTGAAGAACAAAGGGCTCGGCTATAACTTTCCCCCTTTTCTCACGTCCTTCGTGCCGTCTCAGCGTCAAATTTTGGCCCTTGACCCTGTTTGTCATACGAGCCCCTAACAGCCACAAAGACAACTCCTTGGCCCTGATCCCTATTTCCATCTTCAGGCCTCAACAACATAGTATCCCGGCCCGATTCAATTCATATTATCGATGCCCAGCTGTTCGGACCTGAAAACCGTCACAACATCACCCATTCAGATCCTTCGCCGCAAGCACGCTGACGACACTGCCAACCTTCTAACACACGCCGCCTACGTCGCTTAAAGCACTCAGAAGCCGGCGTCTCGCCTCGATTCGACACAAAGTTTTCAAGTTGGCTCAACTCGCCCCTTTCGCTTATTCGCCTGCCTCGCCCCTGGGCCCTGGTTTCTGGGTCTACAGCGGAGTTAATAAGAAACCCCCATAACTGACCTTTGGCTTCTCTGATAACCGCTTTGATTTGTTGTCTTCTTCTCTCATTTAACAACCCTAACGTATCTGGCGACGTCCGCCGGATTGTTGCTGACGGTTTGATCAAATTCAAGACTCGGCGCGCCCCAGTCGCGCCGGGCGCGACGCCTATCTTCGATCTCGAACGATAACGACACCAATACAGACTACAAACTATGGGACTGTGAACCAGTTTTCCTTCGACCTGCCTTCTGCCCGCCGTCCCCATTCTCGCCAACATAACACCGACTTCGTATTGGACAATTGATTCGACGCTTGCTCCGCAATACTTTGCCATGTCTGACCACGACGACAACGCCGGGACCTCCCCTTATACTACCCCAATGCCGGAGCTTGACGATCATCGACACCAGGCAGTGTCGGCTCAAAGACTTGAGCGTCCTCGCCGAGGAACTTTTGATAGCCTGTACGGTTCTCGAATGATGGACAATGATCCGAACACTCCTGCAATCCGGGTCCGTGACTTTGAGGAAGCTGTCATTGATGAAGATGCTGGTGAAATATCCCCAACCATGCACCGCAGTCGTCGCATGACAGTGGACTCTTCCGATGGAAGGTCAATCTCTCCTCCCAACTCGGTCAAGGCTTTTGCTGAAGCTCGTCGCCGAGAGCGGGACATGTCCTTTTCAGAGCCTCGACCAGATCTCGAAGATCACCTGGGTCGCGCCATGTCTATTTCAAGCAAGCGCAGTTACCGAAGCAAGCCTCGTACCATCCAGGATGATGCGGCCAGTTATGTTACCAACAAGACAGCCGAGGAAGATGTTTGCTTCCCCCCGAAGCCAGTTCATCAAAAGGATCAGCTATACATTGACTTTGAATATCTCGATGAATTTATTTTGGAGCAAGCCAACCGCATTCCAAGCCACCAGCACCCGGGCCAGCAAAGCTTTGATGATTTGCGAGGACAAGATGTCGAGTCTCGCCCCACACAAGTGGTGACTCTTGACGGTGATATCTTGGATATGCCATCTGAAGATTCTATGACTCGAGAGAAGACGGCCGAATCAACTCCGGAAAGGACTCAGCCGAAATCGCAAGCACCCCCAGTGGATAGCAACCGCTTTAGTTTTTTTTCTTCGGCGTGGGAGTCGACTATTCATGCACCAGAACTTGGGGATCTCGTTCTCCCAGGCGAAGACATTCGTGGACTCTTTGAACTTCCTGAAGACGAAGAAGACGGTGTTTGGTGGCTCAACATCACTTCGGCTACCAGGGATGAGGTGCAGGCAATTTGCAAGGCGTTTGGTATTCATCCTTTGACGATCGAGGATATTGTCACCCAGGAGGCTCGAGAGAAGATCGAGCTCTTCCCGGCATACTATTTTACCTGCTTCCGCTCCTTTCACGTTGTGCAGGAGCAGGATGGTATCGAGTATGAGCCGTTCAATATTTATGTGATTGTGTTTCGAGAGGGTACACTTAGCTTCAGCTTTGCCCCCAATTCCCATGCGACGCAGGTTCGCAAAAGAATCACTGCTCTCAAGGACTATGTCTCGCTGAGCAGCGACTGGATTTGTTATGCTTTGATGTACGATCTAGTATTTCCATCTCTGGGTATCACGTGCTGACTAGATTTCCAGTGACGACATCGTCGATTCCTTTGGCCCACCCATTCGACAGATTGAACTCGAGGCAGATGCTATCGAGGATGAAGTGTTTGTCATGCGTGAGGATGACTCTAATTCATTTCTGCGATCCATTGGCCGCGTGCGTAAAAATTGCATGGCTCTGCTTCGACTTCTGGGTGGCAAGGCCGATATTCTTCGAGGTTTCACGAAGCGTTGCAACGAAAACTATAAAGTGACGCCGCGTATGGACATTGGTCTGTACTTGGGCGATATCCAGGATCACGTCGTGACAATGGCTACCAACCTGGGTCACTTTGAGAAGATATTGTCCCGTTCGCACAGTAACTACCTGGCAACACTCTCCATCAACAGCATTTCTCAAGGAACGGAGACGAACCAAGTGCTTAGCAAGATTACCTTCTTGGCTTCTGTTTTAGTCCCGCTCAACTTGGTTAGTGGTTTGTTTGGAATGAACGTGGAGGTTCCGTTCAAGAACGTTACTCATCTTGGCCCCTTCTTCGGCATTGTCGGTTTCATGGCCCTCATGTGTGTCCTGATCCTGGGCGTTGCCCGCCGCATGCGCTGGATTTAACATGTACTGGCGGGCACGCTGTTATTCCAGTGCCCAACTAAGAGCACCGTCCTCTCAGTGGACAAGACTTCTTTGTTAATGCCGTTGTCCTTCGTTTTATTTCTTATTTTCACATGTATAGACCAGGGTGCATTTTATACTAGACATGTTCTATATACAGTCAGGACATAGTGGTAGTGGTTTGTTGGTTGGCGGTGTCTATTATAGCGTTCGGCAATTGGCAACATTAGACTTGGTTATCATAGACTTACTGGATTCTTGGCCCTCGAAAGTGTGAAATGAGCTGTGCATATGAGTATGATCAAGTATTTATTTGAAATGTCGAGAGGCTGTCCCTGGACCATTGTAATCTCCAATCGCCGTGGGTTGGTCTGGGAGACTTGTTACCCTTTCTCGTGGTACAACTGGATGGCACACGGCGAGTGAACGCACAATAGTTGGTATTTAGTATGCCAAAGGCCGACTAAATGACTGGCATAAATAGTTGTTCATTTCATCGTGATGAACAATAGCCAAATGGTGTTCCTCAGATCGTCTGATAAATGATAAGAATCAAAATATTACAATGCTAAAGATGGGGTCTATAAAAAACATGGTATTAGTGGTGATTACCATATTGACTCAATAGGTACATCACAGATTAATCCGACAGCTGTTACATGTCAATAAAATGAACAATTGGGATGATGCAAGAAGGAAGATGCTAAGTGCTAGACTAAGGACCAAACGTACAGTTTGTGAACATTCATTGTAACAGCTAAGAGGGGTATTGTGACCTATGACTAGGCATTCCGCTTCACATAGCCCTTCTATGAGCAATGCGAATTAAGTTATAAAATGTGGATTGATTCTAGCAAGGCTATACCCAAAATACCACACGTTTGGTGCTGGAATTACTGTGATTTCCGTTGCAGTAAAACCGCGCCTTGTGAATTATGTGAGGCGATAGAAAGCTAGTATTTCGGAGCAGTTGAAGATGCTAGAGGCATGTTGAACCCAATACGCTTGTGTTGGTATTTCTTCATTCCTCAGCAATATGATATCTAGCTTGGTACCCCTTGTATTGTATTGGGATAAATAAAATTGCTTTTCATCAAAAAGATCAAGTAAAATGGGTGAAAGGGTGCGTTAAATTTGGTGGTGCCTTGGCTCATCAACATGGCACGTTGCTTGTATTGCGTCTTGTTTGTTTTTGGGTAGATTTTAAGCAACTGAGCGTCAACTTTTTTTTTCTTTTACGTGCTTGTGGTGCCTTATCCAGGCTCTTTATTACGATTTCAAATGAGCTAAATTATTAATGCTGCCTTGTAAACTCACTGGAAGTCATTGTTCAAATACTTCTCAACTTCTCTTGTCTGTGGTGTTCCTATTCTGTTATGAATGCCATGGCGAATTCTTTTTTTTGCCTTCAAATCCAGAACAACAACATCCGCAATGAGTATCATCACGACTCCATAGTCCACACACCGATTGAATTTTTCTTTTCTTTTCTTTTTTAAGTTGAAGCCATATCTGCATGGTTATTACTATATGAGAGGGTGTCTAAGAGATGTGTGATGCGGGACTGGATCCAGGTGGCTTGAATGGCTAGCTGCAATTATCCCCAAGGAAGCGCAAGTGGTTTGTCATCAAATATGAGCATTTCTATATCCACACACCATTAGTTATACATATAGGTGTGTTTCCCTGCAGCGTATTTATTAAAAACGGGCATTTTGTAACGAATTTTCAGTGTGCAAAAGTGAGAGGAAATACAGACCTGGTCAAAAACAGATGAGGGCACAAATCTTCCTCTACCACACTGAAAGCCCAAGCTGTTTGAAGCTGAGAAACCGGTGCAAATATAAGAGATGAGACTTGTTTAATTCACGCATTTTTATGTCAACTGTGCAAAATAATTGGTGCGATTCAATGCTATCCGGGCTTCGAAAATGCATTGCAGTTGCTCAAGAGTCAAATATTACCCCTTACATGACCAACAACGTACATGTTCAACCATCCCAGACGATATAAAAATTCAACCCAATGTAAGAATATCTATATAAAAAATACGTCTAATCACCATCAAAGTATTTTATCCTGGTTGTTGCTCAACCTTCTGTGTGGAGTCGCTTCCTGCTCACCACTCGCCCCCTCATTGGCTGGTGGTCCCTGGCCACCACCTACCGGTCCAGTCTCAACTCCAGATCTAAAATCTTGACAGCGCAAAACCTCCCGCACCTCTAGCCAAAACAACCCTCAAGCACACTTTCTCTCCCCCGCCGCAACAATGAGCTCCTCCAGCCTCTCCCTCGAGAACGCCGATCTTGAGAAGCTTAACGACAAGGATAAGACCGAGCTCCGCCAATTCCTTGCCAACGAGCAACAGCGATCCCAGATCCAGGCCCGTACGTCGTCGCTCTGCCCCCTCGGCCCCGTTGTCCTTTGGGAGCGCCTTTGCTATTGGGGTTCTGCAGAACCCGAAAAGGATACCTGCTAATTGATTTATTTTCCAGAAACACATAGCCTCACTCAAATCTGTTGGACCAAGTGCGTCACTGGCAGCATCAAGAACTCCAAGCTCGACAAATCCGAAGAGGGCTGTCTGGCCAACTGTGTCGACCGCTTCCTCGACATGAACTTCCTTACCATGAAGCACCTCAATAGCATGCGTTCCTAAGCGTTGCCCACACTCAACCATAGCAACCACCACCCAAGCCACCCTTTAACGATTCAAGGAGCTGGAGGGGTTCGCGTGGGGTGTGTTGATCACAACACGGACGAGCAGGGGTTTTTTTTTTTTGTACAATTACTACTAGATGCGAACGTGGAGGGTCGGACGAAATAGAAAAGGTTGTGCTCGCGACGACCTGGAGAAAATATTGTCGACTCAACACAGTTGACAGAAAACATTGCGAGGAGCATGTGTACATTACTCAACATGGATGATTAGGAATGAACAATCAAAACTTCACTCATAGCTAGTAACTGGGCATTGAGGTTTTGCCGTAACATGCAGACTCTACGGGTTTCACAATTCAGGGAGAACGATATTGGTGACTGGGCGGTCTTGAATTCATGATCATTTTGCAACTCTAAATCACAAGCTCTTTAATGCGCCTTTTTCCGATGCCCAATGCCTTGCATTTTTTCAGCAGACAAAACCAACCCAGAGACACGCCAAACCACAACCCAAGCACATTTAAACCAGGGAGAGCTTGTTGGCAGCGATATCGAGAGCATCGACATCAGGAGTGAGGCGGGCGTAGGCCTTCTTGGAACCATCAGGGCTAATTGGGTAGTTAGCGTCCAGCTCTCTTAATTAAATCAAGTTTGAGCATTCAAGGCGAATGTAAACCTACCGGATGAGAGTGTTGATCTTGACGCAGTCGATGTCGTAGAGCTTCTTAAGAGCAATCTTGATCTGGGCCTTGTTGGCCTTGACATCGACGATGAAGACAAGGGTGTTGTTCTCCTCCATCTTCTTCATGGCGCTCTCAGTGTTGAGAGGGTGGAGGACGACCTTGTGCTCATCGAGACGGGGCAAGTGAGGGATGGACTTGCGGGGGTACTTGGGCTGGCGGGCGAGAACCAGGGTCTTAGGTCGGTGGAAGGAGGTGCTGTAGCGGACCTTGGTCTTCTTGTGGGAGTTGGTCTACCCAAGGAGGCCATGGTTAGCTGCATGTAAATGTTTAAACACGAATTATTTTGCAACTTACGCCCTTGAGAGCAGCCTTGGCAGCAGCCTTGGCCTGCTTGGTTCCCTTGGTGGCTATAAAATACAATGCATCAGCAATCGCTCTTTTTCAGAACTCGCAAAATCTGCTGCTGCATGATGCGGAAGAGGATAAAGACGATATTCGACGTCGAGAAAATTTCCATCCTCGCTTCGATAATCGTATGCGTCCGTCCGAATTTGCGCGTGCAGCGAGTTTCGCGCTCAGGGAGAAGAGCTCATCCCGTACCTTTCTTAGCGTCCTTTCCGGCCATTGTGTCGGTTGTCGAGGGCACAAGTCGTAAATGTGCTGTTGAAGATGTGGTTGGGCGTGGTTGAGGAGGTCAAGGACAAAAAAGAAATCGCTGCGCACAATTTACTTGTGGATTTCAGATTAGGGTTGAGAACGGTGGGGCAATGCGATTGGCTCAGCGAATGCATTTTGTCACGTGACAACGGGCTTCCTTTTTTCATTCGCAGAAGCGACTCACCACGTTGTATTATGTAAGCCCATCGCACTCGTTTTCCAGTGAGAACCGATTCTGGTTGGAAACTTTGAGCTTGATGGCACTTTGAAGGCGAAGGCTGCCGAGGCAATATGACGACCCAATTAATGTGATGATTTAATCGCCTTTATATCTCATTTAGTCATGAGATTGAATCTCATATGGATACGGTGTAGGTGATGGCGTCAATTTGCTCTTCAAGCTCCTGCTAACAAAACGTAGAGGGTGCTAAACATTGATCAAGCCCGGTATTACGCTGCGTATCCCACCTTCGAACGATGGTTTCCCGAAAGCCTTCAAGGCCAAAGAGCCTCTCCAGCAGTCGGCCACCGATTACTAAATCATCTCGATCCATGTCCCGCAAGACCAGTCGAACCGTCATCAACACCCACCACCAATTAGACAAACAACGACGCCAAGCTATAGCGAAAGGTGATAAAGTTGTCGAGGCACGTATTACAGGGGAAATAGCCAGGCTGGGAGGGATAGACCAGTATCAAAAGGCAAGCCTACAAGGCCAAAGCATTGATCGTGGGGGGGATACATCGAGGGTTCTGCTCAATTGGCTTCCTGTGGCAGAGCTCAAAAAACATGGTCAACCGTTACGGATGCTCGAAGTCGGCGCGCTGAGCACTCGAAATGCCTGCTCCATCAGTGGCGCATTCACAATGCAACACATAGATCTCAACAGCCAGGAACCAGGCATCAAGCAACAAGACTTTATGGAACGACCCCTACCTAAAAACGAATCCGAAATGTTCGACATCATATCTCTCAGTTTGGTTCTTAACTTTGTTCCGGAACCCGAGGGACGGGGTAGGATGCTTCTTCGAACTCTTTCGTTTCTCCGAGATACACCACGGCCACAGTCAGGTGCCGCCGAAGAATCGTTTCCTGCGCTATTCGTGGTTCTTCCCAGGAGTTGCGTTGACAACTCACGCTACTTCACCGATGCCAGGTTTGACGAATTGATGACGATACTTGGATATACAAGGGTCAAATCGAAGATGACTCAAAAACTGGCATATTCGCTCTGGACGAGGGTAGGCCCCACGCCAAACACGTGGCCCAGCTTTACAAAGAAGGAAATTAATCCAGGGAGAACACGAAACAATTTTGTCATGACGCTGCAGAAACCGACCAGTCAGGGGGTATAGAAAGATAAGATGAACTTCGACACGTGGGCGCGGGACCCGATGCATATGCGACAATGCCCAACCAACTTGCTGGCTCGTCACCGTCATCGTCATCTGGACCGAACCGACCTACATGCCAACCCGGGGGTGAAATATTGACTGATGTAGATACAATCATGATGGCGAAATGCGAAGCGATTACACGATTGCGAAATGCAGACACTGGACAACGCTTTTGGTTTAGACGGTATTTACTCGATGCAACATGGCACCATTGGCAAGGTGATGCCAATGCATGCATGCAAGTTAGTGGAACATTTTCGGTCACGAGTGGTCAACTTTAGTTGAATGGCGCAGTCTCGGATTTGGGACTAGAAGCCTTAGTGAGTCGCTATAACTGCCAGCTCCGCAGCATGGGTGCCACACCAATTGTTCCCCTCCATTTCCACCTGCAGCTGGCCTTCACTATACTGAGTCAAGAGCAAACTCAGACAAGGCGATCTTGGTCAAGGGGTGGTCCGGCGGCAAGGGCGCGTTACCGGGACGGGTGACAGGGAAGCTGCGCATACCCGATTTGATGGCGGCATCCACCTCGAGAATATTGTCGCTCAGGAACAACCATCTCTCAGGAGTAAATTCGGGATGGCGAGAGAGGATCGTCGTGTAGCTGGTCGCCTCGGTTTTAGGTCCCGCATTCACAGTGTCGAACCAGTCAGAGATGAGTGGCTTCAGATCAGATGGCTCGGCATCTGTGTGGCCGAAAAGCAGCTTCTGCGCGGGGACCGACCCCGACGAGTAGATGATGATCTTTTTTCCGGCGGCATTGGCGGCTTTGAAGAAGGGCGCGACATCAGGGAAGAGAGGGGCGCGGATTTCACCAGAAGCATAGCCCTGTTCCCAGAGAAGACCTTGAAGACCTTTGAGATAAGCGATCTTGACATCGTGAGCAACAAGATCCCGGACATGAGCCTCCAAGTCCTGGCGAGAGTTGCGGTACTCTTCGGGGAAAGCATTGCGATAGGGCGCAAGGTCAGGGCTATCCCACTCCTGCTCCAGAACCTTGGGGAGGGCCTCGAGAGCGTAAGGAAACTACCACGCCGTGGGAAGACCAAGGTCAGCAACGTCGATGTCCCAGCAACAATGTCAGAGACAATGGCAGGCAGCGTGGCTTAGGCAGTGCCAAAGTCGGTGAGACAGGAAGGGCTGGCATAGGTGCAGGGCGCTGATGAGAGATGCATGCATTGGACGGCCTAGCGTGGGGACCAGGATCCGAAAGAATCACCGGGGCGGACAGGGTTTCCGCTCGGAGGAGGTTGGTGAGAGAGGCCGGACGGAGGGCCGGGGGAAACGGAGGCGGTAAAGGACGGGGAACGTGGGCAACGGAGGGTGTACGGCAGAGAGCGGGCAACTCACCAAAACATCTTTGACGAAAGAAATGGGACAAACCGTGCCCTCTAGAAAGCCATGAAACAACTCATGACGTCAGCCAATGTCCAGGAGAGATATGATAGAAAAATAGCAAGGTAATAGTAAAATGTAATACAACATTGAATACAAGGTCGCAAATCGTCATGACATTCCACCAGACAACATGCCAACCAATGTTCAATCGACAGACAAAGCATGAGTGGGTTCTGCACATGTGTCTTACCGATGTCAAAGACAAGCACGTCGGTTTCAGCAAGGCTGGGGGCCATGGTGTGCGTGTAGGTGCGCTTCGGCGAAGAAACCAAGGCTGGAAATTATCATATGGCGGTCAAGCCTTGAAAGAATATGACGGGACAGAACACGGAGGGAAGAAAGGTCGATGGAACCAAAGGGGATGGCGAGTTTCCTGTACGGGTCGATAATGCGCGCGCACGATCCTGATTTCCCGTCAAATGAGGAACAAAACCTCGAACGGCGCAGGTGGTGGTCCCTGTGTTCCTGGATCTGGGTTAGGCCGCTGTGAAGGCTAGCCCAAAATATTACCGTGTTGTCTTAGCTGGTTGATACTTGCAGCGCCAAAAACCCAGCTGAGCAAGGCTGGCAGGTTGTGTGTTGGCTCAACGAGGTGGCCGGCGTGGTTGGCGTGGATATGGTGATATTTTTTTTCTCAAGAGGGGGTGGAATGGAGGGGCAGAGATTGGCCGAAACTGTTCAAACGGTTACAAGAGAGGAAAGGCGGTCAACAACAAAAAGTCCAAAACGGACCCGCCAGAGATGGGATTGGGACAGCACACTTGGTTCAGTCATCCTGACCCAGCCTTACTTTTTGTTTCTTCTTCCTTCCTAGCCAGTCACTTCCAAGCGTGTAGCTACCTAACCTGGAGCCGAATGCATTCGTCACCTGGGTCCTTTGTACCTGTGTGTGGGCGGTGAGCGCCTCGACAAAATGGTGGCCATGATATGGCCAAGGTTGTAATGGGCTCAGCCAAGGACTACCATGCAATCTCAATCTGCATGATGGGTCAGGAGTACCGGCAGGTTGCTAATCATGGCATGGCAGGGCGCGTGGTACATCAGTGGAACTAGATGAGGATCTTGGTGGAGCCTCGGGAGTGGCTCACGGTTAACGGGTCTTGCCTGGAGGGTGCTGAGGCACCAGGAACAGCTGCTGTGGCAGGGCCTGAGAGGCCGCCTGAGGGCGCCTGGCCGAGCGGACACACTGGATCTCACCACCCTAGCTCCCTGTAATGTGCACCCTGTAATTAGCACCGACCCCCTATTACCGAAGAACTGCACAGTAGCAGATAGAACATACAAGACTCCAGAATGGTAAACTCTACCTCCACCGACCGAGATTTGATGAAGGGCCCCCCCCCCATCATCGATGGGACCGCAATCAGCCAGCCTGTCCAGTTCATGCAGGTGGTCAAGACACAATGCAACAGTCCAGGGGGGAGGGGGAGCATGAGAGCGAGCGAACATCAATGTTTATTTTTCAGGCTATTAATCAAATGCACTCTCAAAGAGAAGAGTTTATGTGGCGGAAGAGCTTCAGGTACGGTCGCAGACAGAGTTGGAGCATTGCATTCCACCGGTTGTCCTTTTGCGCTCCTATTCAGTGAGGCGCGCGTGGTTGAATGCCGAAATAGGACCCTTGGAATGATGAGTCAGGGTCTGCAAGCGGTACAGTGCGCGCAGTGTCAACGCGTGACTGGCCCAGGCGGCGCAGGTGAAGCGCAATTTGATGCAGGGCAGTGCAAACCAGGCGAAAGGAAAGCGAGGCGCCACCCTATGCTTCGGTCGCTCGCGCGCCCTCCTGCTCCGATTGAGACCCTCCAAATGGTACCTGACGTATCTCGTACAGTAGCGGGTACGGAGTACAGTGTTGTGCATGCATTGGGCCAGTCGAATGCATCTGGATGCACGCCCAGTCTCCACTGTGCTGTACTCTGTATGTACGTCCCCATGTATCATGTATGTAGGGTGGCATGCCGCTGCCAGGGAATTAAGAAAAAATGGGCTGTTCGACGACTCTGGGCAGGCGAAACGTGATCTATCAATTCTTCCATACGTGTTCGAGTTTTCTACAATCCCATGACTGGTTCGGCTTGCCAGACTGCATCTGCCGATTTCTGAAGGTCAGGAGTGGGAATTACATGGTAGTCTCGGATCGAGCATGGAAACGCCGCTCGGCTGGGGTCGAATGTTCGTTCCAACGAAACCGAAGCCCGGAACCGGGACCGGACAGGCACGGGAGCAAACATGCAATTCAACACGAGACATGACGGCATTCACCCCAACATTATTTCTCCACGGCCATCCCGGCGCCCGTGCAATTCCCGAGAAGACTCATTACGAAGCAATACGGATACGCTTCACAGACAAAGTACCTGATTTACTGATGCTGCATGCCAGTCCACGATTCTGTGTGTCTCAAATGCCTCTAAGTTTGGCCTGGGCTTTGGGCCCCTCTGGTTCCCGCGGCATCCAACAGTCATTCTGAGCTGGCCAGACAGGAATGCCCAGGAATCAAAACAGTCGAGACCGAACCCGCCCTGTGCAAGCCGATCCCCCCCCCCCCCCCCCAAAAGCAAATACAGCCACTTGCTTCCGCAAAACGAAGCTATACCCCCTCCAAGTGTGGGACGCTGGCATTGGCTGGGGATGGAGGTAGTCAAAGCATATTTGTTGCGTTGGAGCTGGCACATATTGCGTTAGTACAAGTCACGACAGCAAAGCTTTCGCAACGGCTTCCTTTGCGGATGACGTTTTTTCCATCCATAAAGCATCAAGCGAGCATGTAAACATATCCATAAAATGCGACCTTCCATGGCATACGTATATGTTCTGAGACGAACTACCCCGACCACTCGGACGTTTGACGTTGCACGTTTCACTCGCTAACGAGCAGACGGACCGTCAGAGGCGGTATTAGTGCCCCGAGTGTTTCCAAGTCGCAGGGACGGGGACAAGGGTAAGCGGGTTGGATGGATGGATGGATGGACGAGGGGATGATGGGATCTCCCTTCCGCACTGACTAGAATGTTTGCTTTTGATCACCGTGCTGTCTGTCCTGATTGATGGCCTGCCCGCCCACATGACGACAATTATTCAGTGCTTGCTCAACACGGATTGGCGCAACAATGCGTCTTGCAGGTCAAAGTAAACAAGAGACTGCATCGAGTGGCTGCCAACCCGCCCAAGTCAATGTACAGTTGTGATCATGTATTGGCATGCAGGAGCCAGGAGGAGCGCGTTTGACGGCCACCAGGCCCCTTCGAGACAGTTACCAAGCCTCCCCTCGTTCACCAAGTAAAGTGACGGGTTTCGCCCCCAATACCCTTATGCTCTGGGTTTCGACCCGCAATAGTGAGGGCGCTAGAGACAAGGGGCGCCGTCGAGGCCGCGAAGACAAAAGCTGGGGCCGCACAAGGCCGGCGCTATCGAAAGCACGCCCGTGGGTCAGCGCCAGGGTCCCGGCGAACTGATTTGATCCCGAGTACTGGAAATCAACAGTTTTTGCCGCGACGTCTTTTCAGATGCAGTTGCTCACACGACCGCGCTGTGGTCAGATATTGGTGGCTTCGGAATTGATGTGGTTTAGGAGCTTGCGAGGCCGCTAGCTGGCCATTTATTTTTCGCTGTTTGTTTACTCTACCGGCCGTCGTAGTCGCAATGGACTGGAGTTTGTTTATAATGCCAACCGGCTCCGTTGTGTCAAGCATAGCGCAAAGCTTTGACTGGGACAGCCCAGCCCAGAACTACGAAGCCAAGCGAAGAGGACAGGTATATTTTTTGGATTGTTTTTAGCTGCACCATAAGTATCTCCTAAGCTTTGAAGATTTGTTGGGGGTGTTGGCTCCTCGTCCCATCTTTCACCATTCAAGGTCAATCGGTCATTCACTCACGCAATGCAAATTGCAACATGGTCACGCTCGCATTCTTTCACTCACTCACACGGTCAGCGTCTCGTAAACTTGCTCTAGCCTGGTCGAGCAGGTCTCGCCCATTCGCCATTGGGGGGGCCCTCGGCCCCATTGGTGCCACGCGCCCCGAGCAACTTTGAACGCAGCTGGTTCCTCGCGACAGGCCACTCATGTTTCTTGGCCCTACACCCTCACTGTTGGCTGCTCGCCCAGACCTGATGGGATCGGCACCTTGCGATACGTTGTGATCAGGTTGCCAACACTACCAACCACACCCAATGCTACCTCCCAGACACGTACCCGGCGGTGTACCTACTATCAATCACCTAAGCAGACCCCAGACAGCACAGGCCATACCTGGCCGTCCCGTCTCTGTGGCTAAGAGGCGAGCTATACTGTGTCAAGGGAAGCTGGTCCGTGCTGGGCGCCTGGCCCGCACAGTCTTGGTCACGCTGGCCAGCGTGTCATTTCGGTGGTCGGGAGGGAAATGAAGCGTGGTGCTTCGTCAGCCAGGCGGTTCCTGGAAGGTACTCGAATTCCCGCCCAATTTGTGCCCAGAGACCGCGTACCTGTACTCAGAGGGCGATTGAAGCAAACCCCACCGCGTGCGAGGTAGATTGTTCACAGTTCCCTAGGCTGGTCATCGCCCTCAATGGTACAGTGCCTCGGCACTGTCTGCTAATCCTGTCCGAGCAAGGTCACGTCACGCAACCCAGTCCAGCATCCCTCCCTCGAAAGCACGCAACGCACGTCCTGAAGCTTGACTGTCCTCGCCATTAGCCACTCGCCGTCCACTGTCCGGAGGGACCCGCCTGCTGAGACGCTGAAGGGACTGAGACTGGAGGGATGCCTGAGACGCTGTGTTTATCGCCGTCGGTCCAACATGAGTGCCTGGCCACTGAGCAGCGCCACCGCACACCCTGGCCGTCTTTCTTCATGCCCGTTTGGCCGCCCATGCTGCCTACCCATCGTGGCATCGTTCCACCGTAGCGCCATCCGGTCCGTCTTGTCTCTCATTGAAGCTTCTGTCTCGTTGGTTGCTTGCCGCTCCCCAAGCCTCATGCATGGCGAGTCCGGGGTCCTCTTGCTCTGCATCGTGAGTGTCTGGCCTGGAGTTTCCAAAGAGAGGTAGTCATTGTGCCGTGAAAGATGTCTCTCAATCGAGATAGTGTTTCAATCAGTGTGAATAGCCAGGCACAGGAGGTGGCCGACACCGCTGATAGGTGGTAGTCCATCCCCTGCCTTGCAAGAGTGATGTCCCAAGTAGGGAGGTAGTCAAGCATTTGCGCTGTCAGGTACCAGAGGCGAGTACGTATTCTTAGCCAGCAATGTATCTGAGGTACCCGTACCTGGCGCTTGTAGGCGTGCCAGTCTCTCTGCCTTTCCTCAGACTTGTCGACGGTCGGCCGTAGTCCATGGCCCGGTACCCCGGCAAGACCCCGACCCCTTCGTTCCCTCGCAACCTGCCCTTGCTGCTGGGCGGGAGCTCACTCACTCCTTCCTTGTGCATGGCTGGTGGGTTACGCTTTCCCTTATCCACTCTTCTTCTCCACACCAACTTTGCCGACACACCCCAATACACTGCCTATTTTATCAGCTCTACTAGACTACTGCACCCCTTCAACATTGCTACGCCCCCCCTAATCCTGAGTCCAATCCAATCCATCCCAGTCCACGTCCATCCATCCCCCTCCACTCCGTTCCATCCCCATCCTGCACTTCCATCACCGCCATTCCCTCTCTTGTCTTCTCTCCTTACATTACCCTTTATTACATCTCCTTACATCTCGCCATCCCTCCTTCCTCTCCTTTGCACGCTTCCGCATCATCAAAGACCTTCTTTCTTCTCGAGCTTGCCACCGTCTGCCACCATTACTTCGCTCCTCTTGGCTCTCTGTCCAATCCCGCTTTTGCCGCCTTCGCCACCCGCTCCGAGCAAGCCAACGCTACTGCTGTGACTCAACAACAACCATCAACAATCGTAACAGCTACTGCGAATAAGATCGAGAAGAAGAAGTGTCATTGACCTGTTGCTTGCTGCTGCTTATCTCCCGACTCTGCGACTCTTTGTTTCCGGCGCTCATCCGCTCTATCTCAAGCCGATTTGATCGTTGCATCGCGCAATTGAAGTGACTATCTGCGGTTTGATCCGAACAACGGGCACATCGACAACGAACGCTCTTCGTCACCGTCGGTCAATAAAGCCAACTCATTCATACAAGCGAATCGAGACCGTCGTTTTTCATTCAGACGATTAGGGATTCGTTCCTCGCGATACCGTCAGCCTCCGCGCCCCGTCATCGCTCCTCGGCCTCTCACGGTCCGCGTGACTCAAGTACCCGGCTGATCGTCAACGACTTCCCCGGGGTGAGCTCCGCTCCCCTCCTCCCCGGTGCCAGCTTGACTGGTCCGACAAGTCGACTCATCGGCATCGTCGAATCCGGTTCTTTCCTCTCCGTTGCTACACATCACTTCGCAACCCGATCCAGTCGGCTCCGTCCTCGGCCGTCTACTCATCCACACTCTCCACTTGTCAGAGTCACTCTTTCATTAAAGCTTCAAAAAAACGCACCCATGTCCTCATAACGAATCTCTTTCCATTGTTTCAACTTTCGGCCTTTCAGGTCACCTCACCTCGCCGTCACGACCATTCTATAATTCGCTTTCCTTTGTTCTCAGCCTATCTATTCGTATACCTTCAAATGAGCCTCTGATTCTTCAACGACTATCATCAACCTTCAAACACCTCACGCTACTTCTCTATCTGCCCTCAACCACGACAATCTGTACATTCCACATATTTCTCGGATATCAAACATCGCTTTGGGTTATCAATTCTCTTACCTCGTTGTACAGAGTCTGAAAAGTCTACCCCATTCTTCTTGATTTTTTTTTGAGCCGAAAGCAACAGCAACACCTTCAAAAACAAGCCTCTGTACGACTACTTGCACATTTTTCTTGTTCTTCTTTTCTCTTCTTTGAAACTCTTTTCACCTTTTTGCAATGGATTGCTTCAAGGACAAGTTCGCTGGTGGCGTCCTCCTGGGAGGACGCTACCAAACCATCTCTCCCCTCAATCATGGTTCTTTCGGCATGGTCTTCATGGCTCAGGATACTGTGACCAATGAAACAGTGGCGATCAAGTGCATGACCAAGAGGTCCGCCGCTCCTGAATCCGAGGTGGAGTTTTCTGTTGACGACAAATCGGAGGAATATGTCCTGCACAGCCGCCTCGGTTCCCATCCCAACATTGTCAATCTCCTAGGTTCATTCGAGACCGAGTCGCACATCTACCTGGTTCTCGAGTACTGTGGCCAGGGGGACCTGTACGAGGCGATCCGGCGCGACCGCGGTCCCTTGGAGACTGAGCACGTTCGTCAGTTCATGCTTGAGCTAGTGGATGCTGTTGATTACATCCACTCCAAGGGCGTCTACCACCGAGATATCAAGCCTGAGAACATCTTTCTCACTGATGATGGCGCGATGAAGCTCGGTGATTTTGGTCTTGCCACCACTGACAAATGGTCTTACGAGATGACTGTCGGCAGTGATCGTTACATGGCCCCTGAACAATTTGACTCTGCTGGTGCAGGCTACTCTCCTGCCGAAGCAGATGTTTGGGCCATTGGCATCTGCCTTCTCAACATTCTCTTTTCTCGCAACCCATTCACAACACCCACCGAGGCCGACCCCTTGTTCCTTGACTACTCTCGAGACAAGCAATCTCTCTTCGACGTCTTTCCTTCCATGTCTCAGGACACATATGAGGTCATTGTTCAGTGCATGAACCTCGATCCAAGGCGACGCTCGCTAGTTGGTGCCCGTGATGCTCTGCTTCGCGTTGTAAGCTTCACTGCGCAGGACGAGGTCTTTGACGATTTCTGCGTTGCTGACAAGGCGACTGTGGCCACCGCCAACCGTGAACCTCTTCGCACTCCTTCGATTCAGTCTCCACAGGTTGAGTTGGGTGCTTTCCCCTGGTCTAAGCACCTCCACACCTCACCTCAGGCTGGCCGACAGCTCAGTGTCATCCCCGATGACGAGAGCTACACGGAGGAGCTGTTCCCCAAGTCAGAGGCTACCAACACTGATTGGTGCTCAGCTCGAACTCCCCTGTCCTCCATGGTTGACTCTCATCTCGGCATGTCGATGAAGTCTCTTGCCATCAAGCCTACTTTTCCTAGAAGAGTCTCGCCTGCTGCCGGCTCCCTTCCCATTACCATGGCTAAGCCCATTCAGCTGTCCATGGCAAGTGTGTTTGGCCGTCGCAACGATGCTGTTTCTAAGAGCTGGAGCGACATGTGGGATGAGGACGAGGAAGAGGAGGAAATGGAGCGAGAGAAGCAGGTGGAAGCTCTACAGGAGCTGAACTCTCGCACCTGGAGTCAGGAGAGTAAGGATGAGAAGCCGGCAAAGGTTCAGGAGGAACCGGAACTGGTCTCGCATGCACACGACATCAAGGGCGATATTGACGACGATCTCGTTGCTGATGGATTTTTCTTTCAAGAGGCTCCGGCGCCGAAGTCTCATGTGACGCTCACCCCTCGGTATTCGCCTCCACCGAAGCGAAGTCCGTTGGACAAGTGGGCAGCACTGGGCGAACGACGTCGTGGCCAAGTTACAACTTTGGATTCTTTTAAGTCGCTGGATTCGAAACCGCGACGACAACATTTTGGTATTGGATACAAATCTTATGAAGCGGGCGTTTGGGATCATTCTAATTATCACAACAAACTTGGGATTACTACCAACATTCACAACAAACAACAACACAACCATCATCATCAACAACAAGACCGAGTCAAGGAAAACCCCTGGGGGAAGGGGAGAGATTGGAATTGGCGTCGGGATAGGCGCACCGATCTCGGTGACGTTGAGTGGGTTGGAGGCTGGTAAATGGGATAGATTCCCTAGTGCAGTCTTCAATCGTAGTTGAAGCCGTATCTGCTCTGGTGAGAGCCTAGATTGAGCTTGAACTCGCTTTCTGTGTATTAGATATTTAGAAATAATGGCCAAAATACCAGAAGTTACCCACTCAAAAATACGTGCCACTCCGCAGTGACCATCTATAACCGATCTACCATGACGATAAGGACACCACGACGACTGTAGGCAGCAAAGGTTGGTAAGTGGCGCTGGGAAGCAGTCCCGCGTCTAGCGTCGCACTTGATGTCGGTCTCCTTTGGTACATAAAAGTTATGAGTTTGTGACACTGTAAGTTGTCGGCCGATTGCGTGATGGTGGTGGTGATCATGTTTCACACATAGTCGAGGCCCCTATCAAGTGTGCAACCCCTCGTCTGACGTAGATAGAACACCGTAGATAGAACACCTGTGGTCCCCGACCATGTAACGGGTGCCGCGGGGTGGAAACTGTCAGAATCGGGCCATCCAGCATCCCATGTTGTATGGGGTGGTCTGTGCATGGAGGGGAGGGGTGCATGCAGGCCGATTGCGACGATCCCCTTGGGACAAGGTTGGTTGGCTGCTGTGTTGCTTTTCTTGCACTTTCTTTCCTCCGTTTCTCTCCCCTTCCTTGTCTTGCTTTTTTTCTGCGCTCGGTTCAGTCCCTGTGATTGTGATGGTTGCATGAGAATGGCGCAGGAGCCAGGGCGAACGGGACGATCTGATTGGGGGAAGTGGAGCATTACGGAGGGGCTGGGCCGTTTTAGAAGGGGGGACACAGCAATGGATCAAAATAGAGATGGGGGTAAGAGAGGATTGAACTTTGAGGCCAGAAAATGTGTGAAATGATGTGATGCTATGCGATCAGAGCGCACAAGTGTTCCTCAGCGCAATGTACTCGACGATGCATTTGGTTAGACATCTTGTGACGATGCCCCCAAGGAAAACCCGCACCCATGGTCATCGGCATCATGCTACAGGGTAGGGGCCGGCAGTTGGATTGTATCCAGACTACTCCCCAGCATCCTTCGGGACAAAAACATACGACTTATATGCATAGTGTACTGGCATAGTGCGTGGAGAGAATCCAAACTTTGCATGCGGCGCGTACGTATTTGGCCGTCTAACTAGCGGGGGGGGAGAGGGTTGAAATTCACGTGCGCCCTCCTTGCATACAAGAGTGCGTCTGCATGTATATACCGATGATCAGTTGTTGTCGCGGCTGCTCTTCACCTCTTCGACATTGCCGTGTGTGTGTCTGCCCCATCCGGCCACGGCCGGACTCACAACCCACTCCACGCGCCCTCGGCCACACACCCCCCCTCCTCCTTGCGGACTCGAGATGCGCAGGACGGTAATAACTCGTGAGAAGGTGATATTGCATATCATCGGTGCTATGCCAAGTTGGGTCCTCGCCCAATAGGAGAAGCCGCGTGCTTGTGCGGCAGACACGGGCACCCAAGACGGAGGGCGTCCATGGCCACTAGGAAGCAAACGCACCGTCGTACTGCATCTGGTGCTGTGCTGCCGCCGTGGCGACGACGGCGCCGGGAGAAGCAGCCGATAGGCCGACGCAGCAACACAGACGCCCTCGCAAACATGATATATCGGGTATGAGTAAGAACTCTGGGGCATGTACTCGACACCTGGGGTCCGTACCTGTCCTAGTATCTGTACAAAAGCAATCTCAAAACTCACACAGTCACATCACACTTTGTCCCCGCGGCGACTGCCATAAACACGATGTCCATATTGGCCGCTCCCGGCTTTGATATTTGCGGCTTGCACCAATGAATACTTTGTCCCAGCCACCTCGCAGCTGATCGGCATAAACAAAAAAAGTAACCTAACAACCAAAATAACTCCCCACATCAATGCAGAACACAAATTGAGAAAACCGGAAGAAGCAAGCTGGCCCCCAATAGAAAACCAGATGGAAGAAACCGGAGAGAGGCTGCATCGAAGAGAACCCCTCTCTAATCGGCGCCAATAAGATGCTTGGGCAAAAACGTCCACACAGTCCCAAACGTCCCCAAGATTCCAAAAACAACCAGGAGGATCCATGACGCAATGCGCTCCTTTATGGGAATCTCGCGCCAGAATAACTTAAGGTGGAATGAAATGGGCAACAGGATCGAGATGATGGTGCAGAGTGCCGCCCCCAAGAATGCGCACACCGAGTCAAAAGCGGGAAATGCTACCGATATCACGAGCAGCAGCACTACGACAAATATGCGCACTGCAATTCGAGTGGACTGAGTGGCCAATTCCGAGCCCTTTGCCGTGGACTGGCCGTGGTGAAGTTGTTGCTCTTGATGCACTCCACAGATGACGTCGAGTGTCGTAATAATTGGGCGAGCGTTGAGCGGAATTTTGGTCAGCGGAATGATGGCAATGAAGATGCACATCAAAATCGTAAGCCCGGCAGGGTATCCTTCAGTCTTGAGGATGTTGGATGTCACGGATTCACGGAGACCGTCGCCAAACATGAGCACACCAATGATGGCCAGACAGGTATCCAGGATGTACTAGCAACAGCACTGTTAGTCTTCCAGCTCTACTTTAATTTTGTCAACTTGACTTACAGAAAACGAAAATGTGATCTTGACGGCCTTCTTCCACTTGTATGGGTGGCGCATATCGCGATAAATCTATTCTGGTTGTTAGAACTAACACCTTCCACAACAGAGCAGCCCAAAAGTAAACTTACCGAAGGAAAGACAGAATGAGCTCCCCAAGGACTAGCGAGAAGTCCGTATGCGAGAGGTAGAGTGAGCCAGTTTTCAGGAAACAAATATGTTGCCGCAGGCTCTCGAAGCGAGCCTGGAGCATGCGGTTTTGTCAAGCCATCGATGACGACGATACAAACAACTATTATTGATTAGCGAATTGATACTGGATCGTTTCAGAAACAGAGCGTACTGCAAAACGTGGAAAAGATTCCCACGACACTCGTATAACTTAGAAACCGCAATGGCATGGCATTGAGCATCAGGACCAATCCACCGGCAACACACTTCCAAATGTTTACAGTAGCAAACCCGGGGAGGAGTAGATTGAGCGAGTCGGCAAATAGAATCACCAATGCCACGTTGGCGCTGATCAGCTCGAGGGTGAAAAGCGCGGAGACAACAATACGTGCACGGGTTCCAAACGAGACGTAGGCCAAGTCTGAGTAGGTAATGAGGGATGGGTCATAGTCCATGCACTTGGCCAGCAGTTTGCCCGTGTGGGATGTAACGGCGGCAGTGAATGTTAGAATGATAAGACCTGGGATCCATCCTGACAGGCGAAAGGCGAGGGGTAGACTCAAGAGTCCAACTCCGATGATGGCATTGATAGAGTTGAAGACGGACTGGGGAAGTGTGCTTTGTCCCTCAACGGTTAAAACCACTTTGTCGCCTTGTTTGACTTCCTTTACGAGGATAGGTTGATGTTCGCCGTGTGCCGCGCCCTCTTCATCCTCTTGCTCCTCTCCAGCCCAGTCAGAGCCGTGTTCGACCGAGATGCGACGGCGCACCGTGTGGTCAATGGTGCCGTATTGGGAGCCATAACTGCCGATGATCGATGGCGTTGCAAGATGCGGTGGAACAGCGAATATGCTGGATCGGCTGGATGGGGATCCAGTTGGCAATGCGCCCGCCATCTCGGGGTCCAGCAGTGGTTTGCTCTCGCGCTCCCGAAAACCATCCCTCACTACGGTATCGGGCGATCCGTAGCTCTCGCTGGGCCCATCATGACTTGAGGCTTCGAGATGCTGCCTTAGCAAGCTGGTTTGTGGCTGAGAAGCGGAGGAATCGACTTGACTGCGGCCGTATTGGACGTTGTCAGTGTCCTGGTCGGTCGCAAACACGAAACTTGGGCGACGAGGAATGACTTCGGGAAACCCAGCGGCTCGTTGCCAGCTGCGAGCAAAAGACCTAAAACTGTTGACGCCACCAATATCGGCGATGGCGGCGAGGTGGTTTGTCACGGAGGACCTGATGAGCCATTCGAGGCACAAGTTAGCCAAGCGAAATCTCCAACGCGAGAACAAAAGGAATACCGTACCGCCTTCGCCTCATAAACGCGCCAGCACCATCATCGTCACCATTATCATCGTCCAACACGGCCTGTTCGTCGGCAATGGCGCTTGAGTTTAGACTTCCAGTGGGAGAAGGCCTGCCTTCATACTCGTTCCAATTGGCAGGATTCCGCATATTTGGGGGCATTGTTTTGCAGCCGCAGCGATAGCGGGATCTGTAGTATCCCCCTTGCGTGGTGAATGAAACTAAAAAAAATTGCGTTTTGCTATGTGCGATCGCCTCGTCTGTCCTTCGTTCTCGTGAAAAAGCCCCCCGCACCAAGGAGATAAATGTGGCGGGGTGGCAAGAGAGCACGGGCGCAACGAGCAAGGATGAGGGTGAAAAAAATTATCGCTTGATAGGACGAGTAAAACAAGGTTTGCGTGAGAGAAAAAAAAATGTATTGCGCTTGATGATGGGCCGGCGGAATGGTGGCGCAACAAGGGAGCCTCTAACGGAGAAGCGAGATGTCGAGCGTGGTGGTTGAAATTTGGGCCGATGACGGGACCAAAATGTGTCCCGCAAGTAGCCGCAGACTAACTTATCTGACAATGTGCACGGAGGACTAGAGGGCAAAGAATTCAACGCTTGACAGAGAGAAGGAAGAGTCGTTAAAGGGACAAGTCACGCGCCGCGTCGGTCGGGCAAGGGATCAAGACCCAAACCTTTTGACGTGACGGAACGATATGACGCTTATCAGGCGACCATATGCAGTTGGGACGATGCTCGGTCTGATAGATACCAGGGATCCGCACAAATGGATGGGTGACCAAGGGATGAGATGGAATATGGGGCTAAGGACGACGCACTGCAACCGTCGAGGTTAGACACCGTTGGCCGTAGTCCGGAGCGGCTGCTCGAGCGTTGTGTAGGTTGTGGTAGTTTCGCCCGTAATCTGCCACTAAAGTGGATTGATGGAATGGACAAGGTTGCTGGGGTCCTTGTCCGAGATGCAGGCTCTGATACGGCGAACTTGGTACTCTATGAGAGACCCCGTGGGCTTTGATGACGACAAGGGACGGGTTCTTGTCCACGACGGCGATTATAACAGTACGATTCAAGGTGATACCACAACGCTCCGTCATCGATGCACGCAGAAGCACATCCAACGGGGCTGGTTCGTTTGGGCCCCTCCAGGTAGCGCTAGTCTGCGCTCTGGTGGGTGTGGCGCCGACCGTGGGGAAGAGAGTCACCTCCAAAAGCTGACGCGTGATTTGATGAGATATGGAGACGGGACATATCTGGCTTAGCTGGGAGGATAAAATGGGCAGGGAAGCGCGCTGCGGGCGTCAAGCCTGACCAGAGCACACGACCGTTCTATGAAAAAGCAAGTATTGCCTCTTTTTGTTTTTTCTTCTTCCTCATTTTCCTATTTCTTCACGTCACGCTCGAGAGGCCGACATCGTTCACTGGCCCTGCACCTCACCTCATGTATAATATAAATGACATGGTGATTTGCAGACATTGGCGGCTCAGACGATGATGCCGATGCATCTCGCCCAGTTGGGTATCAGCTTGACGAGGGGAGCTTGCTCCGGATGCAGGGCGGGTTTGACGCTGGTGGAGAATCAGCAGGCACATCCTTTGCTCAACAAGGGTTATGAGATACACTTTGTGTGACCATCGCCAATACCGAGGCATGCGAGTGAGGCAGCGGGCTATGCGGGTCATTAGCGGGCGTAGAGAGCCGCAAAGCGTTGCGCTCTTAGGTAATGGATACCAGCCGCCTCACCATTTGCGTGTGGCTCCGTTCTGGATTGGAACTGTCCTGCGTTTTCAGACGGGGGCCGTACCCCATTTGAAAGGGCAGTAATCCCCACATCCAAGAAAAAATGGGCAAAGGCGCAAGCACACAGGTTGAAACTGACAAGATTTCTCAATGAAGCTACTAAAACCAGAACAAAGGGCAATATTACACAGCTAGCTTATTCCAATCTCTGTGCTCCTCTCTTGTTTTTGCGGCTTCTCCCCCTTCTTTTTGATAATGAAGCAGAACTTGTGTCTTCCGGTCTTCGCGTTGTGGTGTGGACCGATTCATCCGTAAAGCGTAATCAGCTTATCGGCTGTTAGCACTATCTTATCGTACCTGAGATCCAACTTCGGCACGAAAAAAGTGAATGCACGTCACCACCTCCATCCATCTCCAAGTGTACCACCTTCCCGTCAACCGCTGACCCCGGGCCAATTGAGCCGTCGACTTCCCATTCATCCGGCATCTTCCCCGCAAAGACCACATCCTACCCTCTCTCGCTCGCAATGTCGCAACCACAGTCTGCAGTGAAGCCCCGGGCCAAGACGAAATCTTCCCTTCAACATCAACCCAAAGCTGCCTCTCCATCACCAGAGACCATTCGGCACGCCCGCACTTCCCTATCGCAAATACTACCTATACTACAAGCTGTCTCCCACCGTCATCATAACCAGCATTCATCCTGTCACTGGTGGCGTGCGTTTGGACTCTTTCGCCGGGCGGTGCGCTCCTTTGAGGCCGCTCTGCTCCATCGCGACGATGCATCTCCAGCCGTTGTTCACGCCGGATGGATGGCCGAGCATGTTATTCCACGCGCGTATATGTATGGTAACTCCATAACGGATTATAGAATAAATCTGATGATTCCCGACTAGTGCTTTTACCCAGCTTGCTGCTGATAACCAGCACGCACCCTTGGGCCTCATGCTCCTCGCTGTCCTCGCGCGTACCAACAGTATTATATCCAACGTCGTCCCCTCCCACCACGCCGCCCCCACGCCCGATCCCACTTCTACCGGCCCCTTAGCTTCGGGTATTACACTGAATCCAACTGTAACGTCCACCGAAAATGAAGTCGATATGGGCGTAACTATTTCACGTGAAGAAATTTCTGTGGTGAAGCGAAAGAACCAGGAACAAAGGATTCCAAAAGCCCAGGAATTGTCTCTGAAAGCACCAAAGAAAAAGAGACCTGTCAGCACTTCCAACGATGCCGACGAGGATACATTGAAGAAACCATCAAAGGATACATCAAAAGATCGCAAGAAAAAAAAGAAGAAAGGCAGCGACCCCTTGTCTAGCATTTTCAGCGGTCTTTAGGTCTTTCCTACCCAATTGCTGGCATGATTGCGCCAAGATATTATGATACCCCAATGAGAGAGTGATTAATTGATTCACGGCATGAATAAGAAAAGTGTAAAAAAAAGTTAATAATCATTCATTATAAACACAAGTCACAACACAATAATAATGAGCCGGCGAGTATTCCTTACAAGGCCACCCTCCCACACGTCAAAGTACAAAGAGGTTTGCTTCTCATTTCCTTCCCGTAGCGCCACCCCGTGGATATCCTCTTCGACCAGATCAAGAGCATCGGCATGTACTTGTCCCAGGAAATAAAAAGAAGCCACTGCCCCGTTTCCCGGCACAATCAAGCCCTCGCATCCAGTCACTAGTCCGCAATCATCCTGTTCGTTCCCAGTGAATCTTCTCCCCTCCCACATAAGATATGGTATCTTGTTTCGTTCTCACCCTCCTCTGAGGTTCGCCTCTGCTTACTTTTGAAATTTTGACGCCAGAAACCATAAGCACAAGACCAAATAACAGAGACAGAGACATGACGAGACAGACAGACAAGACGGTCAGTCTATCTAGTAAGGGCGGTAGGACCAGATGCGAGCCTTCATGTCGCCCGAACCAGTGGCGAAGTAGCCACCCTGAGGACTGGGAGCCACCGAGATAACAGAGTTCTTGTGACCCTGAAGCATGAGCTGGGTAGTGCCAGTGCGAGGGTCCCAGAATTGAACACCTCGGTCCTTTGATCCAGAGAGCACCCAGTTGGCATCGGGAGTGAGAGCAACCGACAGAACAAAGTCACGGTGGCCCTCGAAAGTCTTGACACATTTGCCACCCTTGGGGCCGGGGTTGGGGCCGTTGCGGGGAGTGCTAAGCTCCCACATCTTGATGGTTCGGTCCAGACTGCCGGAGACGAGGTCCTTGCCACTGGGGGAGAAGGCGACTGAGTAGACGGAATCCTTGTGACCGTCGGGACCCTCCAGGCGTTCCACCAAGAAACCGGAGTGAATGTCCCAAACGCGAACGCTCTTATCGAGGGATCCGGCGGCGACATACTGGGTGTCTGGGGAAATGGCGACAGTGGTGACGCCATCCTCGATGGTAAGGGTGAGCGTGTTGGTGCCCTGCTCGATATCCCACAGGCGGACGGTCCTGTCGCCACTGCCAGAGGCAATTGTTCGTCCATCACGCGCGAAGTCGAGGGAGTAAATGTCCTGTTCGTGACCCGAGAAGTGGTTGCGAATCGTTCGGCTCTGAATATCCCAGACCTAGAAATGTGTTAACTTGCAATGCTCAGGAAGCCCATGGAAGAAAAGCGAAACTTACTCGGATGAGTTTGTCCTCTGCACCAGTGGCCAGGTAGCGGCCATCGGGACTGAAACACACGCTGCGGATGTACAGATCCGCGCTCATATCAGCGGCGTTGTGGTCCTCCAAGACGCAAACCTTTTCACCAGTTTGCACGTCGAAAATCTGAGCCGATCGGTTGCAACCAGTGGCAACGTATTTACCATCGTGACTGAACCTCACACAGCACACAACACTCTCGTGGCTGAGAGAGTGAACCAGGTCGACGTCAAGGACGCGCTGAACCTGAGGGTTGAAAATGGCATACCAATCATTGCCGGTCTTTTTGTTGTGGGGAGCCACTGAATCAACCTCGAGATCGCCGAGGGCGTTGCCAACAGGAGGCGCACGGGGACCGCCCATGCGGGCATGATCAGGAGTGGGATGGCTGACCTGCGGCGACTGGGCGTTACCGGGATAAGGCACGGGGGTGTTGATCTGGGGAGTCGCGGGACCGACAGCGTTGGGAGGTCGGCCGATGCCTCGACGTCCCGGGCCGGGAGAAGCGGTGCTCTGCGGCGGCTGGGGGCCCATGCCGTTAGAGACGGGGCCTTGGGGGTAGCCCTGGGAGTAGGGAGGTTGCTGGCTGTTGGGATGAGGAGGAGGAACGGGCAGGCCTGGAGGGCCTTGAGCCATCTGGTGCTGAGGGCCCATCTGCTGCTCTTGAGGGGGAGCATGCTGGCCCTGTTGTTGAGGCTGTGCCTGTTGTGCCGAGGGGGGCTGCTGCTGGCCTTGCTGCTGACCCTGTTGTTGTTGCTGAGGCGGCGCAAGACCACCTTGGCTACCACCGGCCATGATGCCGCTGAATAGACCATTGCCGGGGGTGATAGAGGGAGGCTGCTGGGAGGGGCCAGCGTGTTGAGGGGGACCAGGGATGCCGGGCTGAGGAGCGCCTTTTCGCGCAGCCTCAAGCTGATGACGGAGCATGCTGATTTCCTCCTCGTACCTTCGCAAAGGCAGTTAGCATTCAAAATTCTCATAGTAAACGCGTGAGAAATGGAGCTATACTTACTTCTGCTTGAGAGTCATATGCGTTTGCTCCATGGCGTAAACCTTTTCGCGAACGAGCTGCATTTCACTGACCTGCGCCGAGACTGAAGTTTGGTTAGTTTGGAGTTCAGCGGTTGACAAACACTAGCATCGCGCCTCGGTAGTCGAGGCGCGGCTATTCGCGAGGCAGGGAGAGCCTGGGTCTGCAAGGCACGAGGGGAAGACATACTCTGATGCTCAAAGCCCTCAGTTTGGCGCAACTGGGTGTCGAATTCGGCCCTGATTTGCTCGAGCAGCTCGTTGAGGCGGGCCGAGTTGCCTGGGGGGACTGCCCCCATGCCGCGATGCGGATACATGGACATTGCGCTCGAGACTCAGCGACGGCAAGTACTGGACGCGAGCCGCGAGGGCGAGATAGGGAATCGGATGGCGGCTGTGATTCGGGGATGAGGAGATCAGGGAGGCGGCGTCGAAGTTGATGGTTGAGTCTTGTACGCGGCGAAACGAACCGTGGATGGCGCGCGCCAGTAGACAACGGGCCGGGGGTGGTGAGAGCGAAAGGAGAGGACGCGAAGCCGCGGCGAGCGATAGGGAGGGGAGTAGGGGTTTCGAATAGCCTTCGAAGAGATCGTAGACGAAAAGCGACGGACGTATGTAGGCCAGTCACCCTCGGATGACTTTTTTTTCTCGCGATGGAGGCGTGGACTCGCGATGGGTGTTGTGGAAGGGGGAAAGGTGGAAAAAAAAGGCAAAAAACGGAGAAGGAGCGATGGAGGTGTGCCAACCAGGCCAAGTCAAGGAAGCAGCCAGTTAGTGCGAGCGCTCCATGTGCTCCAGCGCCTCTGAGCAAGGTTAGGTAGGTACAGTGGAGGGTGCTAGAGCCAGTTAGGCAAGGGCGGGCCAGCTCAGAACACGCCCCCGGGACACACCCTTGCTATCGGGACACCCTCCAAAAAAACACGGACGACTGGGCGGATTGTGGGCTTTCTTGCTTGACAAACTGAACTGCTGGTATCCCCCTCATCCGTGGTAGAAAAATGTCATGATAGGAATACACGGTGGAGACAGGCTCCGAAGCAAGACAAGACAAGCGGCCATCCCCGCACAAGCAGCTGAACAGAGCACAGAAGATAGACACAGGGCGTAGTGACCGTACACCTGCAGCGCGCATAGATATTCTTGCCAAGCCTTTGTGCCAATGAGGCTCGATAGGCATCCCGTCGTCTCCTCCATGCGTCAGTTTTGAACCGGGCTCTAGAAAACCCACAAGGCCCCAAACAGCCCCAGGCAAGGAAGGGCCCCAAGCCATGGGAAGCGAGCCGGCTTGCTGGTCACGCCGGTCAGAGATCCACTGAGAGAGTCCCTTGGGGGAAGAGCCACAACGACACCTGGGGGGGAGGATATGTACGTGGTGGTCTACGCACTACCTTCAGCAAGGCTGGAGGTACATTTGCCCCAGTCGCACTGGGCGGCTGCAGGTGGGGTCCTATGCAGCGGGCCATTTACAGGTTCACTGGGGCGATGGAGGTCTAGGTGGGTTGCCTTTCAGCGGGTGGTTTGTGAAAAGTAGGGCCTGTAACTCTCAGCTTGGGCACCCCCAGAACGAAACCCCGAGAACCCCACTCCCCACGCCTATGGGGCGGCCTGCAGACGGTAACCGACATGGGCGGCGGCCAAGTAGCTAGGCGGAAGCGTAAAGTACCTACAGGGACCGAGGTACCCGCAGCAGGCGGAGGAGGAAGCAAACGCCACACACCCTGTCCCACAATGGTCTGTGCGCATCGGACGCCATGGCCCGTGGGTCCCATCGCCCTTTGTTGTTGCACGGAGGTATCACGCAGGGCATACCTACCACCAGTAGGTGATAGCTCTCTACCACCACGATGGGCGCACGTCCACTACAATTGAAGTTGGCGACGGATTGCGGGTCAGCCGCGATGCTGTCTCCATGTGGCTGAGGTTCTGGTCTGTGCACTCACAGTTTCCTTTTCCTGCTGGATTGAGTATTGTGCTCACACCCCCTTAATAATGACGCTCCGTCGGCGCGGCCCTTATTGTTTTGTTTTTTCCCCCTGCTATTACGATCCGTTCGTCAAAGCACACCCCTCCCGTCTAGAAATGGTAAAGCAGGAAGGTTTTGATAGATGAGCGAATCGTGGGTTAGGGCAATGAGGAGATGCAATGTAGCATGCACCTAAGCCTTTTCGTTTCCAGGGTGGACGGGATGGATGTGGTTGTCAGTGGTGGAGTGGGTATCCTGGCATTAACTTTGGTTATGATCGTTCCTTGGAGGGATTGGCTATTTTTATTTTGTGGCGGGCAGGCAACAAGAGTGGACGGATGCTTTTGGGAGGTGGCGTGTGTAGAATGAGGTTGTTATCGCTCAAGTTGAGCCGTGTGTGCCCGTAGGTGAGAGAGGTGGCACATACGGAATATGACTGCAGCCAAGCTCTTACAAGTCTTCGCGGAAAGGTGCGAGACGGTGCCACGGAAGGAAAGGGTGTGGTGTGGGGGAGCGACAAAACGTGAGAGGCGAGGATGCTACGTGGGTGAGCGAGAGAGACAGGGATAGTGCTGTTTTGTTTTGCCCTGGTTTCAGTGACACCCATCCATGGGGTAGTGGTAGCGGCATCAGAAGAAACGCAGAGCTGAGCCGAGCTGAGCTTTGACGCTGGCGCGGATGTAGGATTGAGGGCGTGGGCTCGGACGCCCAGCGGCCCAAGCTTGACGTGAGCTGCATCAGGCATCAGAACGAGCTCCTAACTTCAGACGTGACGGCCGCCCACTGCCGGTTTAGCCATGGCCAACCTGGGCCGTCTCGCGCAAGACATTCTTGTCGATCCTGTGTTGGGTGGCCGAGAGGCTCTGGGTGGGTGGGTGTGGGTAGCATCTGCAGCCATCAGCTGCAGGGCGCCGAGGAGACGATTTGCTGCCATGTAGGTGCTGGACATGGATACCCGCAACTTACCTACAGCTCGTTTGGGGGTTTGGGGGCGATAGCACCCTGCAAGGGTTCCCGCTAATAGTGGCCAGCAATGTGATATACCGATGCTCGTGTTTTGCTTTCGTCTTATTCTGGCTCTGTGCAGCGTCTCCAATCCTCCACGGCCATGTTACGTATGGTAGTATCTCAAATAGCTAGGCCACGTGATATCTTTCAAGACACAATTTGGATCGGGGCGATGGGCTTCCACCTCTCGCGACCCTATCTACAATTCTATGATTATGCTGCTGCAATCGATGTGTTTGATCGACGTACGCCCTCAGGGAAGAGGGACGTCATGGCTGTTTTGGATAGAGAGAAGATGGAGGGTTTTTATTTTTTATTTTCTATATTTTTTTTTTTTTTGGATCTCGATCGGCATCTTTGTATCGACGCCAAATGGCGCACAGACAAAAGACGTGATGTGTCTTTGGTAGAAAATAGAAGGTATCTGCATTGGCGAATTTGGCGCGAGTCTCATTACTTTTGCGGGCCCAAAAGGCGGCGTCTGGATTTGTAGGTGCTTAACACAATACGACACAGCCAGCCCTACCCCCTCCACAACCTGGCCAGCGCCCACCCCGGCAAACGCCGGGGCTTGAGGCTAGAAGGCCTTCAGATCTGCCCTTGCGTTAGCCCCGAAGCGAGGAGGCGCCGCATCATTCAGTGAGAACCCGTCACCGCGTCACCGCGTCACATTGCCCCCTTCCCTTTATTTAGCCCACAAACTTTACCCAAAGAGCCCACCCTAACCAAGCAGGTGTTTGGAGCCAGGGGGAGTCGGGAACTTAGCCTCGTTGGACGACACTGTACTGGGAAACAAACTTTACATGCCTTGGTGCACACAAACGCACCTCCTCCCATGTATGGCAACACACAGCGAGGCTACCTAATAAGAGATGCGGGAGTTGATAGCCGCTGAACCCTGGCCCTGGTCATACCGACTTGGATCCATGTCGCGGAGTTGGGTCCCTTGGCGCATTCGCCAGGCGCCTGCGGCTGTGATGATGTTCAATTTCTTCTCTTAGGTTTTGATCTTACCGTACGATGTAGTTGCGGACGGGGGGACGGGTTGCGCTATAGACCGAGGGCGATAGGTGCTCAGAATCTGATGGCCCTGTATTGTAGAGGTACCTTTGCGCGACTGGCTAGCACTCTTTTTCCTTGTTTTTTTTTCTTTTGCCACATTTTTACGGCTGGCCGAAATAAAGCGATGGTCGTTGGAGCATATGAGATTGGAGAGGGAGTGTTTGCATCATTTTATGACGGAAGCTAGAGACAATAGCTGACTGGATGGGGCCTCCAGGATGAATGCGCCTAGACCCAGATCGCGAGGCAACCGATGCATGTAGTCATCTCCTCGCTGTCGCACTGCATGCTTTGACCACCCCTGTGGCTGCCGGAGAGTAAGGCCGCCTCGTGATGGCCGAGGGCGGACGACTGGGGCGTTATCACTCCACCGCGTTTCACAAGGGACAGATGAATTTCAAACTAATGATATCCTCATAGAAGAATAACGTGAAAGGAGACTGAAGGGATGATGAGCTCACATGACGCCTATCAACCTGACACAAATGTGGTGCGCAAAAACCCAGTGAAAAGAATGCGAGGATGAATGTGCTGATCGGGCTGTTCTTGGATATTATGACATGCTGGCTGATGCTTGTATCTGAGCTAAGTCAGGGGTACCGGGCACACTTTCACCTTGTTGGATGTGCTTTTAAATATTAAGAAATTGAGGTTATTCAGGTTTCCAAGGCGGCACTGCACGATTTCTAGATTAGCTGTGCCTGGATTTAGCGTTGCACGTGAGTGCGTGGTTCCATCAAAAAGACTGGGTCTTATTGACGAGATGATTTGGAAGCATTTTCCCGTTAAAAAAAATCCGGGGCATGAATATGAACCAAACCTAGCTCGACATGTCGGAGATTTTCTTTCCGGATTATGGAGCCTCGTAATGTGATTCTAGAAGCGAATTTTGCCTCCTTTCAATGGGGGAGCTTCTCTTGTTTATTTATTACCATATGAAAACCCAGAGTGAAGAGATCATTGATTGCAGATTACGCAACTGTATGATGCAAAGTCTGTGCGGTGTAGCCATTAGACCTTGCGTCAAATCAACAGAGTCTCCAGTGATGCTGTCGGACCATAAGAAATTTCCATTCAGATTACAAGCGCCCCTTGGCTGGCGTGATGAGACAGAGGCGCATTGAGGGGCGGCAGTTGAGCATCACGCTTAGGGGTATCGTTATCTCGACGGCATGCGAACATGAACTAGGCTTGCAAGATGGTTTGTATAAAGCTGGTTCAAAATAGACGGTCCTACCTCTCAGTAGCTTCGTCTACAGCTCCATTAATTAGCATTTTGATGAGCGGGTGTGAGTATTCGCTGCCACACCCGGATACCGAATACCATTTCAGTCGGAAACTAAAAAAGAATTATGGCATAAATAAAACAAAACAAAACAAAACAGATAAAAACCTTCGAAATTGATGGGGGATCACGTAGGCGCAATAGCATGTGACGTCTCTTTTACGCCAATAATCCGGTGAAGACGAGAATAACTGTCTGCACGTCGGGAAGAGAATCAATGGTGATTGGTGTTCCTGCCAGATGCCGGTGACCGGTGACCGGCGAGCCTTCGCGCCTGTGTGCCAGTCGGTGGGCGGAAACGAGGGTGGTCCGACTTCGACTTGTAGTAATATTTTTGCCAGAATGTAAAGCCGGTGGGTGTCATGCACTCTGTGATTTTCAGCTAAGGTGTTGGTCAGGGAAGGAAGTCAGTTATTGGGTCGCGCAGCTCTTGTGGTTCGCCCAATGGCTCTTAAACCCGTGTGGTACCCCTAAAAGCCGTAGTGGTGTCCTGACCTGGCCAGCCGTTGTGGCGCGTGGGTTAGGGGTTTTCGTGTGTTCGGGGGCTGGGTGTTTAAGACCCAACAGCGTATTCGTATGCGTATTTTGGCGACGTGCTATTTCGCATTCTTCTTCGCCAGCACTTTGGAACTGCGCCGTCCCCACCCCAGCTGCCGCCGCAATGTTTCATGTCGATTCTCTCGTCATGTTCACATGCTTTATATCGCCAGCGATGATCTTGACCCTGGTGAATTGGATCAGATGCAGGGACAACCGGCTCTGGTCCGTCGGTGAATTTGATATTTCAAAGAATCGTATGGTTTGAGACACTGCCGCGACCGCTTGCTCTCGAGAGATCTGGCTTAGCTCCTATCTGGATAAGGTGTATTCTGAATGGGTGCCGGTAGATTCGGGGGTTGATGTGGAACGGAAGGGCAAATTCCCAGGTCGGATCCACTCTCGAGGCGCGCGGTGAATGCAGGAGCAGTGTGTCGCTGGGCAGACCGCTCATGATGATATGCAAGTGAGAAAGAGATGAGTGAATGGTTACGCGGGCAAACATAATACATTGAGACGGAGAGAGTAGTCTAGATCGTATAACCCAGTATCGCCATGCAGTCTCATCACGACTTTGGGAACCCGTATCTGACACTCTCCACCAAAATCTTGCCAATTAGCATTGCTTTGCAACAAGTCCAAACATTGCCCTGAACTTCAGTGGCCCGGCTTCTAGTCCGGTGCTCACACCGCAATTCCTGACCCCCCAGGCCCATCTCTAAAATAACATCGATCCATCTCTCTATTCCTGTTCCTATCCGTCCCGGGAACCGTCCCTGATCTCTCTCGCACGGGGTCCAATGTGGGAACCTAGCTACAGGGGGGGTGCTGTCAGTGGCTCGGCGGTTGGAGTATCCGAAGCAGACCACTGCTCCAAATTGAGATGTCTAGTGGGGTTTGTCCCTGTTCTGAGCCGTGACCGTAACCGTAACCGTACTGTAGCTACCGCGAACCTAGGAGCTCTCACTGGGGCTATCCACCGTCTTGGACGAGTTGGTGGCCGGGCTGCATCGGGTCCGTGGCTCTGGTATCATGCCATCATGCCATTCTGCCCCAAAGACGACCGTTATGATGCCCGGCACTTGGCGAGACCCTTCGCCCTGGGAAAAACATATCAAAGTGCACGGCTGGTACAAAGTAAATAAATAATCATCATCGACGCCGCCCAATCGTCGCCCCTTTTCTTTTATTCTTTCCTTCACGGCCATTGACACTCAACAGCGCACTTCCAAGTGCTCAATTGGCTTATATTTACACCAATTCGTGCCCTCCCCTCTTTCCGACGCCACCGCGTTGGTTTTCATCCCTGAACAAACCCGAAAAAGCCGTCACCAGCTGCCACACCAGCTACAGTGTGTGTCCTGCCCCGCGCGGTGTCAGTCGCCAAATAAACCAAGCTTGACCGGGTCCAAAGCAAGCACCAGCACAAACCTAGATCCTTGCCCTTTTTTTTTTCTGGCCTGATTTCTGAAGGTCAATTACCACTTCCATATATCCCACTTGAGGGCTCCGTGGTTTTGTGCTCTTTCCTTCCCTAGACTTCTTCCTCGCACTTCGCAAAGGAAGGAAGAGCTACACGCCCACACATCAACCTTCTCTATCTCGATAGATCTGCCGTTTCGGCATCGCGAACTGACAATAGGACCTCCCCCGGGGTTCTGCTGTGTTCATCCTTTCTCCTCAACCTGATTGAGACCTCGCCAACACTTAGCTTGGAGCTTTTGCTTTCAGATTGTCCATCATGGATGTCGTTCTCGAGCTCACCGATACCTTCATTGCGGACCACATTTACGCATACTTTCTTCCTAGGCGCCCTGCGCCTTATGATTTTCCCAATGCGACCGATGCCCAAACCTTCTCGAACTGGTCCTACAAACCGGCCACCAAGTTCATTTCCATCGAACCTTCGACGGCTGCTTACTCGAGTTCCTGGGATCGCGACAACACTATCCGTCAATTCATCACTCTATACTTCATTACTTGGTACGTATTGATTCCTCCTTGGTAAAAAAGCGATGGATTCATCGAGCTAACGCATCGTTCTTTCACCAGGTTGTTCGGTCTAGCTGTTTACTTCATCGTTGCTGCCCTCTCGTACCAGTTCATCTTCGACAAGCGTACCTTCAACCACCCTCGTTTTCTAAAGAACCAAGTTCGCCTCGAGATGATCCAAGCCAACAAGGCCATGCCTGTCATGGCCATCATCACCGCCCCCATCTTCCTGCTCGAGGTCAAGGGATGGGGCAAGCTGTACGACACGACTGAGCAGGGTCCTGGTCTCTGGTACAACTACTTCCAGTTCCCCCTCTTCCTCCTTTTTACCGACTTCTGCATCTACTGGGCTCATCGCTGGCTCCACCACCCTATTGTCTACAAGTACCTTCACAAGCCTCACCACAAGTGGATCATGCCCACCCCGTTTGCCAGCCATGCCTTCCACCCCCTCGACGGCTTTGTCCAGTCTGCTCCCTATCACATTTTCCCCTTCATCTTCCCTCTCCAGAAAATAGCTTATGTCGCTCTCTTTGTCTTCGTCAACCTGTGGTCCGTCATGATTCACGACGGCGAGTACCTTACCAACAACCCAGTGATCAATGGTGCTGCGTGCCATTCTCTTCACCACTCTCGTTTCGAAGTGAACTATGGTCAATTTTTTACTGGGTTTGACCGCCTTGGTGGTACATACCGCAAACCTGAAGCTTGGATGTTCAAACGCGATGAGAACATGTCCCAGAAACGCTGGAAGAAGGAGATCGAGACTGTTGATGAGCTTGTCAAGGAAGTCGAGGGCGAGGATAAGCGCACGTATAATGTCACCAAGGATTCCAAGAAGACTCGGTAAATGACAAATAGATATTCAACCCCCTTTGTCCTACCCCGGCACCAACTAGGTTCAGCTGGGCACTGGGCAAGTTACCACAACAGTCCAAGAACGTCATGGGCGCCGGGGTTTCTAGTGCCCCGTTCCTCAGGCGAGGGACATACATGAGAAAAGACGCAAGGAGCACTTCGGAGTCCGGAGCTGTTTCTTGACCCCTGTACATAGTTTTGGCTCGTAGATATTGGTCCACACTCACTTTTGAGCGGCGTTGGGTGGAGACGACGAGATGTCAATGATTGCTTGTGTATATTCAAACACTGCCCGAGACACAGAAAATAAGAAAAGTCCGGCCGGGAAACTAGTTCCCAAAACCAGTTAATAATAATTGACATCCCATTCCCTAAACTCCTTGCTACGCAGAAACATCTGCACAGCTATTGAATAACATGATCCTCTTCGCTTCCGATTGCATCCAAAGACAGTACACAAGAAAATAGACAGGAGACTAAGGAAATGTAGGGGCTGCGCCAACTATTCAGTCGGTATAGTGTGACACCCAGGTATTCTAGCCAGAATGGTCACTGGGGATCGAGATCGTATTGTACGGCGTGTGTGTGTGTGTGTGTGTGTGTGTGTGTGTGGAATTTCGGCATTAATAAACCGGCGATAGATTATGAAGACCGCGCAAAAGGCTTATGGTTGATGTGAATCAAGATTACATCCTCAAATATTCTTCAAGAGAAGCTGACGAATTTTGGGTCTCTGGGTAGACCATCAGCACCGATGCCGTTGGCCTTGAAGCGCTCTTCCATATAAACCTTGCGGGCCTTGTCGAACGTCAGTCGACGTTTCTTCATAATCTTGAGAATCTCGGCCTTTGCGGCCTCATCCAGCCCGGCGCGCGCGTCACCGTCTTCAACATTGCCACTCAGGTCAAATGTGCTGCTGGATAAGCCGGCTTCGATATCGCCCGCGAAGCTGGTCGGGAGCCGTGAGTAAAGGTAGTCGGCACCCGGTACGCGGACATGTGGGAGCCATCGGGCTCGAGTGAGAAAGAGGACTGTCGCAAGGACAATGCAGAAGACGGAGATGGAGAAAAGAATGTACATTGTGGATGTCGGTATCGGTTCGTATGGTTTTTCTTTATTTTGGTTTATAATTTTGGGAAATGAGTTTATGAAAGGAGCGTGTCGGCGAGATGGTTCTCGGAAAGGTCAAGATAGAGTCGCAGAAGCGGGTAGTTTTAAGAAGCGGAAGCTGCGGGACACTGGTGCGAACGTCGATGCGGAGATGTTCGTATTATTAGCTTTGCATGATAGGCCGGGAGTCCCAACGGCGGAAGGGGAACGGGCTAAAGAAAAAGAAAGAGAGAAGAAAAAAAGCGCGTGGTCGCTGAGAAGGTGCGACGGCGTTTGGTTGGGTGATATTTCCTCCCCGTTGAATGTGGGATGGAGGATGGGTGGAAATGGGGGGAATGAGCCGAGGACTCGAGACGCCTTCGCTCGCCTCTTGCCTGGGTTGGAGAGGGTCACGTCAGCTCTTCCTCTCTGAGACAAGGGCCTCGTGGCTCCCTCCCAGGAACGCCACTTTCCAGGCACAGCCACGCGCCGTTTGAGTGACCGTGATGGGCTTGACAAGGGAGATTAAAATGAAAATGGAGACCTTGACGCAGCCAAGCTATTGAATCCGATGTTTAGTACAAGATGTGATTCGTAAAACACCGAATCTCGACGTTTTTGTACCCCTGTTGATCACTCATCTTCAACACTCGGGGATTCCTTCATCTTGAATGGTGTCATCACGTGACGGGAATGGGCAATGTGATTGAATCGCCAAACTCAAGACCTGCTATAACCAGCCATGGATAGATGAATACTAGCTAGTGTGTCAAATAAAAGAGGGGCTTTTTATTAAGAAATAATGAAATTAGACTAGAACATGCTCTTTAGGAATGGAGAAGATACCGATGGTTCCCCTCTGCCCTCACGCACGCAGACATCAACCCTGGCTTGTGATGAATTAAAGGTGCTATTGTTCGCAGTCATCTAGCTAACGAGCAGGCGTGAACATATTTAGTTGATCGCGGTTGAGTGCCTGAATTAAATAACGTAAAAGAATTCCAAAAATGTTCAAAAAGGAGTCAATCAATGTGTGACACGGAATCATGTAATGATCAGCCAAAGATTCGAGCTCAGCGATGAAAAATCGACGAACAATACCCGAGCCTCCTGCCAAGAAGAAGTCAATAATTCTCCATCACCATCATATGGCAACACGAATTGCACATGATCCACTTGGATGAAATGACATGCTGCCGCAATGGTGGACCGACCAACGATGGCAATGGAATATCACGTGACTAGCGGGGTGGCTCAATTTTGAACCCACAGGTTGAATTTCCATGCCTTCGAAGTGGTTGTTGAAGCAGCTCTGAAAGAAACCTCATCGTCGGCGTCGCGAAAATCACATTCCCCGGGAACACCAAAATTCACAATGTCTGCCTCTCTGCCCAACATTTCCTCGGACCTCATCTGGGAGGTTGTCCGTGAGTCACCGACCCGAATTCTCGCCCCGAGCATCACGAAATGTGATGTGCGTGTGCGCCAAAGGAAATGATGTACTGAGACTGGGTTCTTTGCGCAGGAAACAACAACTCCTTCTTCTCCAAGAGCAAGAAGAATGGCGGTGTCCAGCTCTCCCGTGATCCCCTCAACCTGACCAACAAGGCCAGCCGCAAGGTATGAGTATTCCGTTGTGCTTGATCAGAGTGATAGAATAACTAACACAATTGCACAGTACGCCGGCTTCGTCAACGAGAAGGTATGCCAGAAATGCCCTTGATTCCGACATATCACGAACGATTCGAAGCTAAACATGGAAATCTCTAGGCCATTGGTGTCCAGGTTGCCGAGAAGGGTGTCGTTGTCGTCACCAAGAAGGCCAGCGCCTCCAACAAGCCCGCCCAGGCTGAGACCAAGACCACCATCACCTCCACCCCCCGCAAGTAAGTGCTGAACGAATGCCCTCTCGCATATCTCCATTGATGAGGGCGTGTTCCGCGAGAATCGCAAGGCGCTAATTATGCTCCCACAAAACAGGACCTACCAGTCTGTTGCCAACCTGGCCGCCAAGAACAACTACCGTGCCGACCTCCGTGCCGCCGCCGTTGAGCGTGCTTCCGCTATCCGCAAATCCCAGAAGCCCGTGAAGGCTGACCCCGAGCCCAAGCTCCGTGGCAAGAAGGCCAAGAAGGCCGCTGCCGCTGCCGAGAACTAAGCAATGAGACGACCGTGATGAGGTATCGCACGGGGATTGTATGTGGGCATGGGATATATTGAGCCGGGAAGGCAGCTTGTGTAGCTCTTGTGATAAAGGGATATCAGGAGAGCGAGGAGCAACCATCCCTAGGTTCTTTGGGTCATGGCTGGAGTTAGCATTTGAGCTGAAAATGAAAAGAATATATCCGGTCACGATCACGCCGGCAATCCAACACAAAGTCGGTCCATCCCGCTCGCTCATGCTTGCAGCCACGCTTTTTCGTCAATCAATTACCGTCAAGGACATGTATCCACGTGAGCCCACATCGTCATGGGCATTAACAACGCCGAGAATAATGAGCTCGGAAAGTGTCCGTAAATCCAGGCACGGTATAAGATATCGGTCCCGGCAGATGCACTCGGAGCACATGGGTTGCCGAATGAACATCTTGTGAAGCCACCGAACTCGGGTTGCCGAGGATGATGACACAACAAGACGTCACAGGCTTCTCAGGCCCCCGGGCTAGTCCGAAGAGGCTCTGCAACTTGCTAGGGTGAGACGAAGTTTCGGAACTTGAGGCTGTCTGATCAAAGCTGGACCCAGACGCCATAGCCGCGGGTCGGGGAATTAAGGCTTAGCTGCAGTTCGTAGCTTTCCCGAGGTGTAGAAGCGAGGATGCGCTGTGAGATGATCCCGGCGGTTGACGTAGGGGCCGTCGCGGAGATAGAAGTCCAGGACATTGGTATCCGCTGAAACAGCCGAGCAGAGCAGCCTCAGGGAATCATGCTCTATGCGATCGATTTTCGGACCTGGGAAGTGGAAGTACCCACAGGTTCATTTGGAAGTACCTAGTACATCGCATTTAGTTGACGAGGGGCCAAGATGCGCGAGCAACCATATGTAAGTAGGTGGGTGTAAGTGTAGGTATTGTATGCGTAAGGCTGTCCTCGCCTCCTCCCACATCTCACCGAGAAGTGCAGCAGCGAGATGCGCCACGATTAGTGCATGCAAGTGAATAACCCAGAGCCGATCAAAAAGAAAGGCCAAACTTGCGACGGGGGTTTTTTTTGGGGGGGGAGTGGAGGGTGTTCACACCGTGGAATCAGTCAAACCTAAGCAACATTCATTTGAGGTTCGGTACACACCGAAACACATGCATGAGGAGCGATTTGTCTAATGACTACTACTACCAACCCCTCAAGTTACCAGATCAAGCATAAAACCATAGCTGAGCGACCGGAGCAAGCGCCGGTTTGTCATCGGATAACAATTCCAAGTTATTGCGGAGATCTGACGGGGCATTCATTCTCCCTGATCCAAATTCAGTCCCAGCATCGGCCTTTTTTTCTTTCTTTTTTTCTTGTGAGCCCTTTGATCGGACTAAACCCCGATTTAACTGATGCCGCTCGGCCGCCTTGAGCGGGCGCTTCGTGGGGGGAGGGGCTGCCCAATTTTGAGGGGAGTTCGGCGTGTGCGTGCGTGTGCATCCACCTGACGTGCGCTGGAATGGTGTCAGGGCTAAGACATGTTAGGAGAGGGTTTGAGTGATTGTACGCGGTCTGGATGCTCCCGTGGTCACATCCTACATATCAGAATGTATGACATCTGGTGGTGTTTTTTTTTAACAAAAAAATCAGTATGGCCTTGTTCTACCTTCACTTTGAACACCCCGGCAAGGGTATAACGAGCTGCCCAAAGCTCCCTGCGAGACTTGGCCAACGGCGGCGGGGGGGGGAGGGACGGGGCACACCCGTATCTACGGCACACGTCTCCTATTTCGGCAATCGAAAGGTTCGGTCAGTCGAGGTGAGATCAGACCCTTATGGCGAAGCTACACGGGGAGCACGGCGACCGGGAACCAAGGCGATGGGATGCCGGCATGGGTCATGCATCTTACGTACGAGAAGGACGGGGGAAGGGATCAAAATTAGCATCAGTCAAGCACAGAGTAACATGGCCTCCGTCAACTCAGTCATGTGGACATACATTTAATGGCCTCACTGGGGGTCTCTTTTTTCTCTCATGTAGAGTCATTTTTTTCATTACTTACCTCTAGAGGCAAGTTCTCGCGTCTAGTGTACAGTATAATACCCGCTCGCACTCAACTGGAGCGGATCAGAGACAAACGATGGCGGTGACGCGGGGTTAATCCAGAGAGCACGTTTTGTCTTTCCCCGCCTGCTCCTCTTTTTTTCGTTTCTTTTTTCTTCTTACTTTTGCTCATTTTTCTTCTCCCTTCTGTTATGTTATTCATCGCGTAGTTAGCTCGTCGATATCTCGGTCTATCTCGCATGCCATGTGGGCATGTGGACGGTGGCATATCTGATCTGCATGATTGGTTGGACTAAATTATCCAGCGCCCCAGCACCCCGGGGAAAAAAAAGAGAGAGAAACCTTCAGGTCTCAACAACATAGATGGATTGCATCGTCAGAGACGAATTATCCGATTATTAGATGAGCCAATGTGTCCCCTACATGCCCCCCTTTTTTCTTGACAGACTTTGCTCAAGACCCTTGATCGATGAGGGTGGATTGTGGGTTGCAGTGGGTTATGGGTTGTTGCTGTATCTTTGCGTGTGTGGGTGGCGGCGCCTTCCATTGCTCCTTGCCCCTCACCGTGATGTGCAAGTGATGTGCGAAGCGGCGGCGGAGGCGCGGCCCCCTCGGACAAGCGATAGAAGGAGAGCACCCCGGTCACGGCCTTTGTCGCGGTCGCAGCGTTGTCGCAGCAGTTTTGGCGCTCTTGCTGCTTGCTGCTGTTGCTGCTGCTGCCCCTCTTTTCTAGGTCCGTTCTTCCTTGCCCCCCACCACACGCCACCCCAAGCTTCCCTTACCCCTCCCCACTAGAGCTCTTCTCGCTGACCAGCCCCAGCAGCTGCCCGCGTCGCACCTGCACCCGAGCAGCGAAACGAAGTACAGCCAGGTGCATCTGAGCAAATGCACATGCCAGCACAGGGGCTATTTTCCAGCCCTCACTGGCGCCCGTCCGGTGTGGAGGTGAGTCCAGGACCCATCCATCCCTCCCTCCCTTCCATCCGGTCCTAGGTCTTGGTAGGTTGCGCTGTACATTGTGGATCTTGCCTGGGAGAAGCATGTATAGGCGTCGCCCGCCGCGGGGCAAGAACAGAGAGGGAAAACATGTTGGAGGTGGCTGAAAGGCGTCAGATTGCACACAGGCCAACACGCAGCAGGTCTTTGAACCCCGAGACGAGACTCTCGGACACAGGGGTGCGAATTGTGGACTCATACGTTCAACGTGAGGATTCCCGGGCGTGGAGGGCCTATTCCGCCCCAAACCAAGTTCCTGACGGGCGCCAAATCAGGCAAGAAGCCAAGGCACATGTAGGGGGAACCTCTGGACGGGCCCGAGGGTACATTGGAACGGATTTCCTCTTGAGGTTTACTTCGTCTCCAGACCCAGAATTAGCCATTTGCATTATGTAGTCCTGTAGCAAGTAGGATCCAAGCAATTAGCTGCCTGACCTCCCCAGGCGCAGGAGGTACCTACCCACCTTGCTGTCTCTCACCTTGCTTGCTCGCACTGCTCTTGCCCTCCGTCCTCCCGTTGTCTCATACGAAGGAGGTGGTAGGTAGCGCGTTCGCATCACCATTGGCGGCACGGAGCACTCCTGCCGTGTGCTCTGCTCACTGCTACCCCTCTGTCCTCTGACCCTCAGTTTTGGGTCCGCGCCGACCTGCCCCTTCCCCGTCAGTCCCCAGTCCCCAGTCCCCAGTCCCCCGTCATCGCTTCATCTTTTGACCTCTTCATCTCCCACCTCCCACCCTGACTCTACAAAACTTCCTCCCTCCCCATCTGGTTTTTTCTTCTTCTTCTTCATTCTCCATCTCTCCCCAGGCCACTCTTCTTCCCTTCTCCAAGCTTCCATCCTTTCCTCGATCACTCTCCCCTCCCTAACCCCACCTTCCACACACAGATACAACACCGTCACCATGGTAAAGGCTGGTATGTATTCGAAATCAATTCCCATTGCGCTCGACCTCGTTTTTGCTTTGTCGTTCTCGGCAACCCTGGCGCAAATTTTGCGACTAACTCTATACACGCAGTTGTCGCGGGCGCTTCTGGTGGCATTGGCCAGGTAAGAGCTCCCCTCATTCACCTTCACCCCACCATCGGATGTATTTCCAAGCTGACATTATCTTTGTTCTGTTTCTAGCCTCTGTCTCTACTCCTCAAGCTCTCTCCCCACGTCGACGAGCTCGCTCTCTACGATGTCGTAAACACACCCGGTGTTGCCACCGATCTCTCCCACATCTCGTCCGTCGCCGTAAGTGATTGCCCCATACCTCAAAGGGAGGGCTGCTTCTCCCTTTCTCCGAAAGTCCCACCAGACCATTTACTCACACTCGATGCAGAAGACTACTGGCTACCTTCCCAAGGATGACGGCGCTAAGGCCGCATTCAAGGACGCCGACATCATCGTCATCCCCGCTGGTATTCCCCGTATGTCCGCCCTTACCCCGGACTCCCGTGCCCCGGGCTTCCCTCCCGGGTGCCCGGTCGCAGTGCCCCTCCACAATAACCCCTAGCTGACTGAACAACCCCGCAAAGGCAAGCCTGGTATGACTCGTGATGACCTTTTCAACATCAACGCTGGCATTGTCAAGGGCCTCATTGAGACCGCCGCCGAGGTCGCCCCCAAGGCCTTCATTCTGGTCATCTCCAACCCTGTCAACTCGACTGTCCCCATCTCCGCCGAGGTCCTGAAGGCTAAGAATGTGTTCAACCCTCAGCGCCTCTTCGGCGTCACTACCCTCGACATTGTTCGTGCTGAGACCTTTGTCGCTGGCACTGTCGGCGAGTCTAAGCCCCAGAGCCTGACTGTCCCCGTTATCGGTGGTCACTCCGGAGAGACCATTGTCCCTCTCTTCAGCAAGGCCACTCCTTCTGTTACCATCCCCGACGACAAGTACGATGCCCTCGTGACCCGCGTCCAATTCGGCGGTGATGAGGTCGTCAAGGCCAAGGACGGTGCTGGCTCTGCCACCTTGTCAATGGCCTACGCTGGTTTCCGGTAAGTTGTCTTGACTGAAACAATTCGGCGGCTTTTGCTTATTTCTCTTCTCTTCACAGATTTGCCGAGAAGGTCATCCGTGCCGTCAAGGGTGAGAAGGGTCTTGTTGAGCCTAGCTACGTCTACCTTCCTGGTGTTCCCGGAGGTGAGGCTATTGCCAAGGAGGTTGGCACTGATTTCTTCTCCGTTCCTATCGAGCTTGGCGTAAGTTGTTAAAAGGACAGACTGTCTTTTTTTCGTGATATGTGAGTTTGGCTAACTTGTACATAGCCCAACGGTGCCGAGAAGGCCATTAACCCCCTGGAGGGCATTACCGACAAGGAGAAGGAGCTCCTGAAGAAGTGCGTTGAAGGCCTCAAAGGCAACATCACCAAGGGTATCGAATTTGCCCACAACCCTCCCCAAAAGTAAATAGCCCCTGTTAAATGTTTCCCATCTACCAACTGAGTGAGCGATTGCCCGAGGATGCGTTGATGCACCCGGGATCCATAGCTATGGATTTAAACATAGTAAATGAATTTTTTGTTAAAGACTTGTGGTGGCTGATGCTTGTTCGTTTCTCTCATAGGCTGTAAAGGGTTCCGACCATGATTGCATCAGGTAACATATCTAGCGTCTGGTCCACTCAATCCTCGAGCGTCAAGCAGGCATAACTGCATGTATATTTTGGCGGTGGAGGAAGGTGGATTGGTTGTCTTAGTAGAGCTTCATATATTGAGATATGGTTGGCTGGAATTTCAACGTAAATAAACAAGTCCGGAAGCTGTTGTGGCGTGGCTAGTGCTCGACAGATATCATGGAATGGATAACGACACCCTCGTTTAGGGCTTATTAGGAATGGTCTTGATTTGAAACACGGCTCCCGGGAGTTCGTTGATTTCTGCTTGAACGGTGGTATTGATACCCAGAGCGGCTAGAGCACCTCGGACAACGCCGCATGGGAACCAAAGGAACTACAAGTAAGGCGGGGCGGTCAGCTTGACAAAGCCAAGTACGCTGGGGGTGTCGGGGATATGAATTACCGGTTGTGCTCGCACAATAGCTTGTCCGCCGGCTTCGGTGCTCATGCGCGAGAAAGGTCGGAAGACATTATCTGTCAAGACGTAGACGCCCTAGTTTTGGCGTCAGCGTAAACAGCCCAAAGATCCGACATAAGACAGGGTAATCAACATACTCTGTGGTTTGTCTTGAGGTTATCGATGTTCTTGCCAAAAACAAGAGACCAGAGGTCTTTACACAGGAATTTGATAACATCGAGAGTATCATTGAAGCGTGGTCGGTCCTTGGAGAATCTATGGTGTCCACTCGTTAGCAGTCATAACACAACAAACCAAATCTCATCTTCTCCGTGGATATCTGACCTCTCCACAAGGCCCTGCCCAACACGATAGCCAAGCATTTCCAGTCGATAGTGCACAGCGTCCATGTCTTCCTCTTCATCCATTTTCCTTGCGCCAGTACCGGGAACAATGCCAAGAGCGTTCGAGCTCATGACATGACTGGTTGAGGCGACATCTGCGGTAGTTCCGGCTGAGTCGGATGGGGAAGAATCACGATCGTGAGTGACGCGGTAGGCAAGCGGGACAAGCTCAATGAGGAGGAAATCGAGGCACGAGGAGCTAAGGAAATTGGCTGTCGGGTCTGTCGAGTTATATGGCGGCATAACAGGTTCAAACGCCATTATTGCGGATTGTAAGGAATTGTATTATAGAACGCTTGCGTCGGATGGAATTTGTCGGGCGAGTATTCGTAACGGCAGCAGATATCGTGTGGTAGGTTGTGCGATCTGTATTATGCTGGATTACCTCCTGACCTCCCTCCAGGCGGTAGGTAGCTCGTTAAACCTCAGTGCCAGCCAGGTCCAGGGTGTGGCTGCACGTGCTGATAACGCACTCTTATCCAAAACGCGGGGGCACCCTTGAGAACCAGACCAACGCGGGGCATTTGCGATGGCGGAGGTAGTAAAAAAAAAATCAGTTGCAGCGCGCAACTTTTTTTTTTGACCCGCCAGCCACACAATTCGAACCTCTCACCCAAGAGCTGGCTATTTTGCGTGAGTTCCAAGCCAATTGCGCCTTTTTGCGTTTGCAATTCGCGAATTCATTAAGTGTTTGCGCCAGCGAGGGTTTCCGAGAGGAGCACCCCTCATCGAATCCAGGACCTTATAACCCCGCCATCGATAACGACGCACACGGGACTACGACACTATGGCTGACCTCAAAGTCCTCCTCATCGGAAACGGTGGTCGCGAGCACGCCCTCGCTTGGAAGCTGAGTCAATCCTCTCGGGTCCAGCAGATTTATGCTGTCCCTGGAAACGGAGGTACAGCCACTTGCCCAAAAGTCACCAACATTGGCTCTGTCAAAGCCGACGACTTCCCCGGCCTTGTCAAGTTTGCCGAGGAGAACCAAGTAAACCTCGTTGTCCCTGGCCCTGAGGCTCCCCTCGTCGATGGTGTTGAAGGCTTTTTTAAGAAGGCTGGCATTCCTGTCTTCGGTCCCTCCAAGGAAGCCGCTCGCCTCGAAGGCAGCAAGACATACTCCAAGGACTTCATGAAGAAGTACGATATTCCTACCGCCGCCTACGAAAACTTTTCCGACTTCGACAAGGCTGTTGCCTACATCGACAACATCTCCCACGATGTTGTCATCAAGGCCACGGGTCTGGCTGCCGGCAAAGGTGTTATTCTCCCCCAGAGCAAAGACGAGGCCAAGGCTGCTCTGAAGCAAATCATGGTTGACAAGGAGTTCGGTGATGCTGGCAGCGAGGTCGTCATTGAAGAGCTTCTCCTTGGTGATGAGCTTAGTGTTCTCACCTTCTGTGATGGCTATGCTATCCGATCTCTCCCCCTCGCCCAGGACCACAAGCGCATATTTGAGGGGGACCAAGGTCCCAACACTGGTGGCATGGGTTGCTACGCTCCCACCAACATTGCAACCAAGGAGTTGACTGAGCGAATCGACCGCGAAATCCTTGAGCCCACCATTGCCGGTATGCGCCGAGAGCAGCAGCCATTCCGTGGTGTGCTCTTCACCGGCCTCATGATCACATCCGATGGACCCAAGGTGCTCGAGTACAACGTCCGTTTCGGCGACCCGGAGACTCAAACCGTCCTCCCTCTCCTATCCGCCGACACTGACTTGGCCGATGTTATGCTTGCTTGTGCCAACGGCTACCTTGACAACTGCAAGCTGACCATTGAGAACAAATTCAGCGCTACCGTTGTTCTCGCCTCCCCCGGCTATCCTGGCTCCTATCCTAAGGGTGCTGTGATGAATGTTCAAACTCCTCCCCAGGGATGCAATATATTCCATGCCGGTACTACTCTGGATGGCACCACCTTGAAAACCTCTGGAGGTCGTGTCATCGCTATCAACGCTGTAGGTGACTCCCTGCGCGCTGCTGTCGATGCCGCCTACGCCGCACTCGATGCCAAGGCCATTGAGTTCGAGGGAGCCTTTTATCGACGAGATATTGCCCACCGAGCTTTCCGCGAAGCGAAAAAGGAAGGCATGACTTATGCCCAGGCCGGTGTGGATATCCAGGCTGGTAATGACTTTGTCGAAAAGATCAAGAAGGCTGTCGCCAGCACCAAACGTGCCGGTGCTGACGCTGAGATCGGTGGCTTTGGTGGTGAAGTCGACCTCTCTAAGTGTGGTTTCCCTGACGCCCCCGTCATCGTCGGTGCCATTGATGGCGTTGGCACCAAGCTCATGATTGCCCAGACCATGAAGAAGCACGACACTGTTGGCGTTGATCTGGTCGCCATGAATGTCAACGACCTCATCGTCCAGGGTGCCACTCCCATCATGTTCCTCGATTACTATGGCTGCAGCAAGCTCGACCTCTCCACCGCTGCTTCTTTCGTTGAGGGTGTTGCTGATGGCTGCCGACAGGCCGGGTGCGCCCTGGTTGGAGGTGAGACAGCCGAGATGCCTGGCATGTACCAGAAGGATGACTACGATGCTGCTGGCTGCGCTGTAGGAACTGTCACCAACGCTGGCCGCCTTCCCCGCAAAGATGCCATGGTTGAGGGCGACGTTCTCCTGGGTCTTGGGTCGGCCGGTGTTCACTCCAACGGCTTCTCTCTCGTCCGCCGTATCGTCCAGAGTGTCGGCCTCAGCTACTCCAACCCCGCCCCTTGGGATCAGTCCTCCTCCATTGGCGAATCCCTTCTGACACCCACCCGCATCTATGTCAAGAGCCTCCTCCCCGTCCTCGGGCACATCAAGGGTCTCGCCCACATTACTGGTGGCGGTCTTCTCGAGAACGTGCCTCGCATGCTCCCAGAAGCTTTCGCTGCTGAAATTGAATTCGGCTCGTGGGAGATCCCTCCCGTCTTCAAGTGGCTCAAGTCTGCTGGCAATGTCGCCCCCAGCGAGATGTGCCGCACCTTCAACTCTGGTATCGGCATGGTTATTGCCGTTGATGCTGCCCAGGCAGACTCTGTTTCCCAGGCTCTTTCCGCCTCCGGAGAGAAGGTCTTCAAGATTGGTCGCCTTGCTCGCCGTGACCAAGGAGAGGCTTGCATTATCCAGGGCGTCGATTCATGGAGTTCTGAGGCTGGCCTTCCTCTTAAGCGTAAGGCGGACTTGGCTTCATAACAAACGAATATCGAAACGAGGAAAAAGAAAAGAAGAATGCTTGAATGAACTACCCATTCTCAGATGGTGGGATGTTCTGCTCAGCTTGGCGGGGAAAAAAAACTAAAATAGAATTTCATTTGTATTGGGATGAGAGAAGGCAGCAATTATCTTCGCGTGATGATAGCCAACGGGATGAACTCGGTGGGATGGCATGGTTTATTTTAGGAAATCAACATAAATTACAAAAGTAACAATAGGGATCTGTGCAGACGCTTAGGTGTTCTTATCAATCTTTTTCATTATATCATTTGCTCCATTGGGGAGTAGACTCTCTCTCACTATCCATCCGTCCATGCCAACGATGCTATCCCCTCAACCTCTGCTACTCATACCATCCACGTCGGATTGGTATCAACGTCTCTCCTTCAAGACTCTGTGACGAGAAAATAGAAAATCAAATAGTGCCACCTCGAGTATTGAGCAATAGGGGAATCTTTTCCGTCTCCTCGAACGCCTTACTAAACCAAGGTAAAAGACGAAACAACCCAAAAACGAAGTTTAAAAAACAGCAAACACTTCAATCCTTTCCTTGGAACCACGCGCTTCATCATTGGACTTATGTACGGGATTGTCGCGTAGAAGACGCCTTCTTCGACTTGTGATGTCCCTTAGATCGCCTACGCAACTGGTTAGAGCCTCCCTAAGACTGGTACCCGTGCGTGCCATTCGGGTAGTCTAAAACGCCTGGGCTATGAAAACCATTGAGGCCGGTGTTCTGTCGCTTGGGAGCCCGCTCGATGGGCTCGTCTTCCTCATCTGAGGACAGAGTGAGATCAATAACAGCAGGGGCGGGACGCTTGGCACTGTTTGTTGAGGCTCGAGGGCCGGCAGAAGGAGGGTCACGGCTAGCCGGTGCAGGTGTGCCAGTGTTGGACATGAGGTTCTTGGGCGTTTCAAGGCGGCGGCCGATGATGCTGACTTCTGAAATTTCTAACTCGTCGTCATCATCGTCGTCGTCGTCGTCATACTGCGAGTGCTGGTCTCGGGATTCGCCATGTTTGTCCCGCTCATCCTCGTTAGACTTGACGAACCAGTGTCCGTCGGGCTCAATAGTGACTGTTTCTGTACTGCTGGTCGTGTTGTCAAGAATGTCTTGCACATAGCTACCATTAGGTCAGCGTTGAAGCTGTCACAGACGAGTCTTCATAACTTACAGGTCAACTACAAGGCGATCATATGGTGTCACCTTGTTGCAGATCGGACAGAGCCATTGTGGACCTTGTTCCTGAAGCTGCAGATACGATGTTGCATCAAAACATTGATTGTGTGAACATTGAATGCCACGGCAAGGCATATTCAATCGCATGTATGACAATGGGCACTTCAACGAAAGAACCTGCGAGGTAGCAACCACATCTGCATCCTGGACTTTCTCGGTGACTGAGGGGTATCAGTATGGTGTCAAACACGCCTCGTGGAATGACAATGAATACTTACATTCCCGCAAGACATGATCGATAGTCAGCTTTCTGCCATCGGCAATGCGAGCAACCAGATTCTCTACTGTAGTAATCTTACATAGATTAACCACAAGGTAGAATTTCTACAGAAGAAATGGGGTTAGTCTCGAGTGAATCTTGTATATAAAAAGGCGCATATGGTAGCAAACAAAACACGACAGTGAGACGACGTACCTTGTTTGTCAATGCGTAAGTGAATTCCACATTGTTAGTGTAGTTTGGCCTCAAGCGAAGAGCGTCGGTGATGTCAACCGGTCTAGTAGATCCAGGTTTGTTCTTCAACCCACGCAAGTTTGCCTTTATTTCGCCAGTGTTGACACGCAGCTCAGACTGATGAGGGAACGCAATATTTTGTAACGCCGAGGAGTTGTCGCCAGAACAAAATACCATGACTCTGTAAGACTTGTCATTAACGCATTTCTGCAGGTCAGGGTGGTCGTTGAGCTTCAGCGGTACTGTGACGGAGTTGCGATGTTGTGACATGGCTGGTGCAAGTTAGTCGAGTCAAACACCAGGAACTATCATCAGAACTCACCCTCGCAAATCTGCACGTCACAGATAGAAGCCTCAATATTGTAAAATGGACTGAACTGGAAGTTGATATGCAGGCGAGACGCAGGCATGGGGCGGTGGGGTGTACGAGCGGCGTGGCTGTCCATAGAAAACCCGTTGAATGACATCGGCTGCTGCAGATGGGGAGACGGGCGCGAGTTGCCATGGACCAGAGAGTGGGAAGAGGCATATGATGCTCGGACGGGCGAGGCGCTGGCTGCGGGCGCATTCGAAATGGCGTTTTGCACGCTTTGTCGGATCTGCTGGAAACGCAGCGGGTCGTTGGCGCGAACAGCGTCTTCGATGACTGTGGGTGGGACAACAGGTCAGCGAATATCCTAATTTAACGCCGGTGTGGGATGACGAGACGGAAATGCAGCGCACATTGGGCGTGAGATGCAAAGCAAAAGGCAAAGAGCAGAGGGCAAAGAGCGGAGGGCAAAGGCGTAGCAAACAACTCGGGGGGACTTACGGGTACCAATGCGATTCTGCAACTCGGCCTTGATGCCGGTGCTTTTGACACCATTTACCTGGCAGACGGAGGAGAGCTGGCGGTTCAGAAGCTTGTTCACCTGTCGCACAAGCTGAGTCGCTTCCGATCGCGACACCGAATTTGCAGGAGCTGAACCTGGGACTGCGGCCGAGCCCAGGCCGGAAGTCGACGCCATCCTTGGTTTCGCTATCGAGACGTCGGTTGACAGCCGAAGATCGCGAGGATGCCTAAGGCGGCTGCTGGTAGGTTTAAAGGGGAGAAGGTGCAGCACTGAAGGCAACCGCAAGAGTGGCAGGCGCGATGGGTCGCAGCAAGGCAGGTGTGGGCTGGTGTGCGACGTCGAGGCTGGCCGCGCAGCCGCATTCGAGGCAGGCGGCAGGCACAACCAGAGAGGCAGCGCGTGCAGCACACACGGGTGAGGAGGACGATGAAGGAGGCACGGATGCGAATTAAACGACAGGCGCTCCCTGGGGGAGTAATGGGAATGTATGCGACAAAGAATCCGACAAAGGAGCTCTTACAAAGCCACTCAACTGTCGCACTCGGCGTGGTTCGGGAATCGTCCTTTGCGAGTCTCAACTTTTGATGTCATGTTCGCCCAGGAATCCCAGACGCCTAGTGTCCAGAAACAGAAGGCGGTCTTGGCTGGCAGCAACGGGCATTGTCCTCTCTAGCCTTCTGTGGCTTATTGTTCCGAGGGTGCTACCTTTACCTACCGGCCACGGTTTCGCCACAGCCTTGCCCACCCCCGCCACTACTCAGTGTGGCTTAGCCGGTACTACTTTTTTTTTTTTTTGCTGAAATCTTATCCGTCTACCCAGTAAAATCTACTGTCCCGCTGGTTCTTCTCTTTCACCCTACAATCAAACAACCACCGCAACCATGGCAAAAAGTTCCCGCTCGAGCACAAGAAAGGCCAATAACCAGCGCCTGGCCGCCAATGTTTTTGGCCCAGCAGAGGCTGCTCGAGCTGAGCGCCTCTCGGCCAAGCTGATTGAGCTTGCGAAGCAACCAAAGCCCGAGTCCTCAGATGTCACTATGGACGGTGAGTGAATGGTTCAATGTGCAAAGGTCGCCCAGTAACTCATCAATGTAGCCGAAGATAACGCCCCTGTGGATACCAAGGAAAAAGTGGAGGACGAGACCAGTAAGTTTTGTTGTTCCCTTGGGATACATTCGGTACTAATAATCACCCTTCAGCAATGGAGGTTGACTCTGTCAAGCCATCAAGAGCTCGTCCTGAGAGGAAGCGTATTGACAAGCGCAGGCAGAAGAAATCGGGGATTGTCTTCAAAAAGTACAGCGATCGCCAGAAGAAGAAGAGCACAAAGTAATTCATGGGGTATCAAAGTTATGGTTCATATTCATGTTATTATTCATCGGTCGGGTCTCATACGCTTAGCAAATCTGAAGTTCATCCAAGATACCCTGCACCAAAAAATCCCAGAGATCCACTGATCAGCCTTGTGTGGCGCGGCCAGCCAATTGTTTTAGCTGGCCAATCATATGGAGCTGCAACCTCTTTGGATAGGCGAGGCTAGCCAACAACATTAGCGCATTCACCCACGACACGACACGTCCACCAGTTTCGCTTTCGTATATCGCGGGGCATCCTGATGGCGCATTCATTATTGTTGCTTGACCTAGACATTCTTTCCCCCTCATTCTTTCCTAAAATTGCTAGTTTATCTTCATTGTCATTCATTTGCCGCGAAGTCCTTGGAGATGGTGACCCGAAATCATGGGCCCGCCCTTCTGACCAGTTTGCTGCTGGCTGTAGCCAACCTGCTAATCCCTATCTCCATTGTCGTCTTCGGCACAGGTTTTTTCCCTTACAAGCCTTTTATTCCTGGACTAGCAGAGTTTGAGTCTCTCGAATATGGACCGCCACCATCTGCGCCCTTTGATCGTCTGATCTTCATGGTCGTTGATGCTCTGAGGAGGTTCGTGCTGACAGTCTCAACTTTCTGACTGCACCCAACTGACTCTATTCTCCCAAGTGACCTAGTATACTCGGAAGAATCGGGTTTTGATTTTGTGCAAAGGTGAGAACAATCAATGCATGTGGCTGTTTTCAGCTGTTTGGAACAACTGCTCATGAAGCATTAGCCTCATTCGAGATGGCAGCGCCATCCCCTTTACTGCCATCGCTCGGTCACCAACGGTGACTATGCCGAGGATCAAATCTATGACTACTGGATCCATTCCATCATTCGTCGACCTCATTCTGAACTTTGACGAGGGAGATACTTCCTCTACACTTGCTGCTCAGGATACATGGCTTGCTCAGATCAAGGCCAAGAATATGGGCAAGTTGCTCATGTATGGCGATGATACCTGGCTCAAACTATTCCCAAACACATTTGACCGCCAGGACGGCACGACCAGCTTTTTTGTTGCCGTTTGTTCTCCATCCATTTGTTTGCATCGATCCTGGCTGACGTTTATTGAAGGACTTCACCGAGGTAGACAACAATGTTACTCGAAACATTGCTAGTGAGCTTGGGAATGATGACTGGGGCTTAATGGTTCTTCATTACCTTGGCCTAGATCACATTGGGCATAAAACAGGACCTCGAGGGTAACACATGTTGATCACAAAATTAGACTGTACAGTTGCTAACCCTAATCAGTCCCAACATGATACCTAAACAACAGGAAATGGATGGCATCGTCAAGGACATATTTGAGGCGATTTCTTCCAGTGACCACCTTGAATCAACCCTGTTGGTTTTATGTGGTGATCACGGCATGAATGACGCCGGGAACCATGGCGCCTCATCGCCTGGGGAAACATCGCCAGCTCTGGTTTTCATGTCGCCAAAGTTGAAGACTATTTCGCCCAAGTATCCAGCCCCTGCTCAACCCAAGGGCGAGTTTGAATACTATTCCAAAGTTGAGCAGTCAGACTTGGCACCCACAATTGCTGCGCTCTTAGGATTTCCCGTCTCGAAGAATAACTTGGGTGCATTTATCCCGGAATTTCTTCCTTTCTGGTCCAAGACTAGTGACAAGATCCAAATCTTGATTCGGAATGGGAGACAAATTCTCAACATTGTTACTGCCGCTTTTGGCAATGAGCTTTTCGATACACAGAGCTCATATGATCCCTGTGAATTGGAATCATCTGACATCAACGATCTGGCTTGCCAGTGGAACAAGATCAACAACCAAGCAAGTTCTTTAAAGGATAGCATCGAAGTTGACGGAGAATGGCTCGAGGCCACGTCCCAATGGCTACACCGAGCACAAGATCTCATGAGCAGCATGGCATCGAATTACGACATGCCCCGAATGTATATTGGTCAGGGTGTCGCCATCATTGCCGCCATTTTAAGCGTAATTGCAGTTTTTAGCTCTGGCGTACATCGGCAGGGGCCGCTATCTCCTTTGGCTCTCACGACCCTTCTCTACGGCGTGATGATGTTTGCGAGCAGCTATGTTGAAGAAGAACAGCATTTTTGGTACTGGTCTTCTACTATCTGGATCGGATTTCTTGTGATTCGAAGTGTCCAAAAGTAAGCATCCTCTGCCCAACCCCTCTGTCGTGTTCCAGATACACTGACCTGTATTAGATCAAGGGATATCCCGAACTTATTGTGGGCTGTCTTTGCTTTGGCAGCTCTTAGGATTACAAGGGGCTGGAACCAGACTGGGCAGAAGTTTGCTGGCGAGCCTGATATTGTCAAGACCTTCATCATCACCAACCCGCAGCTCCTCTGGGTCATCATTACCGGGGCCTATGTTGTCCTCTCCTTCCGAATCCTGGCCTACCTTGAAGGCCTCCCATATTACGCTGCCACATGCTTGTCCTCGGTGCTACTTACGGCAGCCTACAGCTTCAAGCTAGATTTCACCAGCGAGGATGCGCCGGAGATTGTCGTTGGGTTTGTGCAGAGCATCAACCAGGTTTTCCAGGGGCAGTCGTTGCTCTGGAAGGCGAGGACCGTCTTCGCACTCGTTGCTGTTCTATGGAGTTTTGGCGTATATCGTGCCCTGACTGGCCACCGCGTTGCTCAGACGCAATCAGGTGAGTCCTTTGCCGACCCATGTTTTCACGCAACGCACTAACGCCACGTCTACCTAGCAAATCTCTTCCATCTCCTCTATACTGCTCTCGGCATGACTCAATCCCGCGCTACAAATATTCCCCTCTTCCTCCTTGCTGACATTCTCTTTCATGCCTTGCAAAAGATCGACCTCTCCGTCCCCGAAATCACCACCGTCTCCATTCTCCTCCAACACGTCACATTCTTCGCCTTTGGTGGTACCAACGCCATCTCCTCCGTCGACCTCTCCTCCGCCTACAACGGTGTCGGCGATTTCAACATCATCGCCGTCGGAGCCCTCATCCTCATCAGCAACTGGGCAGGTTCCATCTTCTGGGTCTCTGCCACAAACCTGTTGCTTCTGCGTAAGCATCACGAGGGATACCAGCACGTTTTTCGCCGCCACGCTGCGCTGTTGACATTCTTCTTCACATTTGCCGTTGCCTTTGTGATGGTGGCGTGTACAGCGCTGCGCACCCATCTCTTCATCTGGACCGTTTTCTCCCCCAAATACCTATACAGCATGGCATGGAGTCTCGGGCAACACTTGCTTATTAATATTGGGCTTGGAGGGTTATTGTTCTGGTTGACAGCACGGTAGAGAGACTGCGCTGTTTTGTGGATTGAGATGCATGTTCATTGTCACGTATACTATATTTACCCCCTCCAGGTTGGTTGGGGACAAAGCAAGTCCTGTGCCCTTGCAGGCCCGATGACCTCAATAGATAATTCTGTAGTTGTACAACTTATCGCAACGAATCTAATAGCAACCTAAATCTGATTGCTAAATCAAAGCTCGCATTGCCGAGACCGCACCCTCAACCCATCATCATTATCATCATGTGCTCATGCATCTAAAAGCCGGTTTCGTTAACTTCGTGCGATCTTGTTTCGTTCCCTCACATGCCGGACATGTCCACATCGCCGTCATCATCGGACAGGAGTTCATCAACAAGTTCCGAGCTCCTGTCTTCTTCTTTGGGTACAATGGTGCCCTGGCTGGTATCCTCCTCCTCCTCCTCCTCCTTGATCTGCGGCTCTTCGACCACCGTTCTCTCCTCTGGCGGATGAACGTCACTGAGAACCGACACGCTGCGGCTGGAGCGGCGGCGGGGCTGCTGTTCATCAAGAGAGTTGACGATTTTACCGAGACTGACATGTATTTTGTAGAGCGCATTGCGGCTGGTAGCGTCCGAGAGGAAGCCCTCCTCTACGGCGGCGCTAACCTCTGCGTATGCCTCACGAAGCTTCTCTTCAGATGAGCCAGGAGAAACGTGAAGTTTGCCAAGGAGCGTGGCAACAAGCTTCTTTTCTTCCTCTTGAATATAGTTAGATTTGTGCGTTTCGTAATATGTTTGGTTTAACTTACTAGTAATGTTACCTTGAACTCTTTCAAGGATATCCAAGGCTAAGCCCAAATGGACATCACCGTTGACAGTCTTTTTCTCGCTTTCCAAACCCAAAGTAGGACTGTAGCATTTTCGAGGGTCGGTCCAGTCAACCAAACAAGCACCAATAGTCGTCATACTGACCATGTCCTCTTCCACGTCTGCATCATCATCTTCTAAACCTTCTCGGACATTGAACAGAATATGGATAGCATCGAGGGCAATAGCTCGCATGAGGTCCTGGTTCTCAGCTCGCGAATAACAGAACACAGGCAAGAAATAATTCAAAGCTTGTCGAACTGTCTGATTTGATGCCGACGAGGGATCAAAGTATGCGACAACTAGAGACTTGAGCAGCTCCTGACAAGCCTCCTCATCGCTGACAATACGGCCAATGAGCAACTTGGAAGCGGCTACAGTTGCTGCAGCTTGAACCTCTGGTGCTTTTGAACCACCTCTGACAGCCTTGACGTATATCTTGAGGAGCCCGGGTGTAGATGATAGCAGTTGCGCTCCATGGACATTGAGGATGTCAGTCAGGATCTGCAAGGCCGTGACCTGCAAGGCCGAATGGCCCTTGGTAAAGAAGTGCATAAAGAGACTGAGATTCTCCTCCGCAAGTGATCGATCAAGGAGAGCACACAAACCAAGGCAGACCAAACCTCTCTCACGGACAGGAGCCTCATGACTTCTGACAGCAGGAACGACCAAGTTGTTGAGCATTGAAACTAAATCAGCATTGTCCTGAAGGTTCGTAGCGACGTGCGTGAGCATGCATTGGACGATATGAAGACACTTCATATTGACAACGATCTCCCTGACTGCCTTCTCCCGGGCTTCTTCTTCGCTTATCTCGGGACTTGTACTTCGCTTGGACTTGGTTGGTGTGCTGGGGCCGCTGACCTCTGATCTAGCTGAGTGGAAGCTGTCCTCGACATCTGCTGGCTCATCAACGATGGTATCATGGACATCTGCTACTGACTCGAGAACAATGCTGCAGAACTCTCGCTCTCCGCTCGAGTCTGGAGAACAAATGCCCCTGAGAGCCTCCACTGTAAGTTTTGTGGTTTCATCTGGCAGATCCGGAATAGATAACATTCGCCGAAGAAGAGTGAACATTTTGCGTCGCCCAACTTCATCAGAGTAATCGAGGGTCAGAGCGATCTGGAGCATCTGTTCTACTATGAACTCTTGCTCGACGGTATCTTCTTCCTCTTCATCCTCGTCTACTTCCTGTTGAGATATCCTCTTCAGGGCATCGACCAAGACCTGGAGATAACGCTCAAGGAAGAAGGCAATCTTAGTGACCTCAGGAAGTTTCTCCTCTAGCAGTCCCAGGTATTTACCATCGCCCTCAAGGCGGCAGAAGTCATTAAAACTCCTTGCCATGAAAACTGATTCGGCAGAGAGAGTTTGCCAGAAGTTGTCGTCAAACTCGACTGCCTCGCGGTAGTCTGGTCGTCCCTCCCAGAATCCCTTCATAGCTTCTAGTGCCACTCCATTCTCCACTCCTGAGTTGACGACATCGATTCGCTCAAGAAGCTCTAAAAGGCCATCAAAGTTGGGGGGCGAAGGCTCAACTGGCTTCCCATCTTCTGGAGGTGCCACGCCTGCGCAGTCCTCGATCCACCGTTCCCTGAAGAGTCTTCCCGCGGCTTTTCGGACGTTGTCATCTCGATCTCTGAGACCCCATCGCAAAAGCTTCTCTCGCATGGAGAGGGAGAGGTGTCTAAAATCTCCCAAAGCCGGGAGAAGTCGGGAGTACACAGCTCGCCGAGTTGCGGCGTCTTGGTCTCGGGCACGCTCGAGCAAAAACGGCAACGTGTTAGGGAGAATTGGTAGGTTCACAAGGAGGGACCTCCGCACATCAGCACTGGGGTCATTTTGTAAAACCTCTAGAAGCTTCCCAAGCAAGCCGGTATCGTCGTTTTCATCGCTTTCATCAGAGTTGGTGGCGCCTTCGCCCTGGTTACCAGCAAGGCGACCAAGACCCAGCACTGCCTGAGAGCGAACCATGGCCTCCTTGTCCCTGATTCTCTTAAGGAGTCCATGTCGAAGTTTCTGAAAGAGATCGTCATCAATGGCATCTAAAGAGTTGATGATGTGTGAGATGAGTTGGGTTGATCTGAATCGCACAAATTTGTCCTTCGCTGTCAACAGCGGGAGCACAGCTCCAAGAAGTTGCGAGGTAAGCCTGGTGGTTGGAGTCTCAGGTAATACACTTGCATCTTCTTCAACGTCTCCAAGAAGTTCATTGTCCTTTTCGCTCGCATGTCGTAAAAAGAGCCCGATGAATCGAATCGACTTTTCTCCAACACTTTCCGACTTTTTAATAGGCATTACCCTGACAACGCATCTGACGAATTCATGGTTGAAGGCTTCTTCGTCAAAGTCGCTGGACTCGGATTTCTTGGGATTGGTTGGCTCGTAACAGCATGGCTCTTGAATTTTGCGAAGATTAACAACAAGCTTTCGATGTGTTGCAGTAGTTCTCTGAGCATCACGAAAGATGCCACAGACCTTGTGTCTCAAGGCATTGTCGGGGGTATCAACAATCTCGGGCGCAGCAGAGGTACGGGAAGCACCTGATGCTCGGGAGGTCGAGGTTCGAGTCGACCGAGTCGACGTTCGAGCAGGCATTGTGTTGGCAAGTATGACTCTATGCGCAGTAGGTTGGGGTTTGTCAAACGCCGGGGGAACGTGTAAATCTCCCAGAGGGCGGTGATGCTTTGTTTGGGCAACGCGTCCGTTGTTGTCATATTAGGGTAAATAGAATTCCATTTTAGGCTTAGTGATGCATGATAAGAACTGTCCCCCGCCATCACGTGCGATTAGATAAGACTGGAATTTGTCTTATCGGACCTATCCTTATTTTTTTTTTCCAAGAGCAAGGCTAGAAACTCCTGGCGCAAGCACATTTTGCCAGCGCTCCAGCCGTTCCTTTTTTTTACGGCGTCGCTGATATTCTACTGCCAATCTTATCATGGGTGCTCAGAACAATGACCGAAAACGGGGTCGTACCGATGCGGAAGACCCTGACCCGATTTCTTTCGAAGACCGCGATAATGGAGCTGTGCAGTCTTCCAAACGAGCAAGAGTGGAAGAGCGACGCTCGCTTTTCATTCGATCTCTGCCTACTAGTGCCACCAGTGAGAGTCTTACGGACTTCTTCTCGGAACACTTCCCCGTGAAACATGCCATTGTGGTTGTGGATCAAAAGACCAAGGAGTCCCGAGGTTACGGATTCGTGACTTTCGCCGATGCCGACGACGCCAAGGAAGCGAAGGAGAAATTGGATAAGCAAGAATGGGATGGAAAGCGCATTCGAATCGACGTTGCCGAACCCAGACACCGAAATGCTACCAATGGTTCTAGCGAAGCCCCCGCAGGCAAGCCGAAGAAGGAGGAGTTCCAAAAGCCTCCTAAGCTGATCGTGCGCAACTTGCCTTGGAGTATCAAAACTTCGGAGCAGCTTTCAAACCTCTTCCGGAGCTTTGGCAAGGTCAAGTTTGCCGACCTTCCACAGTCCAAGGGCAAACTGAAGGGTTTTGGGTTCGTTACAATCCGAGGAAAGAAAAACGCCGAGCGTGCGCTAGAAGCGATCAATGGCAAAGAAATTGACGGCAGAGCTATTGCTGTTGATTGGGCTGTCGACAAAGAAGCATGGGAACAGCAAAAGCCCCAAGAAAAAGACGATAAAGTTGAAGATGAGGAGGATGAAGAAGATGAAGAGGAAGATGCGGAATCCGACACCAGCGATGACGAAGATGACGAAGATGAGGAAGAAGGAGGTGCCAAAACTCGTGACTCGGAGCTTGACGCAGACTTGGAAAATTTTATGAAAAACCATATGCAACACCTGGAAGAAGAGGACGAGGAAGATGAAGATAAAAAGGACGAGGCTGAACAGGCCGAGAAAGTCGCCCCCAAGAGAACAACGGATAATACGGCGACGGTCTTTATCCGGAACCTCCCATTCACGGCGACCGACGAGCAACTCAAGGACTTCTTTGGCCATTTTGGAAAGGTTCGATATGCGCGTGTTGTCATGGACAAGTTGACTGAAAAGCCTGCCGGTACTGGATTCGTGTGCTTCTTTGACATCGATGACGCCAAGAATTGTATCAAGGGCGCACCTCGCCCTGCGCAACCGGTCACTACAGCGAAGACATCCATTCTTCAAGATGAGAGTGCAGACCCTGAAGGCAAATACACCTTGGACGGTCGACTCCTCCAAGTAGCACAAGCAGTCACCAAGGACCAGGCCACCACCTTAGCTGAAGGCTCGCTAGCTAAGCGAAACCAAAAGGACAAGCGCAGGCTATTCCTCCTCAGCGAAGGTGCTCTCGACCGGAGCTCACCCCTCTTCGGCCTCTTGTCAGAGCCCGAGGTTCGAATGAGACAAGCTAGCGCTGCTCAGCGCAAGAAGCAGGTGGAGAAGAACCCAAGTTTGCATGTTAGCTTGACTCGTCTCGCTCTTCGAAACATTCCTCGCAACATCGGCGCTAAAGAATTAAAGGAGCTTGCCAGGAAGGCCGTGGTTGGCTTCGCCAAGGACGTCAAGGAAGGCCGTCGGCAGCCCCTCTCCAAGGAGGAGAATGCTCGTGACGGCAAAGATGCCAAGGAAAAGGAACAAGAAAGAAAAATGAAGGGCAAGGGCATCATCCGCCAGGCCAAAATTGTGTTTGAGAGTGCCAAGGGCACCAAAGTACAGGAGAGGGAGGGGGGTAAGAGCCGTGGCTACGGTTTCATCGAATATACATCACATCATTGGGCCCTCATGGGTCTGCGATACCTGAATGGCTATCAGCTTGAGAACGAAAACGGCAAGAAGCAGAGGCTTATTGCTGAGTTTTCCATTGAAAACGCGCAAGTTGTTCAGCGACGACGAACCAATGAGGAAAAGTCCCGCCAGCCACAAAAGGGCGAACAGACGCAAGGTCGGTTTTCAGCCGGCAAGACTGATGCCCAATCGAAGAGAGGAGGCCGGGAGAATAGTTTCAGGGACAAAGGCAAGGGACGCCACGGTATGGCAGGTAAAGCTGATGAAGCAGATGGGGACGAGGCTCGGAAGCCCAAGAACGCCAAGGAGGAGATGCAACAAAGGTTAATTGCAAGGAAGAGACTTGTGCGCAAGAAGAAGTCTGAGTTCCGGTCGAAGAATTAGCGGACAGATGCTCTTGATACCTGAAAAGTGTTTTAATGGAGTTTGATTTAGTATTGAATCGTCGTCGTGCAACCATGTATTCAATACAAAGTCATATAAAAAAAAAAGTCTTGGTCATTCTGGTGGCCCGCCCGCCTGCTAGTTCTGAGGGATTGAACCTCTAGATCCCATTTTATCCTACAATAGCTATGTAATACAATCATTAAAATATCATTCATCCCAGGCTGAGAATCCAAAGTCGTGTTACCACCATTTTTCACTTCCAGAACCAGCCAGTTTTGGTCTCTACTTTTCCGGATGTGTGAAAGCCAGACTTGTCATCCTTGGATCCTTCGGTTTGCTCGCCGTCCTCTTTGTCGGCGGGACGGACGGTGTAGTGAGTTTGGCTTCCAATCTGGTTGCCATCCTCGTCAAGCGTCTTCACAGTAACTTTGCTGTGTAGGTACCCGAAGCGGTCCACGTATTCATCCTTTGTCACCTTTTGGTTCTTGTCAAGCTTGTCCTGAGAGGTCTTGTCCGAAGGACTCTCGTTGAAGGACTTCACGAACGTGTCCCAAGAGGACTGGGATTCAGAAGAGGATGAGCGAACAGAAGAAAAGAAATCATCAAAGTGATCGGGGTCTCGGCGCTGGCTCGACTTGTCACGAAAGGATTCAGGGAAATTGTCTGCTTCTTCGTAGACGTCACGAGAATTGTGGTTGTCTTCTCCTGTAACGGCACGCCATACATTTGCGGCTCGACGGTCCAGTTCGCGATGAAACTCGGACCAATTAGATTCAGCCTGTCTGACAAATTGGCCCGGCTCGGGGATGCTTATGAGACCCTGAGATTGCAACCTACGCAGCCAAAAGAAGGCAGGCTCGCCTTCGGGGAACATGGAGCGCAGGAGCTTACGCTGTTCGTACCGCGCTCCTATATCAGGGAGTGACTGGCCCTGGGAGACAGCGAGAAGGTCCTCGAATGCATCCTCAAAAGTGAAGATGGAGGTGCCAGTGCTTGACGGTGCATCACTAGGCACGGGTTGGGGCAGATGGTGAAGGTTCAGAGGCGAGTATTGGGGGGAAAATGCAAGACCCGAAGGAGAATGGTCAGGCCACCACTGATCGAGATCGAAAGGGCCCAGCATTTTGGCGACAGCCTGCGTCTGGGGATTAGGTTGGTCAGGCTGGGTGAGTGAGGATTTGATCGCGGCAGAGACGGAGCCTGAAGTGGAGAAAGACGAGTTGAAGCTGAAGCGGGAGGGAGGCGGCTTGCCGTCTTGGCTATCTGAGGCGTCAGAGGAATTAAACGTGCGATCGAAAAATGAAGATTCCCCATTGTCGCGGGTTTCGCCGTCCTTTTCGCCACGTGCCATCTTGTAGAAAATATTTCAGTCGAAAAGGAAGATAACGAAATAGGTTACAGCGATGATTGTGATCGATTCTTCGAAATTGAAATAATTTCAGTGCCGCGACACTTGAGCTGACATCCCGAAGGTTGAAGAACTAGATCGAAGCGGGCAAGCGGGAAAGACCAGTGGGGCATGCGGGCCACGCTGTGGATTCGGGTGGGGTTGATGTGGATCGTGGCGTCGCTCAAAAGTGGCTTGCACGGGCGTTTTTGCGCGATGCCATTGGCCTGCGCCTCATCGATTCTGGAAAATCAGAATGCGAAATGACAGCATGGGGCCCGCTAAAAGAGCACCCCAGCACCAACCAGAACCCACCAAACGGGTGGCCCAGATCACTGAAGACGCGGGAAAACAGGGGGGCCGTAAAACCCGTTGTGGCCGTGCCATCATTTCCAGTGCCCAATCAGCCAATTATAGGCCCTTATTTACTGGTGGCTCCAGCGGCTTCGTCGTTTTGCGCTAGGTGAGGTCATGCATGCCTGGGGCAGCCAGCATGCCGCGCTTTGCCCAAAACCACCACTACCACCGTTCACTTTCTCGTTTTGCCGTCCCAAATGCGTCGCTGGTGAGACATCTTGGTCACCACTTCTGCCCGCGCTCTGTGCGGGATCTGCCCTTGTTTTATTTCCGTCTGTTTATGTCTCGGTAAAGGCCTGTCCTGCATCCCACCGCCACTGCTTTGTTTCCTTATCCTCTGGTCATGTTGTACACCTTGAGCTATTCCAGAGGTCACTCGTTGCCCCCATGATACGTAGCTACCCGGTTACTGCTACTTTAACGCCTGTCTCGCGCCTCGACCGTTGCGTGTCAACGATCCGACCATCGGAGGCCACCACCCACTCCCCTCCATCAGTCTTTTCTTGCTCTCCTCTGCTTCCCCCCACCGGCACCCGACGATGCTGCGAGCCATTGTCGAGTTGTCGGGGCCCGCGCTCGCCTCGGACCCATGGCCGAGCCCCCTCCCGAGCCACATACCTCTCGACAACAACGACGGCAGCCATCACAACGACGACCCCAACGATAAGCTACAAGAATGGTCATCATTGATTGGCATTATTACCGCCATAGTTGGAAATGTGCTCATCGCGCTGGCCCTCAATGTCCAGCGATACGCGCATATCAGGCTCCATAAAGAACGTCATCGGATACGACGGAGAGCGAAGGATGCTTTGAAACGCGCTCAGAGCGGACCTCCGTCTGGTTCATATGGTACTATCGGGAACGGAAACTCCAGCAATGGATATCAGCACAGTACCGACAGCGTCTCTACCGACTCAGATCACGAAACGATCGATGATAGTCGCGAAACGGATCCCCTCCGAGACTCGTTTCACTCCCACGAATCCAACGATACCGCCTACGAATCTGACGACCAAGAAAAGGGCCCTATATCTTACCTTAGATCGCCCTACTGGTGGCTGGGCCAAGTCCTTATTACCCTGGGCGAGATGGGCAACTTCCTGGCATATGGGTTTGCCCCCGCCTCCATTGTCTCTCCCATCGGCGTTGTTGCCTTAATATCAAATTGCATCATAGCTCCAGCCATGTTCAACGAGAAATTCCGGCAGCGCGACTTTTGGGGAGTGGTCATCGCTGTTGGGGGTGTGGTGACTGTAGTACTGAGCGCAAACCAAGAGGAGACGAAACTAAACCCTCATGACGTGTGGGACGCCATCACCACATTAGCTTTTGAGGTCTATCTAGGAGTCACCATTCTCCTCATCATTATCCTGATGTGGCTAAGCCCCAGGTACGGCAGGAACACTATCCTGATTGACTTGGGGCTCGTTGGCTTGTTTGGTATGTTACGCCACTTGGCATGTGATCCAAAGAATTGAACATCAGAATCTTGAAGCTGATACCAAAACAGGTGGATATACTGCGCTTGCAACCAAGGGAGTATCTTCGATGCTATCTTCCACGCTTTGGAGGGCATTTACAACTCCCGTCACTTACGTCCTTATTCTGATCCTGCTCTTGACGGCAATTATGCAGATCCGTTATGTCAATAAGGCGCTGCAGCGTTTCGACTCGACTCAAGTGATTCCTATCCAGTTCGTCATGTTCACTCTCTGTGTCATTATCGGAAGCGCGATCCTTTACCGTGATTTTGAGCGCACAACGGCGGAACAGGCGGCCAAGTTTGTTGGAGGCTGTCTGTTGACCTTTTTTGGCGTTTTTCTCATCACGAGTGGCCGTGACCAAAGTCGGCATGATGATGACGCATTGTCAGATGCTGAAGGTATCGAAGAGACAATTGGCTTATCACACCACGACGGCAACCCCGCTCCCCTGGAGCAAAACGCCCATGACATCCAAGCTTTAAAGTCGGCATCACGGTCACGCCGATCCAGTCGGCTATCACAGGCCAGCGATGCAGAAGCTGGGCGGGTGCTCGCGCCATACCATGACGGGGGGGTCCCGTCAATGAGAGTTCTGGGCGTGAACGGTTCGCAGAACTCCCCTGGCCAGGACACTACGGTCCACAGCAATCCATGGCAAGACGTGGGGGCTCCATCGACACCACCCGGTCGAGGTATTAGGACAATTTCGACAGATACTGTGCTGACAGCGCCCGGTGGAGGAAACGGTGGAGGATCGACAACCGCCCCCTCAAACTTGACAACACCCCTGAAGGACCCAATGGCTTCGGATAGTGCCTTGGTTCGCCCAAGCATCAGCCCAACCAAGTCCGGAGGCAGTACCAGCCACCGCTCTCGAACCTTCATATCACCATCACCTCTTGCCTCAACCGTAACTGCGGTGGTCAAGGACGCGTTCCTACGAAACACGGAAGATGCACGGCTGAAGACATCGTCGATGCGCCGGTTGCGCTCCCAACTCCGAGCCGGGCTTTTCTTTGGCGAGGACAACTCCACTGCCGACCCCTCTTCGGCAGCTGATGTTGCAGCCCTCCCACGGAACGCCGTGGCCCATGCGTCTGAGGATGCCCTCGTCAACACATTTGGCGAGGCGGACAGCCCCGCTGGCAACGGTCTTGACGCCCAGGGACGCCGACGGGCCCGCAGTCTCAGCGACACCCTGGGAGACTTTTTCGGGGTACACCGTAAACCATCCAAAGGCGATCAGTTTGCCAATGACAACGAGGATGGCACGGCCGATTTGGGAGAGAGCGCCGTTGCAACAGATCCCCGCTTCGAAAGCGATGTGACTATTCCCAAGCCCTGAGAGAGAGGGACTGTGTGATGATTCACTCGCCTACGGCTTTGTCTTGTAAGCCTTTTATTTTATCATTCACAAACGGCATTCGTTTTAATATTGGGCACGACAATTACACTCTTGTAGTTTTTTTTTGGTTGTTTGTTTGTTTCTTTCTTTGCTTCTTTCTTTCTTTCTCATGGCCGGCGAGGGAGTCATTTCAGTCAATCGAGGCTTCGAGCGTCGGCGTTCTTGGTAGATTTGTATTAGAAGAGAGGGACGGGAAAAGGCAGGGGTTGGGGTCGAGACCGTTTTCTGGCTAATCACTTTGGGCTTTTGGGACTTGGTTGGAGGTTTGTTTAGTACTCTATCGGCCTCAGTCTGTTTTCAGGTTCATGAGCCGATTGGGTTTGGTCTTGGCCAGGAGAGATTATACATAGTACGTATATTTGACAGCGAAATGCAAGGGGTAGTTGATGCGTTACATGACGTTTGACCAGGCAGTTGACGGACTGATACTGAGTTTGGGGCAAAATTCTCCGTGACAGGCCCGGAAACCAAATTATCACGCCCTGTCTCGAATCGTGGATCGCCGAGTCCGAGGCTTGAATTAAACCTGCGGACAAAACAAGGAAGGAGCCGCCTCCGAGGTGGGAAGGATAAAAAAAGTCCCGTGGAGCGGGCGTAGGTCGAAGCATCATTTTCTGCCTTGAATGACAGATTAACTTTTGTTACGGGGCAGCAAGCAGAGCCATGTTAGCAAGGACCATGACCTGCCCTTCTCGGTGCTCCCGAAGGTCTATGTCAGCCCGTGACAGGCGGGGAGGATTCGAGGAGGAACAGATCAAGATCTTCATTTGGCAGGCCAACTCGGGTTGGTGGTTAGGTGAGAAGAGGGGACAAAAGGCAAAGGAGGGAAGAAAAAGAGAGGATGACATGCAATGTCAACGCCTAGCGCGGGAGGGGACCGTAGGAGCGTTGGAGCCGTGGAAGCGAATGCAGAGCTAAAGCAGCACGTTGGAACGTAGAAGCTGATAGTTTCGTGTTTTCTGGAGGAAGTGTGGTGGGGGAGGGATGTGATGGGATGCGAACATGCAGCATACTGAATCGGGCAACGATTGAAACAACGTCTGGCCCAAGTGTATGGTTTGCCCAGGACGTGGATGTTGTTTTGACAGCTCGCAAACGTCAACCCGAAAAAAAGAAATCCACCATCTTGGGTTTGTTTGTGCATATGTCGCTTAAAGCACTCCCAAAGCTGGAAAACGCCTTGAGGCAGCCAGGGGGGGAGGCCCGTGGTTTGGTCTGATCCCACCTGAATCGGGCGAGGCGATTCCAAAAGCACAACGGCTCCCCTGGAACGTCATCTCGATGGAAATTGTGACGTTTCCCAATTGGTGTGAGGCGCATTGCTTGACGTTGCTCCTTCTTGGGTGGAGGGGAGGGGGCCTGGTGAACTCTGTGTGGGCGCGACTATGCCCAAGCTAGTCATTTGGCCCTTAATTTGGAGAGATCTTCAACGAGATGAACACCCCCAGGGCCCTTTTTTTTTCCAACCCAGGCGGCCAGGCCTACAACAAGGTATCATCGCGTGTTTCGGGGCCCGCGTTAGTGAACTGGGTGATGAAAGTATGTATCAAGAGCCGGCGGGATCAAACTGCTGATCATGACCTGGATTTTGGGGCTCCAGCCAGTGTGGCATCAGAAATATGCCGTGGGCTGGACTGTGTTTGCTTCACCCCCATCCATACAAGGTATATTCCTCCCAGGACTGAGGTAGCGTCACTAACATGACCTGGTTCCGACTGCAACGCAAGACCGGGTCTGCCAACTGGGTCACTAACAACCCCGCGGCACGAACTGCAATGGCATGTTTACATGCATGGGTTGTTGATGGCACTGCTGAGTAGGAAACAATGTTGCCTAGGGTAGGTGTTTTCGGCGCATGCGTCTCACGGGCTTTCTATTGGGCGTCGACTCCATACCCTACACACTACGTCGCCAAATAGTATTGGTACATATGCCTGTGTACAAATAAATGCAATGTTTAGATGAAGAAAAAAAAACATTTCAAAGCTATATTTGTATACCGTGCAAGTCGACATCGCCTTTATTCTTCTTTCTCTTTCTTTCTTTTTCAGACATGGTATGTAGTCATGAGAAATTAGACTCTTGGATGTGAACATACCTCTCCGTTGGATGGAGAAAGAGAGCACTTACGAGATAACCGGGTGTCCATTCATGTCAAGGTTTGGGGTAGCAACAGAAGACAAAAACATGGTAGTACTGTTTCGGGGGTGGACGTCATGTCCCAAGAAACCTCACAACCTGGACGGCGCATCAGTCGAAGGGTTCATTGGGACCAGGGTGTGGCCGTGTTGGAGGGCCTGCCAGTTCCCCGGCACTGAACTCGCACTAGGGGAGGCGTCGCTTTCTAGGGAGTCGCCGAGCATGCCCTGTATGCAGCACCTGGAAGGCTGGAAGGCCAACGAGACAGGGCTGGGCGAGAGCCAGGGTACTTTTTTTGCATTGTCCAACATGGAGATCAACATGGGCAGGCGATTCGTGTCGAATTCGGGGCGTCGTCCGGCTCATGCTGTGGACGTGGGACGCGAGATGGAGCGGATGAGAAATGGGGCATGGTGACCTTAGCCTCACTTTTCACTTGGTGCTAGTCAGCTGGTGGATTATTTCGAGCCCTCCCACTCTCCTCCACAGCACTCTCCACGGTGCCCTCCGCGGCGTCCTCCACCCTGCATCAGCGGATGTCGTCTGGCGTGGTGGCTTCTGTCAACGAAAGCACTGACGAAACAGTGGCAGTGCCAAGCCATGTCCAGCGCGCCTTCAGGGAGGGGAATCGCTGCTAGGCCCAGCGCCTCACGCGCATCGCAACCTAGGGCTATCACACCGACTTGGAGCTCTGCTCCGGGGGCTGCATAAATCACAGCGCCGTATATGAGTGGGCTGACGGTTTACCCGCGCTGAGGGGAAGGCCTCAAAACTGCGGTCCAGGGCTTGGGGATGGAGGGCAGTAGGTTTGCTGCGCGCGCACCTGTATGCACTGTTGTTACAGTGCCTGCACCTGCAATGCATCTGTACGGTGCCTGTACGGTGCCTGTACGGTACCCGCGGTGACCGATGCAGAGGCCCAGGGATCCAGAGGGTTGGGAAGAGTGCTCTGTGGGGAAGCGAGGATGGATGGATGCTGAAAGGATTTGCCGCACCGTGGCCGCGTCAAGCAACCAGGGTGTCTGGCTTGGAGAACAGCGAGCGGGAAATCCGGGATGGAGCCGAGCCCAGTCTTGTCGGTTCTCGAGTCGGCTAGCATTGGCTCGATTGAAGCCAGGAAGAGCGTGGAGTAGGATAGCTTGCGAGTGCTGTCCAGAGCTTCGGTGCTGCTGTGCCTCAGTGTTGCGACTGATTGTGCAGTGCTTGCCGGGCCCGAGTCCGGAGACCGGGTGGCGGAGGAGCCGACCTTACGAATTACGAAAGCACCGAATCGGGCATGTGCTACAAGGTGGGCTCGGTCAGGAGCCTTCTGGGGGTTTCCTGGCTTGAGGCGTTAGTTTGTGCGCTGCCAATGGGGATTGGGATGAAAAGTTAATAACGATCGCGCGAGCGGATTGGCTATGCCCAGCACCGGCGAGAGCGGAGGGTAAAATAGAATAGATGAGGGCGCAATTAACGAGGATGGGGACTGCGGCTCCTTCCGCCTTGACAGGACCCCGTATCCGGCTTCAGCGCTGTCAAGGCGCAATAGCATCGAGAAGGCCTTCGATATAGGCAGCAGGCACGGGGCTCCAAGAGCTCGAAGAGCTGGAAGGGTCGGGACGGCGATTCCGTCTTCATTCCCACCCAGAGATCTCGTATCGGATGCGTGCACGTCCCGATATCAGGTCGCTGGCTGCACTGCCCAGATTTAGACGCAGTGCAGTATGGCATGTTGCCCACTGAGCAATAATTAATTGCCTCTGCTGTTGGCATGCCCCCGAAAGCCAGGGAACCCCTCGATTCGAAAGGAAACAAAACATTCGACCCGGGCCCCAGTTCTTACCGAGAGTCATGTTTCGCCAATGCGCAGTGCGAGGTCTTGGCTTGAGGGGCGTTTTCATGCATGATGAGGTCTCGGAAAGCAGCAGAAGCCATTGGTTCCCTGCAATGTGAGAGCTCACTTTGGAGCTGATGGCTTGTGTTCTCTGTTTGCTATTTTCAGGTCGCAAGGAAGGGTGTGCTCAGCTTCCTGCCGCCCAAAGTACAGTATGAACACATGCTCTGGCCAAGCACTCTCAGCTCAGGGTTGGCCCTCCATCAAGGTGCGCCGTGCATTTTTGGCGGGGTGGTGCAAGCCAAAGGCAGAAGAGATACCCGAAGCCCGATGCCCCCCCCCCTCCGAGATGAAATGGAGTCTTGCAGATGGAGCGCAGCACCGTTAATGAGAAGGACTGATGATCGACCATGAGGGAATTCAAAAAGGCTTTCCCGCAATGCAGCGGGCATTGCGCGCATATCGTAAGGTGTAAGACAAATTCTTTTTTTACTGTCAGACATGAGTGGGTGACTGAGCTTTGTCATGGACTGCCACTGGCGTCATCCGTTCCTGGATTTGAGCCTTCCCGCCCCTCCTTGGGGTCCAGATCCTCCTGTCCCGTATTGCGGCGTGGATGTAGAGATCAACTATTGACGATTGAAGTGGTCCTCTATACAATTTTTCTTTTGCTTCTCGGGTGATTTGCGGTGCACCTGTACTTTTTTGCTTATTTCTCGACCGCAGTCTCTAGCTCGCTTATTCAAAAGGAAGGAGGCGAGTTTAGCCAAGACGACGTGTAACTTGTCATTGCTGCCATCCCGGAATCTCAAATGCAGAATGAAAATCCTGCCCCTCCCCCTTCCCTGTCCCGAGTTCTTGCCTTACGCAGCACTCTGCATGACCTGTGCCTTTGTTTACTTTTTGCGGCCCCCAAATCCGCAGCAAATGATGACACGGTCAGCAAAAAGAGGACGCTGGGCAATCGGTATCGGTATCGGATGCCTGCTAGCAAGATGTTGGCGTAGTACGATCAATTGGAAGAAACAATTAATTTTCCGCGCTCTCTAACCAAATACAACGTTCGGCTGTGCTTGCGCAAGACGCGGCCTGTTGCAGCGCGCGCGGCAATGGTGTGCAGCCCGTCCTATTCCGGAGTAGCAGGTACTGAGAAGTTTTAATCGAAGCTTCTAATGCTTCTGGGACCCCTCTTTTTGGCAATGGCCAACCACCAAGAGCGTGTTAGTGAAGACTGCCTCGCCCACAAGCAGAGTCCAGGCAAATCCAACTCCAGTGCCTTTTGTGGAGCTGGCCCCAGAGGGGCGCGCACTGCTATCCACCCTTTTCCTTGTCTCGTCGTCAATGACACCCTTCCCGGAGCTGCCTCGTGAGCCTGCCTCTCCAGGAAATCCTCTCACTGGGTCCTCGCCCACAGTCTCGGCCCTCGTCACTGCTCGGAGAGTCGGTGCTTCTCCCCTGACCGCTGCCTCATCCCCTGTCGTGAGCCATGTCTTGCTTCTTGGGGATTGGCGCAGCGAGCGCTGAAGAACCAACAGCCCCTCGGGCAAAACAAGGCAAGGAATTTCATCCTGGGGCGCCGCGTTTACCTGGAGAGGCTTCGGGCTTCTTTCTATCCTGGGCAGCTCAGCTCCCTCCGTGTCATTGATATCATATTTTTTTCACATTGGAAATTGGCACAATATTGCTCATGAGTCGTGCCCGATGACAGACACTTCGCCCGCACTGGTACTGCGGGTCGCAAAGTTGGGCTGTGACATGTCCAGTCGCATTTTTTGTCGCCATGTTCAACGACGGCCTATACCAAACAGAGAACTAAACCGGAGTCCGCGCCGTCTGTGCGCTGGCCCGCTGCGCAAGGGTGGTAGCCCAGGCTAATCTGGCCATTCTGCTGCAGCGTTAGTCCCAGGAGTCATGTTTCTCCTGCCTTCTGGCTTGTTTCCCTCGTGAGCTCTGGGCTGGTGTAAGTGTGTACGTACTGCTAGCCCCAGTCAGTCAATGCTTGCCCCTGGGCCCATTCCCTCCCGCCTCGCAGAGAGGCTGTCGGCGAGGGGGGATGGTGGTGCACACTGTTAACCAACAGGCCTCGCTAAGCCCACGAGCGCTGATGATGAGCGAGGTCGAAGAGCGGCCTCTTGTCGATCCCAACCGCGTGTGCACGGTATCGGTGTGCTACTCCAAGTCCCATGGTCGCTCGGGCTGTCTATCTGCAACACCCATTCTTTTGGTCTGGATGTGATGGATGGGTGTCCGGACACAACCCGCGTATCACCCGGTCACCCGGTATAGGGCCAGAGAATACACTACTGGTAGGATCGCCGTGCCCAAGGTCACTTGGTGTTGTTGACTCTGGCGCTCCCGCCTGGTATCAGATGGGTGTTTTAGTTAGATCTTGACCCCAAACCGCCACGCTTTGCAAATCGACGCTACCGTTGGGCCGACAGTTGAGGCGTCGTTATTTGAGTGAGGTGACCAGCAGGCCATCATCCATCACCGCACCACAAGGCACCACGAGGCAATCTTGCGAGTGGCCCCATGCTTTCGCCCCTCTAGTCGCAGTTTGTCTCATATTTTGCCAGCCTGGGGCTAACACCGCACCACCCCTCTGCTTCCCTATTTTGGGGACCCATCTAGCGCCATCCAGATGGTTGCGTCAACTAGCCTCACTGACTTCTGGGAGCTCAGGTACAGTAGTCGCCAGTAGCTTCCCAAGTCACCGACTTCACCACTCGGCACCGACGGTGCACATACACTCTGACTTGAACCAACGAGAGACGGCGCAACATAATCTTATTTTGCTCCGAACGGCGCAGTACGGCGTAGCATGGCCAAACATCAAATGTCCGCAAGCGCACGCGTGTGTAGCCAGGACACGCAGGGCAGTGAGCAGCACACCTCGTTTGGGGGGAAGGGTTCCGAGGCGGCGGGCGGGTGGTGGAGTGGCACACTGGGAACACCCTTGCTGAATTCACCGACGGCCCTTCGGGGGGCAGCGCCCTGTGGCGATGGTGGCTTCTGCTCCCTTTCAACCGTTTGTTTTTTTTACCCGGGCTTGTTGACGTTGGCGGCGGTGGTGGTCGTAGGTGGTGCGTGTTGGCTGTCGCCCGCTGCCACAGACAGCCGCGTCAATGTCTCTCCCTCTCCACCTGCAGGTTGGCCCAATCGCAACTTATATCAAGATGCAAGCATCTCTCAGCTTGCCGGTGCGCCTTTGGCAGAAGATGCTTTGCAGGGTCTCTTCCCATCTCGCTCGCCTTCCCTGGCCAGGCTTGGCGGAGCTGATGCCCTGTGCTCCTCTCTCTGCTTGAGCAACACGACTGCAGCGCAGCGCAGAGCAGAGCAGACAGAGCCTGCACTGTATGGGGTCCCTGACCGACTGCGCACGATGCACACGTCCCGTACCCACGCGCGACGACGTCAGTTAGTCTTTGGCGGTACGGACCTAGTCGCTGTTCTCCGCCCGTGGGTCTTTGGACCTTGCCGACCCTCTGTGGAGCTTGCTACGACTTCGTTCCTGCATGCTCAGGGAGCCGGTTCCTCGCAAGGAGACCAGCTAGGGGAAAACCGTGCTAAAAGCTGTGCCCTCGGTTCAAGGCTGCAGGGCCAGAGGTCCTGAGCACGGTGCCGCTGATGTCCCTGAGCACTCGACTCCTGGGCTGCCCTGGTGCCCCGAACGTACCCGTCCCCTCCCCCCCCAAACTAGACTCGAGGGGCGAGCTTCGAAACAAAAAAACCCACTCGCTGATCCCTTGGGCGCCTGTCGCTTTTGGCCAGTTCTTGTCAAGCCCTGGCAGGTCTGCTTTAGCCTGCGGCACATGGCAGAGCTTGGACGCTGAGAGTATCGCCATTTGCCTAAACTCTGCTGCCCCTCCATCCTGGCAAAGAAATGGCTGCCCTGCTATAGAGGCGTGCACGACTGTGCCGTCTCTGTTCCTGGCATCGTCGCTGATGTTGCTTTTGGGGGCTGGCCGCTCGTGGTCGCATCCCGCGTCTGATAGCACGTCAGTCTTAGTGGTTGATCAACGAGTATCCAACGCCCAGCCATCGGCACTTGCCCAGCGCCGTTGCTTCTTTGGCTTTAAAAAAAGCCATTATTTTCTTTTTCCTCCTGTCGACTGTTGACTCTAGTTCCTCTGACGTGTTGTCGTGTGGCTGCCCACAGCGCCCCTAGGGCCACCGCTGTCGAATCGCGGTAAAGCCACCATACGGTCGTCTCCCAGCGTCTCTATCAGCGTCGAGGCGCGAAGCTCGCACCACTCTCGACCTCACTCGCCTTACCCTGGCGAAAGGATGGCATGAGCGTGCGGCAAAGGCACTGTATCCCTTCGGCCGTCTGATCGATCCATTTTTGTTAGGCCGGCGAGCTGGCCCCTGCAGTACATTTACGACCCCCCAGATTCCCGGGGGTTGTGTCCGTCGAGCTAGGCTAGGTCGACTACGAAGTTCCGTCAAAGGGTGACCCCTGGAACACCACCCTAGCCATTTCTGGCCCCAGCTTCAGACTTGTCTAATCTTGGGGGGTGCCAGTCCCTCTGGACCAAGATTGCATCAATCTCTCTGCTCCCAGGTCGTATATTATCCATAGCTCCCTCACCTTGCTCTCCTCGGTCCCTCCCCCACCCTTCCTGCAAACGGGATCGATTCTGGTCGGTCACTTCACACGCCTTCCCGAAGCTTGTGGTATCGTCCAAGTCGCAGCGTCTCTTGTTTGTTCCCGCCAGACAACACCCGCACCCATCTTGTTTATACATCGACGCTCTGGATCCAACTCAGTAACACTTTTTTAGGGGGCACGCCTCGCCAGTGCCCTCTGCCTCCCAGAGGCACCGAGACAGCGACATGTGGATTTCAACCATGCCTCAGTACCCAGACCAGCACCCAGTGCACCACGACCACAGTCTGAACCCGAAACCTCGTTCTAAGTCGACTCCCCTCATTGTCACCGGTGACATCCCAGACTTGGCCACCCTTCCTCACCAGTCTCCCCGCAACTTTACCGATCTCCTGGAACCTGCCGTCGACGGTCCTCCCTCCCCGGAAAGAATTCGCCAATTGAACGACCAGATGAAGCGGGCTACCCATCTGAACAGGGCCTATGGGCACCGGGTTGCTTCCTCAAGCTCGTCGTCGCTCTTGGTGACGGACCGACATGGCTGGAATCACTCCATGGAGAACATCTCTCTCTCTCGTCGCTCTTCCAACCGCTCTGCTGCAAGTGGCAGTCCTTCCCGGGACTTGCCTGAAGGCAGCCACGGCCTGAGCAAGAACATATTCCACCGTCGTGCTAAGTCAAGCAAGTCTGGAAGGACAAGCGCCAACAGTTCTTCTGGCAGTTCCCTATATTCCACCGAGGCCCCAAGCGAGCACTCGCTCGCCAATTTCAAGGACTCGCTCATGCCCACCATCTTCAACCGGCGGAAGATGTCTCGTGATGAGATTATGCTTCAAAGGAAGCTCCAGATCTCTGGGCCCTTCAACTTTCAGCACATCACCCACACACCCAAGGAACAAGTCGCCAACATTCAGCGCTCCAACCGTCGGGAGCTCATGGATGAGCTCTCAACCCTGCGCATCTCTGGCGCTGTTGGTGTCGCAGTCACGCCTGACAGCTCTGAGACGCAAGAATTCCACTTTTCTAACCACTCAACCGAGCAGCTCTACCCCCAAGATGTTCCTTACCCTCAAGCTGGACCCCGCCGCATGGTGAAGTATACCCGCTCCCAGGAGCAGCTTCGAACAAGCGCGCCCGTCCGACCCCCACGATCGCCTATTGAGCAAATTGCTTCTCCCACCTTTGGCCCTGCTCCCCCCCCACGCCTCTCCAGTCGCCAGTCTGCTGGGCGGAACGGTAGCCCCGTGGGTGAGTTCGATCGCCCACTGACTGGCGGTGGCTTTTGTCGCCCCCGGCCCTTCAGCCCCAACCACGCCTTGAGCTCACCCCGCGAGGCTATTGAGGAGGTTGATCCCTTGACGACAACAAATGAGGGCCCATTCTCCCATGCTCTGACTACCCCCGACGATGCGGCATGGCCTCTTCCTGGTCCCATGGCGTATGAGCGCCCTCTGCCAGACGTGCCAGAGGAAGATGAGCACCCCATATTTACCCACCGCTCGCACGGAAGCGTCGCTAGCAACGCCTCTTCCCTTCGAGCTATCCAGTCTGTGCCTGCTCTCCGCACCGTGTCTGCGCCTCAGCGAATGAGCGGAGCTTCGGACACCCTGGGCCCTTTCGAAACTGTCAACACCAACCGCCTGAGCCAGGTTGGACAGATCGACTGCTGTGGGCCTACGTCGCCTCTTAGAGAGAGCTGGGAGGATGACATTGACTACTGCTACGAGCATGAGGCCGATGCCAATTTTGACTACCAATGGGAGCGTCCTTCCATTGATACCCACGGCGAGCGCAGGAGGGCACCTCCTGTCAAGGTGGCTCTGGTGGAGGATGACGAGTTGAACGAGGTGCCGTCCATCAGCCTCGCTCCCCTGTCGCCTGGTATGCTTTCCGCATCCCACCACGATGTGCCGGCCCTGAGCCCTACTAGCCTGGCCTCTCCTGTTGTTGGCCACGAGGCTATGACTCCTGTTTCAGCAACGGGAGTTTTGAACAACTTTTCGCTTCCTCGCGTCGAGAGGTCGAACCGCCCCCCTCACCTGAAGCCGACTCATGAGCGCACCGACTCTCGCGCTTCGAGCTTCAAAGAATCTCACGGATTCACTCTTTCCCCATCCTTGCTCATTCCTGGTGATTACCATCACCAGATGATGCTCACTGAGGCTGACAGACAGGAGTTTGCTGCCGATGATGAGTTTCGCAGCAGGTTCTACAAGTCTAATGCTTTTTTCGAGGACAACATTGCAGCAGCGGGTGTGTCAACGGATATGCAACAGCAACGGTCAAGTGTTTCCACTACTGCGACCAACTCCACGACCATCTCCACGGCTATTTCCGACTCCACTGGGGAGCGTCATGTCTCAACGAACTCTACCTGGACGGCCCTGACGCGTCTCACCAGCAGCACGTCGTTGAGCAAGATGACGGGATCCTGGTCAGAGTCGGCTGGTGATCAGGCACCAAGCACCAACCTGGCTGATCCACAGGAGGACAGCGACCGAGAGGAGTCGACACCGCCGGCGTCCAAGGACGCAGACACGGTTCCTGAACTCGTCCAATTCCCTTCGGTTCCGGCCGGACACCGGCCCCACCACAAGAGCCACGCCAGCGAGTCCATTGTCCGAGATGAGGTTCCAGCCCTCAAGGCCGATGCGGCCAAGCCTCGACGACCGCGTGCTAGAACTACGAGCATGAGCGTGCAGGCACCGCCTGTTGGCCAGTATGCTCTTTTCCCTCGAGCGTACGTCAAGACAACTGGCGACCGTATCTAAGCGCGCGCTGTGACGTCGGCTCCGTGTCGCTATCGTGTCATGGTTGCGTTTTGCGCCCTTTTTCTTTTCTTTTTTCTTCAGCCGCCCCTCCGTGCCGCAGGATTGCAACAAACCCCAGCTGCAACATTTTTGATGCATCGCAGGACTGGGGTTCCCCCTGATCGCCCGGGTTTTACTTATTATGTCTCGGGAGGCGAAAAACTGAACCTGGTTAAAATTAACCTGGCTTGTATAACACTGTACACCCCATCAACATAGCCCTATCTAGAAAGGGCTCCACTCATGGATGGAGTTTTGCGTGCATTGGTGGCTTCGAGTATTTCCGGAGTCATTGAATTGTCGATCATTTTCGTTTGTCTATTTTCTTTTTTGTTGATCGAGTCCTTTTGTTTCTCGACACTCGTGGTACTAGAGGCGCATCAAGGATGCTGCAAATGGCAGCCGGGGCATATTTACTGTTCCCCTATATTTTTTTTTCTGGCGCGTTACAAAAGATAAACAATCGTTTGGGGGACCTTGTGGGTTTTCTTTTTCTTGTTCCATATTTCTTTGGCCCGAGGGGCTGGTTTGTGGGGGGCGGGGATTTATCATGGACTTGGACATGGGAAGGATGTCCGGTCACACCCAGGATGGACGCTGGGTTGGATTAGATGGATGGTATTATATATGACGAGTGATGGATTATGAACCACTATAGACACCAGCAGCGAAGCTATCGGTACCACCGCCCCCGAACGGCGAGTAGCTTCAAGGCGAAGAGCGCTGGGAGTTGCCACAACAATACAAAAAAGACAAAGATACCAACCAATAACTTGTGCATTGCTTATCTGTCTACATGTGTGATGGTCGCCAAGTACAAGTGACGAAGAACCCCTGCATAGTTTTCATTGGGCACGGTGTTTGATGAAGGGAAGGAGACTTGATGGGTTTGCATCATGGGAGAGGAAGAAACAAAACAATGAAAAAAAAGCAGTTGATTGAAATTGCACATCTATCTATCCTTGTCTGCCTTTACAGTTTGCTTTCAGTCTGTTGCAACGATGAATGCGAAGCGACAACAATGCAACCAAGACAAGAAAAACAAGCATCGAACCAATGCTTCACGCCCAGTGCCCCTCTCTCTATCTGCGTCTCATTCCAAACCAAGATGCCAACGCACACTTTGCAAACACACTGACAGAATAACCACAACCATAATGAACGCAACTGAGAAACGAAAGGTTCATCAACACATGTGAAGTGACCGCGAAACAACGGTCCAGAAGGGTTAAAATGGCGCAAACAACGAAACAAGACCAAAACGGCCTTTGAACAAACGTCCGCCGCCCCGTATCGCAACCTGCCGGCCCCAAAAACCGCCTGCCTGTCCGCTCCCCCCCTGCTAAATAGCACTTAATGGCTCAAATTTTCCGCCCAAGTAAAAGAGAAAACGAAAGAAGAAAAGATACAAACTCATAAAACAAGTACGTTCTTCTTTGGTCGATCCTTTCTCTTCCTTCTTATTGTCGTTGATTTTGAAGGTGAAGAGCAAAAAAAAGGGTCCCCGCAAATGCGCACCAATGAATGAATCCAAGAAAGAAAAAAAAAAGACCGAAAAAGTGAAAGTGATGAAGCAGAACAATGGGGGGTTGTGGAGAGTAGCTGACCAAACTTGCATCCCGGGTTTTTTCGTCGTGTTTTTTTGTTCTTCCTTTTCCCTTTACCCACCCTTCGTGTTGCCATGTACTGCCCCAGTACTTCAACTCGGATCCTCGTCCTTGTCGTCATCCATGCTAATGTTGAAATTGAGGGGTGATTCCTGCCCCGCGCCTTCATCACCACCGACAGAGTTTTTGAGCTGGGCCAAGTTTCCCTGCAGCTCGTTGTTCTCTCGCTCGAGCAAATCGCGCTCTTGCTCGAGAGACTTGATGTGCCTCCGAGCCATCTCGAGTACCTCACCCTTGCTCACCCTGCGGTCGCCCCAGTCACCACCGCCATCGGAATGGTCTTCGCCCTCCCCGCTGTTGCGGATCTGCTCGGGCAGAGCGCTGAGAAGCGATTCAAACTGGGCATTGAGGCGGTTTCGGTATTGCTTCTCGACGAGGTTGTGGGAAGCACGGGTGCGCCGGTCTTCTGGGGTGTCGTTGGGTTTGCTGTGGCTGTTCTTGGAGGTGCGCGAGGCGCTTCGGAGCTTGCTTTGGCGGCTGGACGCCGTTGAGGCAGAGGCAACCGACGAGGAGGCTATAGAGGACGACGTGATGGAGGCTGACTTGGAGCCAATACTTCCCCGGCTGTTCTGGGAAGTTGAGCTGGGGCTAGCAGCATCGGGGGACGGGCCGTTGCGTCTGTCGGTAGAGTTGCGGGCGTCTCGTTTGACTCTCCTGGAACGCGGCGTCTTCTTTGGACGGGAACCGTGAACCGAGTCAAGCTCCCTCTGGAGCTCTTCCGGATCGGTCCAAGGGTTGGTTGATACCTGACCGGCGGGCGTCGAGATGGCTGGAGTGTTGCCATCGTGGGCCATGTGATCTTCCCATGAACCGCTGAAGCCATAGTGGCTTTGGGAAGAGTGAATGCTCGAGGGAGATACAACACCCGTCCCATATCCCAAGTTGTGATTGGGTACTCCTGGGGAGATATGACCATGGTGCGGCATGGAAGGCATCATGGTTCCAGGAAGCTCAAAATCAAAAGGAGACGTGTGCAGCGACATTGACGGCTGGGCAACACCGTACATGCCCCAATCCATCGACATAGGGGCGGTAGATACGGCAACAACTTGGGACATGTGTGGTTGAAAAGCTGCGGCAGCCATGGGCGCCGGGCTCTGAGGGTGATGGCCGTGTAAGTCGAGTATGCCAGCATGATGTGACCGAGGGAGGGGGCGTGATTGATCACGTGCAGTGATAGTGACGGGTCTGGGATCCAGGGTAGGGATAGTGACGGGCTCTGCTTCGCGTGGCGCCTGCTGTGGCTTCAGTGACCTCAGCTGCCCCGGATCCCAGTCCGGGTTTAGTGGGTCCGAGGGTGTCGGGAGGTGCCGCTGTGGCTGAGGGCTGGTTCGATTCAACGCAGAAATGGGCTGTTGTAGATGGGCGAGATCAGGCGGGCGGCCGGAGGCGATATTGGCAGGGTCGAATTGGTTGGCTGTTTGTGCGATGGTTTGCGGCTGTGGTGGCCCTGTGCTAGCTGCTGCTAGATTCGCGGAAGGCTGCGTCGGCATTGGCATGGGCGTGGGTATCTGCTCTTGCAATGTCAGTTTGCGCTGCTTTGCTTTGGCCTAGTTCCTCTTCTCTCTTGCACACTCCCTCGCCGCCGTCACACTCCCCTCGATCTCGATCCCCTCGCGCTGATCTCTCGCTCTCTTGGGATGGCAATCCCCCGTTCATCCCACTCATTGGCCTCGTCTCGTCTTTGGCCTGGCCTCGCTTAACAATCTTTCGCACCTCGCCTATTCACGTCTCGAGCATGCCCGAGTTGAGTCGATATGTCAAAGGATGCCCAAGGACACTTGCCCGGGTCCTCGATGGCGGTTTTCCATCCCGGATTCGTCATCCTTACGGCCATTGACAGGTATCTCGCAAACGCACGCACACGCGCAGACGTGAGGCTGGCGCCCTCGTGCGCCGCGATTGCCACGGTGCTTCGGTGGGCTAGACTAGCAGCGCAATAACCGCCATGTTAATGCGCTCCTAGCGGCCCTCTCCGGGCTTTTGAGGGCCACAGAATGGCGACATGATTGAATATCAATGACTCGCAAAAAGACGACTATTGAATCTTCGGATTCGAGATTTTCAGCCACTGGGCTGATGTCCCTCGCAAGCCAACATGTCTTACATTGCTGCCAGCCACTCACAGGCTCAGAGCAGCAAGCCACTTGGCCAGTTGCCATGTGCTCAACGTTCCACATTCCCACCATCATCCTTCTAACAAGCTTTTGCGGCGTCCTCAAGATCCCTTATGGCTGTTGTACAGAAAAAAAAAGAAAAAAGAATTAAGGGCACTGCCGGATCATGCCATGCTACGTACCTCGGGCTCGTCTATGAGGAAATCATAGAATAATGCATCTCCGCCGCTCTCTCCCGCCATGGTGGAGGACCAAGGTGGGTTAGTTCGGCAAAGTGAATGAATGGTAACTGGCTCGGTCGTGGGCCTTTGGAGGCCGGGAGGGGGAGGGGGAGGGAGAGAAAGCTCTAGATCCAGCGACTGGATTCTGGGCTTGCAGCCAGCTGGCGTAGCTGGCACCTCGTCTCGTCTCGTGTGCGTCGTCTGCTTTGTGCGGCTTTTCTCGTTCGTGGTTGACGTCGAAGTGATGGTTGTCGTGGTTCTCGATCTCAACTCTGGGAAGCTGAGGACCTGATTCTTTTTGTACTGCGTCCGTAACCAAAATCCGGGGGGTTGCAGAGGCGAGACACGGCTGGAGACTCGCAGGTCGCGAGACTATGGCCTGCGTCCCTCGACGGAGAGGCGTCCCGGCTCGGGGTGACAGCTTTCAAAAGAGACAAGTCCGGTGGCTTGACGGGCAACGCAGAGCCAACCTGAGCTTCAGCTGTCGCCTGGCTGTCGAATCCCGTTCGACTAGACTCGCTCGACCTAGCCCCACGACGGCAGCCTCCTTCAGCTTCGTGCGTCCCTAATCCGGGGCACCGGCTGCTTATACGACGGTATTCCGCCGTCTCGACGTCACCGGAGTGTCCTGGAAGGGATACAACGCCACTTTACCAGAGCCTCATCGATCCAGCGATCGCTGGCACTGCTTTTTGGGGCTCTAATGCCGCCTCAGGGGTGGGCTCTGCCGATGTCTGGTGCTCCCAAACTCCAAGTCACCCCACTGAAGAGATTTCCCGGGGCCACGAGGCAAAGTCAACCGACACAATCGGATGTCGTTCCACTAGGTAAGCAAATGAGTTACCGTCCTCTTGGGTACTGCCCCCCCTTAGCGTCGAGACCAGTCTGCCGACTATGCACCTGTCTTCGAACTGTCGTCGTTGATGTCAGGGCTGCTGCGCAGAGGTAGCGTGACTGGTTTTTCTTTGTCGTCGGCGCACCTGGGACTCACCACCCAAGCGTTTCCTATTCCCTCCTCAGCTCTCCTTGCGTCTCTCTTCCCTTCGGTCTCGTTTTGTCCTCCACCACTCCCGAAGCACTACTAGTCCGTCTAGAGTTCAAGCGGGTTACTTCTCCTTGCGGGTTATGGTCCGATTCTTCCTTCCCGTCTCCTGTCTGTCTCTCCTTCTTCCTTCTCCTTTCTTCTGTTGTCTTCTCTTCTTAGAAAGACAGTGCCGAGGTCGAGTGACTGGTCATGAGGGGGGAGTTGAACGCAATGCTCAATGGCAAAATCCCAACAGGCTGAAGCAAAGTGGCTTGGGTCCCCTTTGATAGCAATCCTTTCGTGGCTCGCTGCGGTCTTGACCTTGATAATTGAATGGCGTGTGTCTTGTCTTTTTTTTTTTTTTTCCTCTCCCTCTCTCGCTTTCGATACAAAGGACTAGGGTTGGGATTTACGCCGGAGACTGGAACCGGAACAACTTGGTTGGGCCAAGCCAGACCGACCCTCCCTGTTTCTCCCACGTGAGGCAACAGCTTCCAATAAGCAATGGACAGACTGTGGCCGCGGCCGTTACGGTTGCTACAAGAATGATAGTACCCAGCAGTTGGATAACGGGAAAAGCCACGAGTGGATTCGAGCTGACGCCTCGCTGGGATGGGACCTTTCTGTCCAATTGCATTTGGCAAGGAAGTCAAAAGTATGGACTGAGTTGGGGCCGCACCCAAGACCCCGCCCTTACCGCCAGAGACCCAAGACGCCCCCCAGGACCGACTGGGCATTTTGGGGAACGTATCCCGTCCTGGCTGGGCTATGTAGGCGAGGGTGGAAAAAAAAAAGCTTGGGTATGCGGGCTCATTCGAGGGCTGATCGGCACCCGGAAAGGCCTCCTCACCCGTTCTATTGGATGCCTTTGTTCTCGACACTTAAGACTCACATGTCAAGCGCCGAACCGCGCATACAAAGTGCGTATAAAATGCGTCTACATGCCCCCCCCTCCCTTGGGATCCGACTCCCCCAGTCTCACACGCAGTTTTTTTTTTGCTTTGATTTCTGACTGCTCAGAATCTTGATCTTATTTACTTTATGGCATATAGAGCTCGTTGATCGGGGGAATGTAGGGGAGGGGGGTGGAGGAAATATGGAGAGCTAGAGCTAGAGCCAGAACTAGAGCTAGGGTTCGAGAGAGAGGGAGAGGGAAATGAGGAGAGAAGTGAGAAGAGTGGAAAGCAGCGAGAGAGAGAGCGGAAAGGCGAAGGCCTTCTCGAAGCAGGGGTGGTGGTAGGTGATACTAGACGAGGGAGGAGAGGAGACAAGAAAGCGACAGCGCCGTTATCTTGCCCTCACGCACTCTCGTCCCAGGCCCTTGGCAAGGTTCGGCGCCCAGGCCGATTCTCAGCTCTCTAGGTATGCCTGGCTGTGAACGGTTGGTACGGCCGGTACGGCTGGGGGATGAGCGGGCCAACCTGGCTGAGTAAAAAAACGGATTCGGACCGGGATGGAACTCAGGACACTCGGGGCAAAGGAGGCGGGTTTGAAGCAGCTAAGGCGAATGACGCCAGATGACACCACAGAGGAAAACGGCTCTCGTCAAGTTTTTGTCGGACTCTGAGAAATGACAGGAGAGTCCGCAGTGGGGGAAGGGGGGCGAGATGTGCATACCCAGGGCCAAGGTAAGACGTAGAAATAGTCTCGATGCTAGCTTGAGCCGAGTTCCCTCGATTCGGTATCATTCACGGTTTCCTTTTGGTCATGTCAACCTGTCAAAACGGAAACGGGGGCTGACGCCAGTACGGGAGACGCCAGAGGAGCCCTGCTTCCCGACGCCGAGCCGCCCAATGCCAGTTTCTTCTTGGATCAGTGGCATTTGGGAATGGGTGGTCTGATCCTAGATTTGCCAACCGAGGGGGCGGGGGCGTGGCTGGCGATACCGGGGGGGGGGGGGGGGGGG